>JAOXNO010000063.1:2350548-2363794 GCA_028565335.1 Limnodromus scolopaceus
GATGACAGGCGGTGGGGGCGGTGGGGCGGGTGGCACGAAGTACTCTGCCATCGGCACCGGCTGTGGGCTGCAACAGGAGGGCAAAGCCATGTCAGTGGCATGGGGAATGATGGCTTCCACCATCCATCCCAGGCACCCACTACCCGTCCTGGGCACCCACCACCCATCTTGAGCACCCACTACCCATCCTGGGCACCCACCACCCATCTTGGGCACCCAACTGGCTCTGCTGTTGCTTGGTTTGCTCTGGACCCCATGTAAGTTCTGTCCCCACAGAGGTGGGGGGCTCTGCTTGTGGGACGGGCTATGGGGCATCCTGTGGTGGGAAGGCAGCCAACATCCCAGGGAGAAACAGTGCCCTTCATCCACCTTGTCCCCTTATCTGGGATGAGGTTAACCCAAAAGTGCTCCTGACTGATTTGGCCTCTGGTCTCACCAGCAGTTTCAGACCACAGTGGGTGCAGAGGAGGGCTCTCCCACTACATCAACCCAGAAATGGGGGGGTCAGCCCCTCACAAACTCCTCCTTCTCCTGGGCGTCCCTCCGCCGGGAGAGAAGATGCAGGCTGAAGCCCTACCCGTAATCCTTGATTAAGTGAGGTCTTGGCCCGTTGAGGATAGCCTCGGGGGGCTGCGGCGCGTGGGGCTGCTGGAGGCGGTTGAGGCTGTTCTGCCGGCTGCCCGCCGCCGGCACTGGGCGGTAGACGTGCTCCTGGGGGGTTGCGGCTGCCAGCACCCCCTCCTTGTGCTCCACCGGGGCCAGGTGGGACGCCGGGGCCAGGAGCTGTGCGGGGTGGTTGGGGCTCGCCGGGTACGAGTGGTCGGCCACGTCCGACGCGTAAGATCTACAGCACAGGAAAACCCAACAGTCGTACTCCTGGGAGTGGGGTCAGCTGGGAGGAAGGGTTTGGGGGATGCGGGTTTGGGGTTATTTTGGGGTGGAGACAACAAAACAGAAAATGGCCACAAAACCACAGATGTACAAGAAAGCAGAGATAGCGGAGGGGAGGAGGACACCGACAAGAGCTGAACCAGTCTCTTCCCTTAAGTTGCTAAACGGAAAGTGCTCTGACTTTATCCCACCACTAAGGCTGTTCCTGAGGTTCAGGATGCGGCCCCGAGGGCACCAACTCTCCATGAAGCTACCATGGGTTTACAGCTTCTCACCCCGACCCTGCTACGGGCAGCATGTCCCCCCAGAGACGCAGAAGAAGAGAAAAGCAAAGGAGAGCCAGTGAGCTAACGCGTAGTAGGTAGAACCTGCCTATTATCTGGGGACAGTGATCCTTCCGATGACGCCATGTGATAGGGGGATGGTGAGAACCTGTTATCGGGTCGGAACTCTTTATCATACGCCATCATGTTCCACTCCAGGCGCCGGTTGCGGGCTTTCCTCACTTTCTTCACCTCCCGGGTGGAGTCCTCCACCAGCCGCTGCTCCTGGGGACACACACATGCCACAGCTTCATCTCCAACCTGGCTCCTCCAGCCCACAGGTGGTACCAAGGGAGCATCTCCCAGACCCCTAAGATGCACCCACCGCAACAGCGGGGAGCACCCCGTGACCCCCGCCTGCCCATTACCTTCTGCCTGCGCTTCTCCTTTCTCTTATCTTCTGTTGCCTGCAACATTTTCTCCTTCCATAAGTTGAAGAAGTAGGAGGGGTCGGTGTAGAATTTGAGGCCGTCCTTTTTGTCGTCCCTGGGGGGTTAGGGAGGGAGGAGAGGGAGTTATCAGCGACAGGAGAAGACCCCCTTCCCCTGCACCGGGGGGTTTAGTATGATCACAGCCATAAGCTGTTGCCACACCATGAACATGTCCAACACAGTGGTCACCACCTGTGGTACCACTGTGCAGGGTCCCTTGTCCCAAGCACCCTACGCTTGGATGGTGGCACCGCAAATGGAGAAAACAGCCTCTCAGCCCTCACCAAGCACCAAACGGGGTGCACCCCCGATGCCTCTCCTGGAAAGAACCCCCCAAAAGGAGCAATATGCTGGCTGCCCTACCTGTAGGGTGTGAGGATGTTGAGTGGCGGGGGCTTGTCGCAGCGCTGGTACATCTCCATCACCGGGTTGGGGATGGAGTTGCGAGACACGACCTGCTGGTTCTGCACTGTGGAGCTCTTGAAGGCTTTCCTCATGTTGATGTCCTGCAGCGAAACTGGGGATGCGAGAAGGAGAACGGATGTAAGAGTGATCTCAGCCTCCCCGAACTGGGCACAACGGGTGGTCCAGCCCTGAGCATGCATCTCCCTCCCACTCACACCCAGCCATCACCCTGAAATAGCCCCAGCCCCTCACCTTCCTCCACAGTGGAGTCCAGCTGCGTCACCTTGATGACCAGCAGGTCCACCCTCTCCTGCAGTGAGTTCATCCGCATGTAGAAACTGTTGGCTTCGTTGAACAGCTCGCCAAAGATGTCCTCTGCGTGCCTGCCTGGCAGAGGGCAATGCACACCCGTCATGGGCAACGGCAGGAGGCAGGCAGCCCTTTCCCAGCCTGTCCCCTGGACCTCGTGCCCCCCAGATCTCTCCCCAGCCTTGTTTTTGTGAGAGCTGAGCTTCATCCTCTCCCAGACCCGGCAAAGCGCTGCATGGAGGGAGAGGAGCACAAACCACCCACTCTTCTCCGCACACGAGCATCCTTTTCAGCCAGAGCGGTACCCGCGGGAGGCAGCAAACCATGGCGCTGCTCATCCTAAAGAACCCTTTGGATCTACTATGGCCAAAAAACTACCATCACCCCCTGGTCTTGGAGCATCATCCACAGGAACCCAGCCCTGAGGGTGGAAAATCGAGAGCAGGGCAGTGGGGAGAGAGCTACAGCAGGGAGAAGCTGTGATGGGTATGACTTCAGTAGTTATTTCCCTGCAGCACCCAGTGCATCGCGACGATAGCTCTTTATTAGGGCCGTTGTTACCACAGGTCTGAGCATTGCTGACACCTGCAGGCTACAGCACCCAGCCCAGCACCTCAGCTCCTCAGGGTTTCCTCCAAAACCACACATCAAACAGCTCTTGAGATCAAGGTGCTTTTGAGATCTGCTTGTCCTGGCACCATTTATATTTGATTTCCCTTTCCCCTGGATGAGCACCCATGGGTGCTGCTCACGCCAGCTGCCGCTCTTCCGGCAGCTCCCTAAATACAGGGTTTATTTTTCTGGGAGTATTTTAGAGAATAATCTAGTTCTGGAGGGGGAAAAAGAGAGGAAACCCTGAGGAGCCTGGCTTCTCTCTCTATTTTAAGTCGATATTCAGCAGTGAAATAGGTTGCCCCTATTAAACCTTCACATCAGCGTGTGCAGTGCTCTCGTCCTCCCCTTTTCTGCTGAAATCAGACCCAGGGCAGGAAGACAGCTGAGGATTTAGACCTTTTATATAGACCTCTCTTTCACAAAAAAAAGCTCAAAGATTAAAAAGAATAGGTTGGGTTTTTTTAATCTTCACCTGACCTTCCTGTTTCTGGCCAAGTCAAGCAGCAAGAGGCTCGCGAAGGCTTTTCCTTCCCCACCGCACAAACCAGCCACAGGAGGAAAACGGGTCTTAAAAATGTCACCAAGTCCCCGCTTTGGGCTTGGCCCTGAGCATACTCCTTTTTTTATTAGCTGGATAATTCCCACTGAATTAGGGATGGCTGCAGCCTGCACGGCTCTCACATAGCCCGTGTTTCTCTATGATTTGAACCGGAGCAAGCCACTGCAGTGTTCCACCAGCATCCCACCTGCATCCCACCGCCCCGTCCCCATCCCACGCCGGGGTCGCTGAGCTGTGACTTACTGAGGCTGCCCAGCTGCTTGATGATGGCAGCCAGCGTGCTGTTGGTGACACACTCCAGCTCACTCGTCACCCCCTCGGGAAGAGCCCCCCGGCAGAGGTGCCGGGGCTCGATGTTCCTCTTCACCAGCGGCATCCTGCCGGCGAGCCCTCACGCCTCTCCTGGGCAAAGGAGAAAGAAAGAAAAAAAGAAGAAAATACAGAGCTTTTGCCATTTGCCTGTTTTTTCTCCCCATTCCCTCTGCTCTCTGCCCAGGGGACTCATCCTTCCCACACTGGGATACGGAAGATGCAGCTCACACGGCAGCAGCAGGGCTTTTCCACGCAGGGGATGCTCTGTGGGTGCAAACCTCCAGATGCCAGCGAGTGCCCGGGTGCCAGGATGGAGGTGAGGACCATGTCCCTACCCTCGTGCTGAGAAGCCACGGTGCCCAGGGAGCCTTTCCCAGAGCTTACCTTCCCCGGAGCAGCGCTCAAACCAGGAGTGAACCCTCACGTGCTGCAGCCCTTCAGCCGGCCCCGAAAAGCCTCATCCAACCCAAAGAGCGGCCAGAAGCGAGCAAGCGCCTGTAATGCTATTATTTCCAGCTCAGTGCAAAGCTCTCCGGGGTTTTATTTGTGCG
This sequence comes from Limnodromus scolopaceus, assembly GCA_028565335.1. Classification (NCBI taxonomy): domain Eukaryota; kingdom Metazoa; phylum Chordata; class Aves; order Charadriiformes; family Scolopacidae; genus Limnodromus; species Limnodromus scolopaceus. The sequence goes on from JAOXNO010000063.1 coordinate 2,354,945, forward strand.
TGCACCACACCGAGGCAAGCTGCCGCAGCCAGCTCGCCCCTGCTCCCCCCAGCATCCCTGCGTGCCCCCCCCAGCATCCCTGCGTGCCCCCCCCAGCATCCCTGCGTGCCCCCCGCTCCGCCACCGTCCCCGCCTGAGCCAGGGACAGTTCATTTTCTACGAGGTTCAAGGAGATATAGGGAGGTGCCCGCACCCAACGGTCCCATCTCCCACCAGAGCACCTGTGGGAAGAGGGTGAAGGACCGGCACCATGGGGTGGGGGGTGCTGGGGGCAGGTTACCCCATCGGCATGACAGGCGAGCGGTGCAAAACAGGCTGAAAAAGGATTTAAAACGAGTATTTTTTTTAACCACGGTGGTGTCTCCTGGGGCGCTGCAGCCTGGGGCCGGGACACGGACAGGCACAAAGCGAGCGGTGACCCCACGGGCTTGCACAAGGGGGTCTTACGTGACACAAGTGCATCAGGCCTCAGCTCCGCTCCCAGTGCAAAGGCAAACTGATGGCTTTAGCATTGAAATCGCCCCAAACTGGATTGCAGGGTGATAAGGACCAGAGAGCACGAACAGCCTTCCCAGCTCCCAAACGCAGCGAGATGAATTCCCTGTTTCACATCCTGGGCACCCCCCGTCTACCCCATCTTTCACAAAATCCTGCTCTGCTTTGGCAGCAAAGGAAAACCAGCTTCCGAGCAGAGCCGTTAATAGCTGGGAGCAGAGCAGCCAGGCACCCACAACGAAGCCAGCAATTCCGATCATGAACAGAGCCAGAAATCTGCAGAGTTCACATTTTTTGGCCCCGGCAGCATTAGACAGAACAGTTTCCCATTGACAGCACCCGGCCAGTGCTCCCGTCCCCCCCTCCGCCAGCTCCTCCGGAGTTTTCAAATGCAAATGCAAGCTCCCTCCGTGAAAGAGCCCAAAAATTGTTTCTAAATCATTCATATCGAGCTTCCCAAAGGGCTGATTGTTCTCCCAGATCTGTACATACAGGGGGTGAACGGTGGCTCCGCTCTGCCCCGGGACAATCGGGGTGCTGGGGGAAGGACCCCAGCCCTGAACCCTCCTTAGGGTCATGCGATGCTTCGGGCTCAGAGTAAACCGTACGTCCTCCAGTGCTTCTCAAAGCCATCGCACATGGATGATGGGGCTGGTATTGTCCCTAGCTCCCCCCAAAAAACCCCAAGTGGTTATTTTTCAGCTGAGAAAACTATGACGAAGTTTGCAGAGGGGGCTCTGGATACCGGCTGATGGATGTCTGCTCTGGCCACGTACAACCCCCCCTTTCTGGGCACCCCCGGAACCCCCTGCGTAAAGAGATGAGCAATGCCGGCAACTTCACCCCAAGCTCGCTTTGAGACAGGATTTGTGTCACCCCAAAATCCGCACCCAGAGGCTGAGCCCTGGCACGTCATCCAGAGCGGCGGCTGCAGGGATGGCAGGGCACGGGGCAGAGCAGTTAACGAGCTGATTGGGTCCAGCAATTAGAAACAGGGAACAAAGAGCCATTCTCAGCATCCGCCTGGGATACGGCCACTGGCACCCAGGGCTTTTTATCCCCACACAGGGGGCCAGGGAGGAATCGGGGCCACCCGCGCCTCCACCCCCAGAGCCGAATGAAGAACAAATGTATTTCAGGTCTGAAACACTTCCCAGCAGGGACAGACCTGAGGACGGGCAGAAGGTGGATATGTGGTCTGATAACAGCATTTGAGACCGTGCCATGGGAAAGAACCCCTAGAGAAGAAAGATGCCTTTAGTTTCCTCCCAAAAAGCCTTAACAAGCTCGGAGCTTGCAGCAGAAGAAACCAAGGAGGAATTAGGTACATGCGTTTGGCCAAGCCATGGGAGAAGCTGCTTTTTAAGCTCCCCAATTAATAGCTGCTAATGGGAACGCAGGGATTAGAAACCCCTGCCATCCCATCCCACAACAAGTGCCATCTCATCCTGCTCTAACAGCATCCTTCGTGCACCGGCGGCACCAGACCTCCAACTGCTGGGTTGAAAACCCAACTTCTGACCTAAAAGCCACGATCTCAAGGCCTGTCCCCCCCTCAGGGGACCGAAATGCTTTGGGTGGGGATGAGCTACGTGTGACACCAGTTTAACTTCTGTCCTCGCTGGCGCATCTTGCTCACACCTACCAAGAGGCTGTGCACAAATCCTGAGCGCTGGTGGCTTGGCCAGAGCCCCAACGAGGGGATGCTCAGTTCTGCCCAGCACCGCTCCTGCTCGTGCTGATATTTCGGGTAATTTCCAAGCCTTTGAGGGGGTGATTCTGGTGGCAGGTCCTCAGACCTTCAGGAACGGGCTCCCAGGAGCAGGGCTCCATCAGGCACGGAGGTGACTCCCTGGTGCAAGGGGGAGAAGCCTGAACAAGGACAGAGTTAGTCAAAGAGCATCTCATTATTTCTTCCACACCTATGGCCACACTTGGACCCCCACCTCCGTGCTCAGCACCGTGGGCCATCCCCAATGCACAGCGTGCACCAGGCTCAGCAGCGACCACTGTGGCACCCCCAGTACAGCCCAGCTGGGCATCGCTACGCAACCAGTAAAGCCATATCTGGACAGCTGCAGGACCAAATCACCATCTTCCCACGGGCACTACTAGCCCTTGATGGCCCTGAGCAGCCTCACCTGGGACCCACACCCCCACCCACGGGCTCAGGAGGTTATTTAAGCTCAGCTGGGGGTGCTAGTCTTTCCCTGAAGGATGCTGCTGGTCCCTAGCCCTGCTCCTGGCCATGCCCTGCTGGACCTCACTTCTGCAAGCAACTCCTGCCTCAGGTGGGTCCCTTGGGTGGGTGCTGGCACCCAGGGTGAGTCCTGGGTTTGGCACGATCTTCAGGGTTGGTGTTGGACCTGTGTCACAGCTCGTCTTTGTCCCTGTCCCCTTTGGCTTCTGCCTCCTTCACACTTGCTTCTGGGTGCGTCTGGGGCTGCTCCTCCGATCCCACCCTTCAGCTGCTTTGGAAAAACAGTGCAGAATGCTTCATCTTCAAAGCCCCACTCAGATTTAGGTGGTTGTATGGACTTCTCCAAGCAACATTTGCTTCTCTTATTTAATTCTCATGCTGAAAAGCAGCCCCAGCTTCCCCAGGCCATGCAGGAGGGCTGGAGAATAAATGCTGCCCCAGACCATGACTGCCAGCCCTCGTCCCTGCAGACCAGGCTGGCAGTAGGACATGCAGATGCTGGCTCACAGGTGACCCCTGCAGCTGGCTCCTTCCAGATGTCATCCTTCCTCTCAGCAGCCATCACAGCTGGTAGCTTAAGTCCTTGGGGTCCATCAGAGGCAGAAAAGCAGCTCTTGTTTTGTAAGACGGTCCAAAAAATGGAGTTTCGTGTCCAGTCATTGCTCCTTATATTCTTTGGAATAGCTTTTCATGTACATAACTGTCTCCTCACCTCCACTGTGTCCCCAAGCCCAGTCCCCCTCTCCCACTGGGCAGGGGATTGAGCTGTGACTTGCAAAGCCAAGCTAGATTCCTGCAACTGGGTCCAAAGTGGTGTGAAGGATCATGCACACTCTGGAAGGCCCTGCAAGGAAGGACAGGCTGGATGACGTGTTTCCTGGGGGTTGGATAATCCCCATGACAGATCTCTGGTGCACTTCAGGTGAAAATGAGACACTTTTTGGTCAGTGCTTGTTACTGGCAGTCTCAGTCCCAGTGCCCTGCTTAATATTGCATGAATGAGAGAGGAGAGAGAAGTCCCTCTGCTGTCAACCTCCTTCACCGCGCCAAGGTGGGACAGAAGACAATTTTGGAGTTTGCTTTCTATGTCTGGATGCCCCCTGTAGCATAAACCTGGATTGGGAACGGAGCCGTGGCGGAGATGAGCAGAGCCAGGAGGGATGTCTATGTCACTCCCCGTTGGCTTGCAAAAACCTGATCAGCCATCGAGGTACCTTCGATACCTTGTGTGATGGGATTGAAGCACTGGCTGGATGGTGTGTGGAGCAACAGCTGAACTTGTACCAAGGGAAACCTAACTCCCCGTGTGTCAGATGGCCAAGACAAACCCAGAGCTTGGATTTGGGGAGAAGGCGGGTAAGTGTGCAGCGAGCACAGCCACGCCGAACCCCTAAAGACTGGGAGTTGGGGTCAGCCCCTGCAGCAAAACTCAGTTCTGGGCCAGGTTTTGGTGGCAGTCTGTTTGCTCAGCCCTTGCAATCAAAGCTCTTACCCGAATTGGGCTCCCCAGGGCACTGCTGAGCCCTGAGGACCAGACGCTGCCAGGAACCGGAGGCTTTTGCAAGGGAGCAAAAGCTTTGGGCGGGTGCCAGGAGCCAGAGTAGTGCAAAAAAACCAAACCAAAGTGGTATATTGGAAATCTATTATCCTTGAACAAAAGACAAGAAGGTTTAGAAATGAATACCAAAAGAACAAGAAGTGCCAGATCTTGTAACCTGCCTGTTCAGGACAGCAACCCGTGTTTTGGCGTAAGCACCCTGGGAACGGCAAGGTGGGGAAGGGCTTTGGGGGCAGGAGGGAAAAGCCAGTCCTGAAATATTGAAAGCCGCAAAAAAACCCCGACTCTGGAGCCAGGAAAAGGACAAGAGGAGGAGGTGACATTCAGCTGGGCATGTAGGTACCTGAAGGAGCTTGTCCTGTGGAGGAGGATGTGGTAGAGGAGAGGGCTGGGAAGGATCCCCGGGGTGTGCAATGTTTCTGAGCAGACAGAAATAAGAGGTAGCTGCAAAACAGGCAGCTTTGGGGGTGTTGATTTGAGGAGCTCTGCCCCAGAGCGTGTGGGAAATCGGTGCAGGAGGGTTCAAGGGGCAACAGGACAAACGTGCAGAGGACAGACAGGGCCACCAGCAGCTACATAATGGCTGAGGGGCAACCTCTGGCTCAGGTGGCCCTAAACTGCTGCTTCTCAACCTCAGATGTCTGCTGCTGTGGGCCACGAGCAGCCTGGGGAGGGGGAGCAGAGCCTATAGCCTGTAGGGGCTGAAGCTTTGGTGTGTCAGGGGAAAAAAAAAATAAATCAACCAGCAAAAACTGTGCAGGCGGCTCTTTGCAATGCAGAGAAACCTGTTTGCTAGAGCTGGACCAGATCTGCTGATTTACTTCACACAAAATGGAGCGTGATCTGCACCGCAAGGACTCGCTGCTCTAATTTACGAAATGCATCTGCAACCACTTTTTAATTTGTTGCTAGCCCAAACGACTGCGAACGCTACCAGCATGACAAATGTCATTGCTTTGTGTGAAGCTGATAATCACTCCAGAGCTATTGTCCAAAGGTTAATTAAATATATTAAAACCAGCTGGATCTCAAGCATTCCCCTTGCTTAAAATAAACCGGGGGGGCAGAGCTTCAGTGAGAGTAAATTCTCGTGATTGTGCTGAGGCTGATGGGCACGGGAGAAGTGTGATGCCACTGCCTGCCCCCTCCTTGAGACTTCTGCATCCAGGAGGAATCTGGCTTTTACAAAAGGTCTGGGGCCAGGGAAAGCACCTCAGCCCCATCCTGGGCGAGAAGGGCTAGCAGAACTGTCATGGATGTCCCTCAAACCAGGACAACATCTCACGGAAAAGCATCAGGTGGCAAAATGCCTTGGGGACTGGAAAGGCCCAGGGTGTGGGATGCTGCTTGTGGTCCCTCCCGTTGTCTTGTGTCTTAATTGCACCCCTGGAATCATTTCAAACCCCCTCCCGCACCAAAAAACAGACTTATGGCTGTAGACCCACTGCTCCTGCAGCACATGTGAAATGAATTGAGAGGTCTCAGCCCTGACCCTGGGTGGCACAGAGGAATATTTGCTGTTGGCCAAGAATGGATCGGGGCCGAGCTGCAACTGCAGGGAAAGGGTCAGGCTCTCCAGCCAAAAAAGAGGAGGGAGCTGGACGCCTGGCTGGCCCTGGGGCTGCGCTGCATCGCTCCCTGGGCTGGGATCGAATCGGTGACCTGTGGCCCGCCGGGAAGGCACATCGCTGGGAGTGCTGCCCGCACCTCTCCTCCGGTCCATCTGCAGCTCCCCTCCTCTGCTAACTCAGCCAAAGGCAGCTCCACCACAGCTACCAACCGCCAGGAGCCTTCAGCAAACCAACACTTCACAGCAAAGTGCAACATAACGTCAAATCACAGCTAAAAATATTCCTAAAGAGTTTTATTAGTAAATGCCACAGTATCTCTTTTTTTTTTTTTTTTTTTTTTTGTTCTTCCCTCCCCTTCTCCTGCAAAATGTTTCAGCTCTAGGAACAGCACTTGACTAAATTGCCTCTAAATCACAAACGCCTCTGAAGGCTGAGCTCCCCAACACCACCCTTCGCCAAAAAGCCTGCTTAGGAGGATGCCATAAATGCAACTGCCTCGCCACCTCGGGCTTGGTGTAAAAAGCTCGTCCTGCTGCCTCTCTGCTTTGAGACAAACAGGGCTCCTTCGTGCTTTCATCTAAACCATGTCTCTTCACAGGTACGCGGCTGGCAAACGCTGCAACTGGGCAAGTGGGTTTTCAGGCAGTTGTTTTCCTTGGGGTTCAGTTGATGCGGGTTTTGGTCCTGTCGTTTGATTTCGCAGGAGTGGGGAGCCCTCAGTGACCCCCTCCTCCCCCCCCGGCACTGGCCAGGGAGCTGAGGGGCCACTTCAGCGGGTCCTTCCTGTGCCACAGAAGGTGCTGCCAGCCCTGGCACCACCACCACCACCTTCTGGCTTCATCTCTGCTTCGGGTACAAACTAAATCCATGCGAACGCAACACCCTGATGCTCGAAATGCTGAAGGGAGAGAGGGGTGGGGGAAAAAAGGTGTGGATGAAACTATGCGTGATCCTCCTCCGGCCTCCTCCGGCTGCTCCACGCGTGGCTCCTGTGCCAGCACCGCCGGGAGCCGTGATCTTCATCTTCAGAGGAGGAGCCAGGAGATGGGGCGGTGGGAACAGCAGCACAGATCCCGGCTCTGTTTTGGCTGGAAAAGATCCCCGCTGGCCTGGGAATCATGTGTTGTTTTTAATGACCCTTTATCACCAAAGGAAAAAAATCTTCAATGACATTTTTTTTTCCCCTTTTTGTGCTCAGCTCATTAACAGGAGGATCTCTCTGGCTCGCTGGCCGTTTGTGTGAGCAGGACGCTGCTGAACAAACCGCCCTTATTCTCCCCAGTATAGAAGGCGCTTTGATAAACCCAGGAAACCCTCGGCGAGCAGCAGGGGTCTTTGTGGAAACCCAGCGCTGGCCGCCTTTGGGAACAGCCGCAGGACCAGCATCTCCAGCCACAGAGCGCTCCCAGCCAGCTCCAATGCGGTTCCCGGCCAGCGTGTATCCGGGGGGGGTCTCCTCCCAGGCTGCCAGCACTGCTTCCCTGCCGCTGCTGTACGTGCAGCCCCGCAAAAATCCCGGTGGGACCCCGGGGGAGCAGGGCCAGCCCCTGCCTGGGAGCCAGTTGTGTCCCCTCCGCTCAGAGATGTGCAAAACGCCACGGCTCTGGCCCGTGGGGTGCAGCTCAGAGGGTGGCTTTTTGGATGAGCAGCTCTGCCAAAAAAAAAACCAACCCTATTCTTGCTGCCTTTTTTTTTTTTTTTTAATTTTAACACTTTTGGCTTGAGGGCTGTTGTTCGTAACTTGTCAAGATCTTGGCATCTGCAGCTGATTTGTCATCCACCGTAAAATGGAGGATGAGCATCTTTGGTTCAGAACTGGGCCAAGGGAGATGACAGCTCAAAGCAAAATATGCTTCATCTCGAGTTTTCTCTGTGGGCTTCAGCTCCTCGGGAAAGGAGCAGACATTTGGGGACTAAGTTGCATCACAGGCCTTATGTGTAAGAGCCCTTAGCGTGCCGTTTGCCACAGAAGAGCAGGGTGCACGTTAACCTCCAAGCTGCCAGATGGAGTTTTGCTGGACTCGATGCTGTCTCCACCCTCCCCTAACCACCGAGCTCTTCAACCTGCCATAGGGGATGCTACTGAGATACAGAAATACCATCAAAACACCGTTTGCTTTTTTTTTTTTAAATTAAACTATCAATCTCTCTAAAATCCAGGCAATGAGATGCAGCAAATGAGGGGTGTGCCTCGGCACACCGAAGTTTTGAAGATGAATTATTAATTCGGCCATGGCCGCTCTGCCCGTACATCCAGGTCCTGCGCTCTCCTCCTCCGGCTCGTGTCCGGCAGCGTCTCCGGCAGCCGCAGCCAAAGCAGCCACAAACTACTCTAAAAAGCATCGTAACCCAAGGTATTTTATCGCGCTGACACCACCACGAGGCAGCGAGAACTCGAGTTTTAAGCGATAAAATTAAAGCTCCCTGCAAGTAGCTGAATCACGGAGCGTGGAGGCCCAGGCTCTGCACCCATGTGCGGGGGGTGCGCCTGCCTGCGGGGGTGCCCTGGGGTGGGGGGACACTGCAAGGGGAGGGGGCTCCGAACCCCAGGGAGGACCTCAGGCTGGGGGGGGGGGCATTCGTGGTAGTTTCTACCAGGCTTCTGAGCTGCTCGGCCCTCTCCCCTCTCCCCTCTGCTCCCCCAGCCTCCCACCAGGCTGCAGCCCCCCCGTGCCCCCCCACGTTCCCCAGCCAGGGGGGGATGAGCCCTGCTCTGTACTGGCTACAGGTGCCTCCCCCCGCGCAGGTGACCGCAAGCCCAGCTTATCCCCCACAATGATGTAAAACCGAACAGCAGTGGTGGACCCTCCCTCCCCAGGATGCAAGGATGGAAAGTGGTGCCCCCCCCACCTATGCAAGGGTGCAAAGCAAGCCAGGTACCACCCCCTTCTCCATGCGGGAATGCAAAGTGACAACACACACACCTCCCCCCCACCACGCAAGGGTGCAAAGAGGCCTGACACCCCCCCACCTTTGCAAGGTTGTAAAGCTGCTAGGATTCCCCCATACAAGATGAAAAGCAATGC
>JAOXNO010000063.1:2373431-2392721 GCA_028565335.1 Limnodromus scolopaceus
GCGAGGGCGAGCCGCGGGCCGGGGCCGGCAGCGGGGCCGTGCGGGGGCCCGGCGGGGCCGCCGCGCCCTTCCAGCCCCCCGAAGGCGGCTTCGGCTGGGTGGTGGTCTTCGCCGCCGCCTGGTGCAACGGCTCCATCTTCGGCATCCACAACTCCTTCGGGATCCTCTACATGATGCTGCAGAGCGACCTGGGCGAGGGGGAGAAGGACCCCGCGCTGGAGTTTAAAACAGGTACGGGGCTCCCCCTGGCCCTTTCCCGGCCCCGGGCAGGGCGAGTAGGGGGTGTCCCGGGTCGCCACCCGGGGCTGGCGGGAGCGGAGCTGTCAGCCCGGGCCGGGGGAGCGGGGGGGAAGGAGGGGCGGCTCGGCCGGCGCTGCCTCCCTCCCGGAGCGCACCGAGCGGGCGGCGGGGCTGGAAGCTCCCGTTCGGATGCGTTGAACCGCGATTGCTCCCTGCCCCCCTCCATCCTTGTAGCCGCGGCTATATTTATCTCCGACAGCATCATGTGTTCCTAAGCTCCCATGTACTCAATTAAAAGTAATTCATCTGAAAAGCGTGCCCGTAGCTTGTCCTGCCTGGTGTGTTGTGGAGTGAGGGGGAGCAGCGCTGGGGAATCAGCTGGGGGGTGTGACCCACCCACTTTATTTTTTTTTATTATTATTATTGTTGGTTTGTTACGGGTTTCTCAAGCTGTCTGTCTGCCTTATCTGCCGGATCGTGCTCGGGGGGGGGCTGCAGGAGAGCATCTGCCTCGTCCACACGGACTTCCTCCGAGTCCTATCCGTTCAGTGGGAAAGCCTGCCTAGGGCAGGTCTGGCAGCCCCACCTGCCCCGTCACACCGAGGGTGGTGTGGGGTCTCGAGAAGTTACCGTCCTTTACCCACAAACTGCTCCCGGGTGTGCGTTTTGGCAGGACCTACAGGCTCAGCCAGGCTCGAGGGTGTGTTGTGCTAACACGGAGAAGGGGTGGTGCTTGCTGCAAAGCCCCCGCTGTTTAGGTAGACTTGGCAGAGGGAAACCAGCTCACCAGGGTGGTGGTCCCAGCAGGTCTGTGACAGACACCAGGGTTGGGAGACCCGGCCTTATCCCAGGTCTTGGTATCCCCTCCAAGAAGGTCATACCCATCCCCGCGATGGATGCCCATGGCCCACCTTGCTTTTTTCTGGCAGGTAGAGACAAACACTTGGTGTTGAGGGAACCTGCTTGTGGCGTTGTCCTGACTCTGGATGGGAGGTGGGCAGCAGCCAGAAACCGAAGCGGGAGTGTGCTGCGGAGAGCGGCAGTGCTGGGGGGACACGTGGGGACCTGAAAGTCTTATGTTGGTGACCGGTGTTGCCCGCGTTCCCTCCGCTCAGCTGACGCATGACTGGTGATCGCGGCGAGGAGCGCGCCAGGATGAAATCCCTTCCGAGAGACACCGCATCCACAGATCACAAATTAACTCCACGATACTGTTACCAGAGAGACGATGCGATCGTGTAATTATGGGCAGTAACGGAGCGCCGCAGAGAGCTGCGGACGTGTGGCCGGTTGTAATTAGGGTGATTGATGGGCTGTATGAGTGTGCGTGTGTGTGTGTGATCCCCAGGAAGCTCATCGCGTAGCTCTTTCCTGCTCCCTGTGATCGTATCTAGAAAGCCTAGGGCAGGGCTCTGAAGGTAGAAGCGTTAACAAAAGAAATTAAATACTGCAAGCTCTGGTGGTTTAAAGGCTCCATGCCCAAGACGGAGGTTGTAGGAGTCAACATCTGCCTCTCACTCCTGCGATCTATTTATTTATGGATATGACCGCACAGAGGCCTCGAAAAAGAAGGGCGTGTGGGTGTGCGAGGTGAATCCGGGCTCGGTAATTAAATTGCCTCGGTGACGTAGATATGCATTTTGGTCCGGGCGCTTAATGAAGAGGCCGTTAATAACCCCCGTGCCGCGATGCGTCGGCCGAGTGCTGCCTCTGCGGTGCAGGGGCTGGGGCGGACGCCGGCAGCGGGGAGAGGTGGCGGTGATGGAGCCCATCTGCAGCCGGGAGCGCGGCACCTCGGGGGCTGCAGCTGCGCTGGCTGGGGCCGGGGGCCGCGGGGTGCAGCGTGGGCCCCCCCCACCCCCACCCCTCCAGCCCTTCCTCCCTCGCTCCCACCCCTCCCCGCTCAGGGTTGCATAATTTCCCCGCGGCGCTCGTTTGCGTGCAAACATAATCAGGAAAATATTGTAGCTCCTTTCCAAGCGCTAAGTGATACGGCCTTCCTGAAAAGCGCGCTCTGTTTGTCCTCCGACCTCGGTCTGCTCCCGCTGGCTGCAAGCGACAGCCGGACCCCGGGGTCCCCCTCGTCCCCCCCCAACCGGGAGCGGGTCAGGGGGGCGAGGACCCGCTCCCCGCTCCCACACCAGTGTTCGCCGTGAGCGCATCGCATAGCCCTTTGGCTCCGCTCTTAAATCTCCCCTCCGTTCTCTGGAAGGTGGGTTTGTATCAAAGAGGGGGTTCGGAGGCAAAACGGGGAGTAATGCTGTAAGCCGGTCAGGCATCCTTTTTAAAATAGGGTTATGTTTATGCTAAAGCGGGTACTAGTCTGCACTGAACAATAGCCGCCCCAGCACACGGCTATAATTATCAAGGTTTATTTCTTGTTTGCATTGGTCACGTTTTTTCTCGCGTTTGATCTTGAGAAATGCAGGATCCGCGGAGTTCAGATTTGGGGTCAGGCTTTGAAAACAAACCCCGTCGCAACAATGCATCGAATGCATAGGCTCCTTTGTTTAAAGAAATATACTGCGCCGCGAATGTCAACAAGCAGCGGCGGGCTGAGGCGGGCTGGCTGCTGGGACCACCGCGTGCCCCTGCGCCGCGGGACGCCAGAGCCGGGACTTTTGCAAGGCACACTCTGTGCTTTCGGGTTTGTTTTCTTTCGGGGGGGAGCGGAGGACCTGAGGGGGGAACGCTGAGACTAGGATGAAAAAAAAATAACATACGTGTGAGCACTCGGCCAGGGAAAAAAATAGTATCGGTCTCCTCTGCTGGAGAGGTGTTGAGTGATGCTTGAAAGCGTTTGCTGGGAGATGAATGGTGGCGTTTCCCTCCGGTTGTACAAGGCTCGTTCCGGTGCTGAGGGATCCGCAGGGCACGGCTGCTCCGATGCCGGTCCCGCCAGGCGTGGGCTGGGCTGAGCTGAGGGATGAATAAGCCGTCCCCGTCCGTTCATCTTCCTCCGCTCCAAAAGCCAATTTGAGTGGCAGAACGGTCCTTGTAAGCATTAACTGGGCACTGACCCTCTTAAATCTGCTTAAGTTTGCTCTGCCGCTGCTTGGATGCTCTCCCAACCTTGGGAGGGGTGAGTGTGAGGGCTCTGCCCTCAGCTGAGGAGGTCCTGCTTGTGCCCAAGTCACCTGAGGGTCCCGACTACCTGGGAGGGTGGCACTTCTTGATGCATCTTCTTCCTCCAAACGCATCCTTGGTGCCATCCTCGGAGGTCTGGCAAGTGCCAGTGGGGCAGCCTGGAGAGGTGCATCGATTTTTAAAAAAAAATCTCTATTTATCTTTTTCTTCTCCTCTCCTCCGCTTTGTGTCAATACCCCGGGTATAGATTAACTCTCTTTGCTTAATATTTAATGTTTTGCTTGCTGGGAATGGGAGCTGCAAGCACTCAGAGAGATGGCCTGAGGAGCTGGTCTGGTTTGGCCACGGCTCCTCTAAGTGCATCCGTGTGTCCGGCAGCATCCTGCGGTCTGTGGGCAGGAGCCTGGGGAGCAGCTTCCCCCCTTTTGTCCAGCCCCGTCTGGGGAGCAGAGGTTTCCGGAGCGCCCCGTGTCAGGGAAGCCCGATGGACATCGTATCTCCGTGTGCCCACGAGGCCAAGGCATAGGTGATGTCACCTTTATACCTGAATTCCCAGCTCTTTTGGTGGGGAATTTCTCCGTGAGCACTGATTTCACATCCTTAGGACAAGCGAGCTGAGCTGGAAAAGGCTATTTTTACTCCAGCATCATAATGGAGGCTTGGTAAGAAAGAAGGAGTTTGTTTCTTGGAGAAAATAAAGCATTTCAGTGGTGACAGTCATAGTGAAATACGGGGAGGAGAAGCCATGGACTCGTCCCAGGGCAGGTGAGCGTGGCTGGAGCTGAGAAGGGAAATCCAAGGAGAGCGTAAATCGCAAGAGGTAATTCTTGGAAACGGTCCCAACTGAAATTCAGCAATACTCCACGGCCTGGATGAGACCGAACAGGGACGGCTGCCATGAAACTGTACTTTATTTAGCCCACTGCAATGAAAGACGTCTACCCCAGGTGTTAGGTCTGGGCTTTGGGAAGGGTGAGGGCACTCTTACAGACACTCTTAAATACAAAGTGCCAACCGGTGAGAGGTCCAGAGCCTGTGATGGGTGTCATCTCCCAGTGCTGGCGCCCGGGAGACTCCAGTCTCCTGAAGGTGATAACTGTGGTTGTCGCTTTCTTACTCAAATCCGCAGGATTTGGTGTTTTTATTATTTGTCAAGGAGCTGCGCCGACCCCGTTTCACAGATTCAAGGGCCCTGGAGACCTTGGCATTCCTGGGGGCTTCCCCACATCCACCCGGGTTTCCGGCTCCCGTCCAGATATCCTAACCCTGTGGAGGGATGCGCTCTCATCAACAATATTTACATAGCCTGGATGGGGATGTAAATCCAGCAAAAAGAGCCCCAAAAAGCCTTTTATCACTCCAGCCCTCTTATCTGGGGAGTGCAAAGGGCATCAGGGAGATTTTCCAGCTTTACTGGGGGTTTCCCGTGGTGGGATGCCGATGTGCCAGCACCGGGCTCTTCCCCGGCTCAGTTCCCACCGTTTTGGGAGCTGGAGCTTGTGATTGCAGCGGAATGGGGGCGAATTGGGAGGAACTGGGTTTTCGTCGTTTTTGCTGAGTGCAAGGTGCCGTGTGAGATAAAGCAGCCTGAAATGCAAACAAAACACAATCATGTCATTAAACCTGGTTCTTGGGGCTGTCGGGAGCGATTAAGGTTATTAGGAGGCCAGAGCGCTGTTTCTAAGGGAGGTTCTTGTTTTTAAAGACTGCAGGGGCCCTCTCAGCCAGCACACTTGCCATTTTAGTGGCTTTTAATTTATTTTTAAGTGTCCTCCACCAGCCAGCCAAGGAGATACTCCAGTCTTGGTTGTATTTTCCAGTGGCCATGGTCCTCGAGTGGTGGCAGCTCCCGTGACCTTGCTGCGGTAGATGAAGAAGCAGCGCATGGGGTTGTGCAATCGGTTTGGGGGTGGGTTCTTTTTGGTCCTTTCACTTACAACAAAACAAACCCCCCCACACACACACCTCGCTGGGATTTGATTGTAGTTCAAACTCTGAAGGCGCCGGGTTCCAGCTCCGTCGCGGAGGGTGGGCTGGGAGGAGGAGGAGGGGCTGAGGGGTGAAGGGGCCGGGATGGATGCGGATGTTCAGGGTGAGATGGGGTGCGGTGCCGTGCGATGCCATGGGGCGGGGGGATCAGCAGCAACGGAGCAGTTTTATCTCCCCTTTTTGGGGGGGAAATCCGGGAGTTTTGATAAGTGACCCTTTAATCCCCTTACAAACCCTCAGCAACTGGAAGCCAACCATCAGCTGGGCCCAGTTGACATCCAGCACCTTAAAATAGACCTTACCCATCAGGTTGGGCGAAACCCTGTAGCCGGAAGGCGCTGCTGACCTCGCTGGCAGTGCCCGTTGGGCCGGCTGCGCATAGCTCGCAGGGGCGTTGTCACCAGCATCCCGCCTCGTGTCCCCAGGGCAGCTCCTCTGGCTCCCTCCTTCCTTATCCCGCCTGTTACGGACACGTCCCCTCACAGGGCTCATCCCGCCTGCACCCTGTCCCACCGAGGACTGAGCGAGTGGTGGGAAAAGCCATCTTCCCAAAAATCCGGTGGGGTGATGGAGACCACTGGGGCTGGGCGGACATGGAGCTGGGGCTGCCAGCTCCCCCCGTGGGGTTTGTAAGGCTGCTTGGGGATGGAGGAATAACCCAAGTTTCCACCATCCCAAGGCTGGTTTTGTATCCTGCAGGGCACAGGGCGGGGGGGGTGGAAATCCCCACTGGGGACATGGGTGGCAGTAAACAAGCCCTGCTCCTGCCGTGCTAACGGGGAGCTAATCCCAGTGGGATGGTGGCACCGGTGGCTGCTGCGCCGGCCGGGGGGGATTTGGATCAGTCAGCACCGTCTCGATATAGGGCCGGGGTGACCTTTTGCTTTTTGATCCCGGTGACTCCTTGGGACCTCTGCCAAAGCAGCGTGGCGTGCGTGCCAGCAGTGGAGTGACAGTGCGGCTGGGGAAGCGATGCGCGGCTGATGGGGACTTGGGTGGCATTTGAGTCCGTGCCACATGCACTAGCTCTCGGCCGCCACCCCCCTCCCTGTCCCAAAGCAGTCCCCCCCTTGCTGGAAACCACTGGGGCTTCACCCTGGCTCGGTAATTGGGGTTTTGCCCACTTTTGGCTGGCGTCGGGGTGCTGTAGGGAATTTTCAGGCACGTCACCAAATACCTTGGTCTCTTCTGCTCACTTTTTTGGGGATGGTGACCCCCTTATGGATTTCCTATGAGCCAGGCAGGGCATGGAGGGGGACACCAGCATTTCCCGACTGGAACAGTGGATGTGCACCCATCTCTTCCAGCCAGCAGGGAGTCACTTTTCCCCAGCTTTCCGCAACTACGGGCCTGTGTGTCCATGGCGTGACCATACCTGCTCTGGCAATGAGGGGCAAGAGGAGCGGGCACCCCCATATGCCAGCGTAACACATGTGCAAAAACGCTGCTGCACCCATTACAGCAGGGATTTGTTGGGTTTTCCCTTCCTCTTCCTCGAAGGATTGATTATTCCCTATTGCAAGGGAGGGAGATGCTGCCTTTTGGCATTCATCCCTGCGGAAGAAGGCCCGGTGGAGGGCTGTGTGCCAGGCTGGGCATCACCCAGGGTCCCAGCCCGGCTCTCACATTGCCTCTGCCCACTGGGGGAGCTCAGTTCACTCCGGGCTCTTTCCGTTCATCCACCCGGAGACAGTTGGGGCGGTTGCAAAACCCGCATGACGTGTGCTGGGAATTGCTGCAACACGCTCGCTCGCAGGCGCGAGCCATTCCATTCTCTCCCAGGCACCTCGTACAACAGGTCCCGCCAGCTGCCGGGGCAGGAGGACTGCCCGCGGCACCCCTGCCTGCACCCCTGCCTGCACCCCTGCTGCACTCCTGCCTGCCCACAGCACCCTGCCTGCACCCCTGCCTGCACCCCTGCCTGCCCACAGCACCCTGCCTGCCCACAGCACCCTGCCTGCACCCCTGCCTGCACCCCTGCCTGCCTGCACTCCTGCCTGCACCCCTGCCTGCGCTGCTGCCTGCCTGCCCACAGCACCCTGCCTGCACCCCTGTCTGCACCCCTGCCTGCCCGCAGCACCCTGCCTGCCCGCAGCACCCTGCCTGCACCCCTGTCTGCCTGCCCCCCTGCCTGCCCCCCTGCCCGCAGCACCCTGCCTGCCCCCCTGCCTGCCCCCGGCACGGACCACGGGCAGCAAAGCTCCTGCCACTGCTTCATCCTCCATCAGTCGTGCCCAGGGGTGCAGCCGTGGAGGGTGACACAGCCCTGGCTTCCACTAGCACATTTCCAGGCTTTTTTTCCTCCCTCCCCTGCCCTTTTATTTGTAGATCCCTAAAAAAATGCCCGGCAGGAGCTCCCCGCTGCCCCCGGGCGCATCCCTCGAGAGCCGGAGCGGGGTGAAGCGTGGGGGAAAGCCCTCGGGAATGGCTGCCAGGTCGCAGCCCTGTGCCCGTGGTGGTTTGCTTTGCCGGGACGTGTCTCAGGCCCGCCTGGCAGCCGTGCCGTGCCCTGCCATGCCATCCTCTGCGTGAGGAGCAGCTCAGGGTGCCCTGAGCAACCTCCAGGGTTCGCGTGGGACCGGCGAGAGGATGGGGGTTGGCGTGGCTGCCAGCTCGGCCCCCATCACCCCTTTGCACCTTGGCTTTGCACACCCCAGGGGAGCTCCATCCCGGCGATATCCCCTACCTCCATCCCCGCGTCCGGAGCCGAGCGTCGCAGCACGGCACTGCGATACGAGCTCCCGGCGCTGTGTCCCGGTGCGGGCACCTCAGTGCGAGGGGAGGGTGGAGAGCAAGAGCGCAGATGGAGGCGGTATTTTGGGGTCGGTGCTGCTTTGGGCACATCCGCTCCCGCAAAACCCTACGGCGGAGAGGGCGAGCTCACCGGACGCGGGTTTTGCCCCGTCTTTGGGGGTTTTTCTTGGCTGTGGGTTTGGATTTTAGGCAGCTCGGGGATGGTTCTTAGCTGATGCGGAGCAGAGAGCAGGGGAAGCCCCGTGTGCTGCCGGAGCGGCGCTCACTGCATGGGCTGACTTGTTGGGGTTCGCCCCGGGCAAACGCCAGGGCCCTCCTCGGGGAGGAGAAACAACCCTCCCGCGGCGCCTGCAGTGAAGGAACCTGCTTGGAGCACCCCCCCATCACCCCAGCCCTGGGGACCAGCTGGGACAGGGACCCCCCCCAGGGCCCGCAGCACCCCGTGCCCAGCGGCATCCCCAAAAGCCCTTTTCTTGGCCGTCTCACATCGGGCACCGAAACAAAGCTTTTGTTTCAGCCTCTTGGCCTTAATCTGTCCGCCCGCAGATCCCGTGCGTAAAAAGGGGATGAAATCCTTCCCTCTCGGGGGGCTGTTGCGTGAGCGGGGGTGTCGGCGCTTGCCAAGGAGTCAGGCGTCGGGGCCGGAGGGTTTGTACAAACCCCGCACGAGGCAGCGGGAGCTGGGCTGGAGCCCGCCGAGGTGGAAATCAAATCTCCTTAAAGTGGGGGTTTTGCCTCCTGTGCACCCTCGGAGTCAGGTCCGATGGAAAAAGGAAAAAAAAAAAAAAAAGAAAAAGTCATCTGTGATTAAAGATCGACGGTAATTACATAATGGGTATGCACCAGAGGATGCCCAGACAAGCTCCCTCCCGGGATTCCCCAACTTTTGGAGTGTTTTAACTTTGCAATCATTCTCCAGTGCTTCTACCGTGGTGGGGGGGTAATTATCGATATTGCGGCAGCACCCGCTGCGCTTGCACGAGGCTCAGCAGCGGCACCGTGGCCACCGGGCTCGTGGGCGAGCTGGCCTCCTCTGATAGCCGGGGCACCTCCGGGCAGGGTCAGGCAGCAGCGATGGATCTCTCCATTCCCTACCATTTGCAAATTCGAAACCATTTGCAGTTCCTTTCCATTGCAATGGCAGAAACAAATCAAAAAAATAGGAGAAAATCTGTTTTTAGGGTGTATCAGCAAAGCGAGCAGGGCAGCCGGGGACGTGCGCTGGCTCCGTGGCCAGCTGGTGGTGAAGAGGCAACGTCAAGACGTTCTTGATGGCAGGCCAGCCATTAATCCCTGTATTTTAGCAAAACCCCGTTTATTTCTTAAGGTTTGGGCGAGCAAGGGAAGCGGGGAGCACTGGGGGCGGGGGGGGCTTGTCTGGGATTAAACTCGCCTGAAAGCCAAGCACGCCAAGCTCGCGAGCCTGGGGAGAGCTTAATTAAAGTCAAAAGAGAAGCGTTTCCAAGAAAATCATACGGGGTATTTAAACGGGATATTTTTGTTCTGGGCCCAGAAAGTCTCCTTTCCCTCTTCGGTGTCAGCTTTAATAAAACAAAATGAGATCTCCAAGAAAAACAAATTGGAGCTCTTAAAAGGCGCTGCGGAGATAAAAATCAGTAACACTGTTGCTGGTAACACCTTGGGTTATTAAAACGGAAAGAATGCTAACGATGCGATTTGCATCGGCCTTTCTTGTGGCTGCGCCCCGGCAGGAGCCCGCTCGCCCTGGGAGGGGGGCGCGGGCACCGCACAGCCCCGGCGCCCCTCACCGTGGCCTCTGGGCTGGGGTGCGGGGCAGAGGCGGCTTCGCCAACCGGGCGGCTTGGGGTGTTATTTGGGCAACGGTCACGCGTGGGGGATTTCGGAGGGCTTTGTTGTTCTTTCCTGAGGCTGGCGAAATACCGCTCTGCCGAAAGCTGGCGGGGAGGGGAGCAGCTCCGAGGTCAAACACTAAAAGACTTGGGAAAAATGGGAAGAAGCAGGATTCAGGGGACACCAAATTTAAAAACAAACAACCAACCAAACAAATTAAATCAGGGCTGATCTTGTTGGAAAGGATGCCACAGCCCACCAGAGCTCTTTCAGAGGCGATGAGTGTGTGGATGAAAATACCGAGCAGGACTTACTGTGGCCTGAGAGCTGCTGGGTACGGCTTTGCCCGGCACGCTGGGACGTCCGGCTGGTGACGTGGGTTTGCACTTTGGTCCCTCGACCATCCGCTTCTACCTTCCCCCAGGAAGGGTGGATTAAAAGCCGCCCTTTCTTTTCCATGTGCTTCCATCCTGGCCAGAGCTGACCATCTCCTGGTGGGAAGCTGGCGGAGGCCACCCATGCCTTCCCTGGGTTGTCCCCCGAGGTCTGCGGGGACCAAAGCGGGGCGATGCCCAGCCACGGGAGTGATGCTGCTGAGCCAGGTTCAGGGTGAGGAAGCCCAGTGCTGCCATGGGGTCCTGTCTGTCCATCTGTCTGCCAAGCAGGAGGATGCTTTTGGACAGGGTGGCTTTAAAACACCTGGCGTGATGCCACCCACCCCACAGACCCAGCGGGACAGGGATGCAGAGTCCAGCTCCTGCCTCGCTGCCGTGCCCGGCTCCATCAGATAAGGCAATTATAGCTTTATCGCTTAATTGCAGGGTATAATAATAGCAGAGAGTTATTGAGATAGGACGTTGCCAAGGGGTGAATATCGGCGTTGTTGGGTTTTTGTTTTGTGGGGTTTTTTTTAATTTTTTCAAAATAAACTCCGCGGGGCCTTGGCGCTGCTGGAGGTGTGAGATCTTCATGGGGCTCCTCCTGCCCGTACCCCACTGTGTCCCCCTGCCCACGGGGAAATTCAGCATCAGAGAGAGCCGTGCCAACCACCCCCATGCCAGGGAAGCTTGCCCGCAGTCGGTGAGAAACCAGCCTGGGAGGGGACGGGGTGAGGACTGACAGAGATGTTGTCAACCACTTTCTGGACGGCTTTTCCCTTGCACCTTGGGAATGCGGTTTCCATCCCTCGCAGGTTTTTCCCGTCCTGCTTGGCAGGTTGCGGGGTGCACGCTGGCATGTGGGCATCAGGCTGCTGCTGGGTAGCTGGATGCCCTCGGGAGGGAGAGCTGGCTGTGAATCCTAAAGCCTTCGCACGAGGATTTTCCGTGTGGATTGCTCGACCGGTGCCCCTGCGCCGAGGTGGCCACAGGAAAATTTCATATTTGGCAACTCTTTCCCAGCCTGCTGGGGCTGCTGTGGGACAGGGGAGTGGGGCATCGGACCCGATACCCGGAGCTCTGCTCGTTTCCGACCCGTGGGATCCCAGTTTTCCACTCTCCCCATGGAACCCTGTGGCTGTCGAGGCGGCGACGTGCCGCTGGCATTGGGATTTGGGGCATTTCTCTGCCCAGACTGGCCTGGCTGGGGATTTTCTGCCTTCAAAACGGAGGTTTTCAAGACCCGTATTGGTGTAGGGCGGGTTTCTCACCAAGAACTGAAGTTTTGCTGTGGTTGTCCTGACATCTGTCGGGTAGGGTGATAAAATCTCAGGAGGTCTGGGGACAAGGGATGGTGTGGTAGGCTTTGAGCCTGGCCCTTGGGATCTGCATTTTGGGAGAGGTCCTTTATTAAGGGAGAGGCATATAAAATGAAATGCGTTGCCCAAAGCTAAGAAATCATGGTGGATTTTCTTTTTTCTTTTTTTTTTTTAAGCTGTTAAACTCTGCCCTGCTTCAGTTCATCGACCAAAGCATGAACCAAACAGCCCTGGAGTGGAGGTACTTCAGGTCCCGATGTGACCTCTGGCTGGCTGTTAACCCTCGCTGGCCCATCCTAAAATAACCCGGAGATAAGATTAGCCCCAATCTAGATTTCGGAGCTTGTTTCCTTCCCTGGGGACAACATCCCCCTGACCCCAGGTTTCCCAGCCACCCCGTCTTCAGCCTCTCCCTCCCCCCCACAGTTTGTGTCCCACTGGCCTCATAAAACAAATCCCGCCGCAGGAAAAAAGCAGAAAGCAGTTTTTACAGCAGTTTTTATTTCTGCTCGATGAAAGTGGTTGCTTAGATTTTTATTGTGGCATGAAGAGGAAAGGAGGGGAAAAAAACCCAACAAAACGACCAAAAAGCTGCTGGGAAGATGATGCCAGGCAGAGCAGGGCGAAGAGCAACGTCTTTGGGGGTTTTAATGTTTCCTCCGCTTCTGAAGCAGGAATTAGCTATTGCAAAACGTCGAGCATTGCTGGGCGATGGTGGTCCCCTGGCCACAGGCTGCCGCTTCTTGCAGCAGATAGCCCTTTCTTTTATCCACCAGCTATGCTGGCCAGAGCTCACGCTCCGTCTGAGCACTGGAATTTGGGAAGATGATGAAAAGCTGAAAGAGCGGGATGCCGGGGCCGATGTGGAAGCGGCAGGTTGTTGGCTGGTTTCCCCGTTAGTCAGGGCTGGTGACGAGTCAATCTCCTTTTCCATTTTCTTATGAATGAATCAGTTTTGGCTCAGCCCGATGGTCAGACTGGTTAAGCGAGAAGCAGCTGATATTAGTCTCATTAGCAATCGAGACAGAAATGAGCCTCTCCCCAGCTCCTCAAACGCCGTGTGATCCTCAGCCGGCCCACAGCCGCCGTCTCGGTGTCTGGTGGGACTGGCAGCAGCACGGGACCCCCCCGAGCCCTGGCTGGGGGGGACTTCATCTTCTCCATCACCCCATTCCCTTACACCTCCGTGCGCCTCCTGACTCCTTGACACACTGAAGCTTCATGGCCGGGTTAAACCAAGTGGCAGATGCAAACGGGGATCTGCATCCCATGCCTTCTGCTGTCTTTCTGCATCTGTCCTTGGTCACTGCCACAGCACAGATTTTTGGGGGGGACAAATTTCAGCTTCAGGTCACCTGCGGTTGCTGCTCAGCTGCAGCCGGGGAGCACAGCTCAGCTGCATTTGCTGATCCAGTCCTGAGGTTGCTCCGGTCCAGAGTTGCTCCTTGGCCAGAAGAAAGGGCTTGACAAAGGGTTGCGGTCAACAGCTCAATGTCCAAGTGGACACCAGTGATGAGTGGCATTCCTCAGGGGTTGGTACTGGGACCTGTGCTGTTTAACATCTTTGTTGGTGACATGGACGGTGGAATCGAGTGCACACTCAGCAATTTTGCTGGCAACACCAAGCTGTGTGGTGTGGTCGACACACATGAGGGAAGGGATGCCATCCAGAGGGACCTGGACAGGCTTGAGAGGTGGGTCTATGTGAATCTCATGAGGTTCAACAAGGATAAGTGCAGGGTCCTGCACATGGGCCATGGCAATCCCAACACAGGCTGGGCAGGAAATGGATTGAGAGCAAGCCCTGAAGGACTTGGAAGTGTTGGTTGATGAGAAGGCCAACATCAACCAGCAATGTGTGCTCACAGCACGGAGAGCCCCCCATATCCTGGGCTGCATCAAAAGGAGCGTGGCCAGCAGAATGAGGGAGGGGATCCTGCCCCTCTGCTCCGCTCTGGGGAGACCCTCCTGCAGTGCTGCCTCCAGCTCTGGGGCCACCAACATCAGAAGGACATGGACCTGTTGGAGAGGGGCCAGAGAGGGCCATGAAGATCCACCCCATGCTCGGGCCTTTGCATCCTGGGGCTGCCCATGGCCCCTCGCATCCCTCCGTACCCCAAAATTCCATGGAGCTTCAGCTCTACGCCGCTGAAGCCGCTTGGCCCCTGCTCTTCCCTTTGCCCCTGGGCATGGGTGGGCTTCACGGGAGAAACTGGAGCTCAGGCGCTTGAAAAGAAGCCCAGAGACTGCGGTGTGTGTTACCCAAAGCAATCCCACGCCTGACACTTGCGGAAACAAGGCAATTTGAGTTCCTGCCCCTACCCCAAAACGCAGTATTTCCATGGGGAGGAAGAGGAGGTTCCCCGCTCACGGAGGTAGGACTTACAGCTTTTAAACCCAAATCGCAGGAGGAGCAGAACTTACCCGGTAACTGATAGAAACCTTCATTAACCTGCCCTGTTATTTATTCTGATTTCAAAGCCCTTGATGCAGCAAAAAACAAAGGCATTTCTCCGGGGGAGCACATTAATGTTTCACTGGTCCTCGAAGCACTTTGCTGCCCAGGCACTTTAAATGGTACGGGCTGTCCCCAGTTCCCCTCGGCCTCGTTAAACATTGCGTGGCTCCAGGGCAGCCGTCGTGTGGGCTAAAGCCCTCGGGGGGTTGCTTTTTTAATATATATGTATATGTGTGTGTATATACATACATGCAGACACGTATATATATTCACATATATATATATGTGTGTATATGTATTATGGATCCCCATTTAAGGTGCATTGGGAGGAGCTGGAGGGCTCGGGGCTGGGTTTCTGAGATGCTAATGGGAAATGCGGGGCTGGGTACCATCCAGCACAGGAAACCCCGATGCGTCGGCCGTGGGTTTTCTCTACCCACCCCGAGCATCAAAGGGCAGGGCTGGCCCATCCCCGCACCGTGGGGCGGCTGCTGAAGCCACCCAGCGTCTGAAAAACTTTCAAATGAGAGCAGGTCAGCCAAAAGTAAGAGCCCATTGGCAAAGGGGTATAACCTGTTTCTTGTTGGGGGGGGGGGGAATTGAATAAAATAAAGTATTGCTGTTCTTCAGTTTCCTTTAGCTATCGGATTTGCTTAATTACAGCATAGTCTATTCTTCTGAGATATCCAGGTGTTCTCAAACGTGGGCTTTAATGTAAGGAAACTCCAAGAGATTAAAAGCACATGGATATTTTACCCCTCTTTTGGCCTCCGGGTGTTTGGTTTAATGATGATACGCGAGTCTTGCATCGTTTGGGGATTTTTTTCCCCATCACTAGGCTTCAGGAGCACTATCCAAAGGCATTAGTGTCTCTGTGCTGGAGACCCAGGGGAAGCTCTCCAGCACTGGAGGAGGAAATAATTTCCCGATGGCCATCAGGAGAAGAGCCCAGATCTCCTACCACGAAGCGGTTTCGCCGCATGGACACGGCTGGGGAAGCTCAGGATGCTTCCCTGGCTGTCTGCCCAGCCGAGGGCTCCGCTCAACCTGCTTACAGGCAGCTTTTCTTCATTTATTTCGATTTTTAAAGATACTCGCTCGACGGAGGAGACTCCCCGATGGATCCCCCATTGCGGTCAGTCATCACCTTGTACCCGGGCGCCGTGGGAGGGTTTGGGCTGGGGCTGAGCGCTGGGACCGGCACAGGAAGCCGTGGTGGGAGAGCCCCGATGGAAGAGGCCACTGCAGAGAAGTGTTATCTCCTTTGTGAATGAAGCTCGGGGGCAAAACAACTTAAAAGCCGACTGGCGCAGCCTGGAGAGGGGCCTCCCTTCAGAAGGCACCCACAGCTGCCGCCTAGATTTTCCCTTTCATATTTCTAGCCCCGTATGTAGTCTGGTATTGGGCGGACTTTGTCTTCGGGGGAACTGGGGCCTTGTTGGGTGTAAGCAAATAAGTAACATAACTGAAATATTTTGATAATATTTGGGCAGGCGGCTCTGCTCGGGTGCCGTGGGGGAGGCATCGCTGCCGCCCCAGCGCTCTCCGTTTCGGGGTGCTTGCCCCAGGGGGGCTGGGGCTGAAGTTGCTGCAGCATTTCCCCCCCCCTCCCCCGCCCCGGAGCTTGGGGGGGGTGTCTGTGGGGTGGTTGTGGGGTGGGGGGTGCTTGGGGAGAGGATGCTGCGATGCAGCACCTCGGTGGGGCAGAGGCAGGAGTGCATGTGGGTGCTGCTGGGAGGAACGTGGGGGATGTTTTCTTCTGACCTCGCTCATCCTTGGGGTGCCCCCGCCTTGGCGAGGGACGTGGGAAGGTGTCTCCACTGAGCACCACACACCAGGAAAGGGTTGGGTCAACTGGGAGACATGAAGGAGAGGAGGGGGAGCAAAGTCCAGAGCTGAACCTGCGCTGGGGTAGTTCCTGCCAGAGGAGGGAAGGTGCATCAGTGCCTTCAGCTCCCTAAAAACTGGCAAAAAAGGTAATAGGCTGTTCTCTCTGTCCAGTGAGGGGAAGGTTGCAAAGTGATGCTGTGAGATTTTACAGCAAGGAAGGTGTTGGTTGGGAGAAACCCTTGGAGTGCAAGAAGACCAGCTCTTGCCTGGGGGAAGGTTGGAGTAGCCCATCACTGGAGGGTTTGGAGAAAAGGCTGGGCAGAAGTCTGTCAGGGCTGGGAGGAGACCGTAGCTGTCCTGTGACAGCACCGATTTGTCAGAAAAATGGTGGGTTTAAGTGTCTGGGCCAGGTGGAGGAGCTCTGGCCAGGGCTCCCGGGTTTGGTCTCAGCGGCGCTGTGACTCTTCCCTTGATGGTCAGGGCTGGCAAAGGGCTGGAAGTAGTTTTCTTTCTGAGTATCCCTTAATTAACTGAAAGGGGAGGCTGTCAAGTACCCGACCAGGAGGGGAAAAAGAGCTTCATGAGCCTGTGACCAGCCCAGCATTTCATCTCCATTTATTCTCCCCAGCCTCTTTGTTTTCCCTTTGAAAACAGGGTGTTTTTCTCTTTCCCTCCATTTAACTACTATTTATTTGCTGGTAAGTGGAAGGAATTCAGCTGGGATCAGCCTGGCTCCTGCCAGCAACTGGAGTTGAAAAGTTTCCGTGGGGGAGATGTAATAGCAAAGCAGGGGGGTTGTTTTCCACCCGCGGCCGGTCCCTGCGTCATGGCCAGCCAGGTTGGGTGGGTTTAATTCTCCTTTTTTTTTACTGGGATGTTGACAAGTGCCCGTGGGAGTTGCAGTGGGAGGAGCAGGGACCCGGGCCGTAGGGTTTCTTCTCGCTGTTAATGGGAAACAGAAGATGGCTTGGGAGAAATTTGGCAAAGAGGGAAGCTTTTCTGTCTCTTCCAGCTTGGAAAAAAGCATCCTTTCTCACCCCAGCCTCCCCGCAGAAGGCGGAGGGTTCCCAAGTGCAGCCCAGGCGGCGTTTGCTGGCAGGGAGAGAGAGGAGACAGAAAGTGGCCGGTGATTTCGCAAGGGATGGAGCAGTCTTGGGCCACCAGCCGTGTTTCGGGAGGGTTACCCAACCTGCCTCCCACTGGGGGCCGGGAGCTCTCCCGTCTTCTCCCTGAGGCATCAATGGGTTGGGATGCCCCAGGTGCTTTCACCCCAGAGTAATGTTGGGGACTTTGGGGGTCCTGTGTCCATATCTTGTGTATAATATTGCCATTTAGGTGGAGATGTGATGTCAGGTGGGGTGGTGGCTTTGTGCTGAGCATAGGTACCTGTAGGGATGCACACGGATGCTGTGCCTGGCTGGGAGATGAACCACTGACCTTGGCGTTGAGGGCCCTGTTGGCTCCTGTTTGCAAACGTGATGTTGCCTTGGATGGATGAATGTGTCTTGCAGAGCGGCTTCTTGGTGCTGGTGGTCACCAAAGGGAGATAAAGTGACAGGGGTGAATTCCTGAAGCTCCACCTTCCCCATTCCTCAGCTACACTGTCCTCCCAGTTGTCTGTGTGCTGCAGGAACTGGTTACCAGTATGAGTCTGGCAGTTATAAGAAGGGGCCACAGTGGGTATTTGGAGGAGATGACACGTTTTTGGGCTGGGGGTGTCACCACTGCTCTGTTGGGACAGGAGGATGGCCGTGGCAGGGTGTGAGTGCTGAGCTGGTCCCAAGCGAGCGCTTCGCACGCTTGTACAAGCGACTGGAGGAGGTTAATCATAGTCAAAGCCCAGTGAAGTTTGGTCAGGTCACGGCTTTTCCAAAGGCTTAAAATTTCGGACGTGCAGCAGCCGGCATCCGGGGCCCCACAGCTGACCCACACTGTCCCGACAGAGTTAATCATTGCCATCAGCTCCAGAACCTCCTGGGCTCCAGGAACAGGAACCCTTTCCCAAAAAAACACAGGGTGAGGGCCTACAGGATATCTCAACGTGCCAGGGTGCGTTGGGCTGGGGAGAGTCGGGTCCCCTAAACCTGACCCTGACCCAAACCCTAGTCCTGACCTTGACCCAAACCCTAACCCTGACCCTTTACTCTCCCTTTCATCAAGGTAGATACTGTGTTTGTTGCCCTGTTGGAAGCAACGTGGTCATCCAGAGTGGGGCAACCTGGAGCAGCTGCTGGCAGCCACTCAGGAGCCCCCAGCTCTCCCCAGTGGACCCCGTGCTGCCATCCGTGCTTGGGGCCGGATGGGGTGTGAAGGTCCTTGTCCGCTTTGGTCACCCAGCTGGGAGGTCCCTGGGGGTTGCTGGTCCATCCCTGAGCTGCTATGCTAGGTGTGGCTGCTGCATGCCGGGCGCATGTAAATCCCAAATCGCTCCAAATTAAACCCAGAAGTCATGAAACTTGGGATCTGGCCCCCATCTGCTTCCCTCGCTGGGGGTCAGTTCTCCAAAATGGGGCTGGGGGCTATTGGTGGTTTCCCCACTGTGTTTCCCCCTGCTTCCCGCCGTGGAGATGCCAAATAAACACCCAGGCTCCTGGCCTTTGGGTGAGTATGCTGCATCGCAGGACAAACGTCCGAGGGGCATCACAGCTGGGGAGAAAAATTATATAAAAAAGAGGAAAGATGGAAAAATCATGAGAAAGGTCCCCTGGGTTTGGCACTGGGTGCTGGGGGGAGCTCTGGGAGCTGCGGGGGCAGCCGGACTCCGGGCCGGTGCCTGCAGTGCCGTGTTCGCTGCTGGTGTTCCTGACACTGGAAGGGGTTTTTTTTTATATATATATATATAAAAAAAATACTTTCTTCTCCCTGTGGGTGTGTTTTGAAAAGGGGCTTGGGAACAATGAGGATTAACAAGCAGATAGAGAATTAAATGCAGGGTTTGAGTCTTCAAATGTGTGCACATTTCAGAGCGCATGTTTGTGCCAAGATAAACTCCGTCAGGAATAAACATCGTTTTACATGAAAGGCTAATTACAGATTGGCGCTCCGCGGGTGGGAGGAGGGAATTTTCACCAATTAAAATGGAACTTTTCTGTTTTTCATAAAATTGCTGCATTAAAATGCAGCCAGGGGCTGGTGAGGTGTTTGACGGCGCAGTTGAAGGAGGGGATGCTCGGCCCAGGACATCTTTTTTTCCC
This sequence comes from Limnodromus scolopaceus, assembly GCA_028565335.1. NCBI lineage: Eukaryota > Metazoa > Chordata > Aves > Charadriiformes > Scolopacidae > Limnodromus > Limnodromus scolopaceus. Next base: position 2,392,492 of record JAOXNO010000063.1, read on the forward strand.
CCCGATGCTGAAGAGGCTCTGCCGGTTCATTCGGTCAGGAGCTGCGTGAGGGCTCTGGTTTTGCCCTCTGGGCGTACAGCCATGGGCTCTCACCCAGGGAATGACAGAATCGTAGAATGGTTAGAGTTGGAAGGGACCTTAAAGATCATCTCATTCCAACCCCCTGCCCTGGGCAGGGACACCTCCCACCACACCAGGTTGCTCCAAGCCCCATCCAGCCTGGCCTTGAA
>JAOXNO010000063.1:2394660-2408704 GCA_028565335.1 Limnodromus scolopaceus
GTTTTCTTGCTCCTCAGCTTTGGTTTTCTTGCTCCTCAGCTTCAGTTTTCTTGCTCCTCAGCTTTGGTTTGCTTCTCTGTAGCTTGGTTTCCCATCACGGTGGCTTCCTCAGATGTGACTTTGTGTCTGCCTTTATTTAAGCCTTGACCATTTCTCCCTGGGACAGGCTCAGTCCGCGGGGGGTGTTGAGCACATGGGGCCGCGCCGTTGGGAGCGTTTCAGGCTGTACTTTGAGCGAGCAAAGGGATGACGCAAATTGCTTTTTAAGGGCAGAAGATAAAACAGCTGCTTTATTTTCGCTGCAGATGTGCTGCGGGTGGCAAGCACGGAGGAAAGAGGGGGGGCGGTTACAGCTGTCTGCTTCCCCACAGTGTCTGCATGGGCAGGGCCACCAGGTTGCCCGGGCTCCCAGGCCACCCGAAAAGGGAGCCAGGTAGGGCTGGGAAGGACTTTGAAGACGCGTGATGAGGTTTTTCATGCCAGCAAAGCTTCGCTGTCCCCACAAAACACGTGCCAAGAAATTACTCATTTCTTGGAGGAGCGGTGCAGACGGGGAGATGGAGGTGAATCACCTTTGGTTGCCCCATCTCTCCTCCAGGAAATGCCAGGTGACCCTCTGCACAACGTCCCTCTCCCCTCCGGTGGCTGCCCTGTCCTGGCTGTGCGGCGCGAGCGGGAGAAGCCACGGGAAGCGAGGGAAGACACTTCCTCCAGCGGCGGATCTGAGGTCACCTCCTGGCCCTTGATCCCTCCAGCCCGGGGTATTTGGGTCAGCGGGGAAGCACAGCTGAGAGCGACGTCCCTTCCTTCTCTCTCCCAGGAGATTCATTTTTAAAAGAACAAATAGGCTCAGCCACAAATACTACGCAGTACGATTTTTTAATGATGTGTTTTGGAACAATGAGCTAAATACCAGAGGGGTTTGGATCTGCGTCTTGGAGCAGTGATGTTTTCCCCTGTTGTTTCTCACCGTCCTGCTCCCACCTTGCTCTGCTCCACCATGCCCAGAAACCTTTTTCTGCTGAGGAAAATATTGACAAGGAAGGAGCTTTTCATCCCTTGGGATGGCCTTGCTGGAAAGAAATTTGATCTGGTGTCTGGCGTATGGGACCCACCTGGACCAACCCCCAGGGCCCTGCCCACCTCTTGGTGCCATGCAGACATGCTGCTCACAGCTCTCCTTGGTCCTTTGGCATGGTCCATTGCAGGTCCTGACCCCGCACATCCCAACCCTCCTCTGCCACAGTGTCCCCAGCAGCGTTGTCACCCACTGGCAGGAGGAGGACCTGGTGGCTGAGGCATCCCTGGTCCCAGAGCTCCTCCATCATGGGCACAGCTTGATGATGTTGGGCTGGTGGGCCAATGGGTCACCTCCCTGGTTTTTACTCTGTCTTGAGCCCAGCGTGAGAGGTACCATGGAGGATGGCTTGGCTTGACCATGTCACCCACATCTCCTTGACCACTGCATCACTGTTCCCCTTGGAGATCTTCAACCCCTGTATTCCCCTGTCTGTGTTGAAGGCCATGTGGCTTTGGACCTGCCACAGGCCAACAGTTTGACTGTCGTTAAGTCAAGGTGGGAAGCAGCAACTTGCAGAGCTTTAGCTGCAACTTTACCCTGTGGGATGCTCTCCTCGGTCAACCTCTGTGCTTCACCGAAGGGGCACCAGCCCCATGCTGGGCTCTTCCAGGACCACCAGGCGGGTCCCATCAGCTCTGGAAGAAGCTGGTGGCCCGGGCTCAGGTGGCAGCTCAGGCTGCTGCTGCTGCCCCCCAGCCCTCTGCCATCCCTGCTGGAGCAAGCAGTGAGGAGTTGGGTGCGTGCACTGGGGAGGTCATGGCTCCCGAGCTGCTCCCAGCCTTCAGGAGGGGCTGTGGAGAGGTGGCTAATGGGGAGGGACAGCATGCATTGAGCCACCTCTAATATTGCCAGCCCCCAAATCAGAGGTCATCTTCATTCCCCTCGCAAAAGGAGAGTGCTTTAAATGTCTTTTTGAAATTACTTTTTTTAAAACTAAAAAAGTGGTTTCTGAAACATTTGGTGTTTCTGTAAAGGCATCCCTTGGAGAAAGGGTTTCTTGGTCGTCGCCAACCGGGTCCCCCGTGGCACCCAGCTGGGCAGCTCCAAAGCCAGCCCCTTCAGCCGGTGCTCCCCGGAGGTGGTTGGATTCCCAGCACCTTGAAACTCAATCAAGTCTTAACCCGACTCCTGTCCAAGTTCTGAGCAGCTCTTGAGCTCCTTCCAGCCCCGTCCTCAGCTGGATTCAGTCCATCGTTTCTTACAGGAGCTGCTTGATCGCACCGTGCTGCTGATAAGGCTTCGTGCCTCTTGTGGGGGCTTGTCTTTGTGTGTTTCAGTATCTCACCCGGGTTATCAACCACGGAGGGTTGCGAGGTGTGGCCAGGCTAGGAATTAACCATCTCATCCAAACCCTGTGGAAATCAGAAGCAAAGATTCCCTTTTTTTTCCTCCTGTGGGCTTTAAATCAAGTCCCAACTTCTCCAGCATCAGAGGAGCTGCTGAATAGAAGCCCTGACTCAGGCTGGTTACGTCCCATCTGGTTTCCACCAGAGGAATGGCTGCTTCTGCCTTTTGTGTCCAGGAAAGTCCAGGAGAAACCTCAATACCGTGTTACACAGATTCCCAAAAATAAACCCTACATCCCCTGGATCCAGGGACTCCAGCTCCATGTCTGGAGGGGTAAGTTTGGGGCTACATTTCACCTGAATCCCGTTTGGGTTGGTTTTTTTTGCCCCAACCCGTGGTTTTCTTCCATGGCTTTTCTCCAGCCTTGCCCTGACTCAGGTGAAAGGAGATCACCCCCATCACGCTGGGGCTAAAACGGGGAGGGTAAATTGTGCAACCCGCTCTCCGGGGGCTGTTTCGGTGTGAATCACGCCGGGGCCGAGGCGTCTTTCTCCTGCCCCCATATTTTGCTGAGGTTTCCTTCCAGCGCTGGAGCTCGCCCAGCCCTCCCGGCTTCCCGGGGCTTCACTGGGAAGCGCTGGGAAGACAAAACCCCGCTCTGGAAGTGAGGCTATTGTTCTTACTAATTTTAACTTGATGTTCTTCCCCAAGCCTATTTTTATTCATTGCTTGTGGTAAGCCCTTTCTCTAAGGTAGAGCAATTTGCCACGGGACTCTGTTTTTTGTGTTTACCGATTTTAATTGAGCGATATCTCCTCTTTACAAACCCAAAGCTGGAGGAGCTTTTAAGCGCCCGTTGCTGAGCCTCTCGCCCCGGGTTTGCTTTGATCTCCGCAGGTGAGTGTGCGTTTTTGGGGCCAGAGATTGATACTGCTTATTTGCATGTAAATCTCCGGGTTATTAAGATCAGAATCTGGCCCTTTAAATTTAATACTTTGCTTTATGCTTTTATTTCCGCGTTTCTTAAAGTAATTTCCAAAAATAACAAACTTCAAACATGACGGGGCCATCTAACGTTTTACTGCCTTGGCTGGAGTAGAAGGAACATTTCTGGAAGTATATTATCCAATTTAACGAGCCTTTCCCATCTTGGCTTGGCTCCCACCCCTCACCCCCTCCCGGAGTTGTTTTGGACGGCTTGTTGGAGCTGTGCCACCTAATCCTATTAGAAGGACTTTCATTACACTGTGCCTTGTGTTTATAACCAAGAAAATCAGCCGGAGAGGGGGGTCCTCTCCCTCTCCCTCACCCTTTTGCATTTCGCCTGCTGTCGAGACGAGAGCCCGGCGAGTCCCAAGAGGTTCCCGCGCAGCCTCTGCTTTCCTTTTTATTGCCTCTCCCTGCATTTATTAAGGAAGACTTGGGAGTAAATTGGGTCCTTGCGAACTTATAATTAATTTGGAAGGGTCAGTTCTTCCCAGGCTAGCGAGGGCTTCTTTGTGTGGTCCTTTTTGAAAGGCAGAGGTTGGAGAGGCCGTTATACAGCCGGGATTTGCTTTTAATAGGGACCTGGCTATTTTCTGAAAATCTCACGGCTCTTGAAGGACGAGTTGTTATTGTGCGGGGCTGTGCTAAAAGGGTTTGCAGAGAGCTTAGTCTGGGTGCAAAAAAAACACCAACCCCAATAAAAGGAATAAAAAAAGCAAGGAGCACATGTCCAGGGGTCTGTGCGAGGCCAGGTCATGCTTGGCAGCCCAGAGCCGGTGCCTGAAGCTGGGAGATGCTCCAGAAGGGCCCCTGCTTGGGTAGGGCCCCAGATAGGGCTGGGGGCCCCTTGTCCATCCGTCTGTCCATCCTCCCCTGTGCCCCACTGAGGGGACCTCTCGCTTCTCCTCAGAGCTGGTAGACTGAGATTTTTTTCCTTACCACGTTGCTTTTCTTGAATGCCTGCTTTTCTTCCTCAAAATAGTCACAGAAACCATTAAAGAAAGAAGGTGGAGGGCAGGGAGAAGACGACGAGCTGAAATAACCTGCGAATAATAAAACTTTCTGAAAAAAGACAGACAGACAGACAGTGGTTTTCTCCAGAGGTGGGTTGGAAGGAGACATGAGATCAGGGTCGCACTTGGGCATCGCCTGGCAGGGCCGGGGATGTGTCTACGGTGGCACAGCCCATGTGTCTCCCATCAGCTCGGCTGCGACGAGAAATCCCCACTGAAGGTGGGGCGAGGGGGAGGTGAGACAGTCCCGGCTCAGTGATGGATGAGTGTGGGACCTGGAAACACAGAGGTGTAACTCAAGACAGGAAGCCAAAAGCCAATTCAAAGCCAAAGCCAGGGAGCAGAGGGCTCTGAGGAGCTCAGGAGGCTTTTGACCATGGAGGTGTCCCCTATGGAAGCACATCAGTGGAGGCATCTTTAGCATCGTTACACAGACAGCAAGGGCCATTAGAAAAAAGCAATGAAAGGTTGATGTGCTCCCTAGGACATGTATGAACCCAGAGGGAGGGAATACAAGGAAAACTTGGCCGTGAGTCCATCACATGGGTGAATGGCGAAATGCTGCAAGTGCCAGCCTGGCTCTTGGGGCACTGTGATGCCGGTGGGCAGCACGAGCAGTAACCATGTTATTTATGAGCTGCACTGTTAATTAACAGTGTGATGGGGCTGCCTCTCTGCCAAGACCACCTTGAAAGCTGGAGTCAGTCCCTGGTTGTTCTCCTTCTGGCACTCATTTGATGTTCCACCCTGACCATCGCCTTTCTTCTCTCTCTCCCTAGCATGGGTCGGTTCCTTGGCCATGGGCATGATTTTCTTCTGCTCTCCCATCGTCAGCATCTTCACCGACCGGATCGGCTGCAGGACCACAGCAGCCTCGGGAGCTGCCATCGCCTTCATTGGACTCCTCTCCAGCTCCTTCACCAAGTAAGGCTGCAGAGGGGCCGTCCAGCTCCTCGTCGAGCTCCTCTTTCTCACTGTGCCCTGCAACCCCCCCTGCCTACGCATTGCTGCTGCCTTTGGGGGCAAAGCAAGTGGTTTCCATCCAGATGGGAGGTCTCCTGGCAGCCCTACCGCCCACGTGCAGCCCATGTGCCCACAGTCTGTTTCTCTCCAAATTGAACCAAGTTGCTCTTTTGTCCTTGTATAACAAGAGAGCGAATTTGACCTCATCAAAGGACTTTGTTTTATGGGATTTCAGCCCTCGGGTCCTTCACTTGATCTTTAAAACAGGCTGTGAGAAGTTGGCGTGTCTCTTGAGGACTGCTCCAAAGAGATGCGCGTGGACAAAATCATTCTATTTTGCAACCAATTTCACATTTGGTACCGAAAGCCAATCGGGGCTTAAAATAATATTTCATGGGTTACACCTGGCAAGAGGGAGTTTCCACGTGGGGCAGACGGGGTTTGGAGCGGTTTGTGCCGTTCCCACGCCATTTACGGCAGCGCGAGGCGATTGCTGCTCCTCCTTTTCTTGCTGCTCCTCCTTTTCCGCGGCTGAGCCCGTGCCATGAGTCTCTGCTGGCAGGCGCTCGCCGATGTGCGTTTGGGTGGCAGGGGTACCTGATTCCACGCGGGAGTCTTTCCGGCCCCAGACGTTGGCATCTTTGTGGGAGCAAAAAGAGGTCACCCCTGAGGTCCTTTATGTGGCGCTTGTTAAGTGGAGTCTCAGAGGCGCCGTGGAGGCACCCTCCAAAGCATCATTTGCCCCAGTTTTTCTGAATAAAAACATTGCTGTGGGTTGGATTTCAGTTAAAACCAATATTGTTTTAATTAAAATGCTTCAAGAAGTGGTTTTTTTTAAAGCAAATGCACACTAGTTTCCCGGAGGGTGACTTGCCTGCGCTGTGCTCCTCCCTGCCCACCCTGCCCACACCAGGCAGTGGGACTCCAGCTCCCTTTTACCCTGGTCAACGAGACCCTCCTGCTCGCCCCAGCCCTGGTGCCCTGTGGATACCTGCTGTGTGATGGGTCCCCAGGTCCCCAGCTGCAGGAACCCCCCGTCGCACTTCTGAGTGTGACAGTTCTCAGCAGCTTCTGAGCCTCTTGGCAAAGCCCCGGGGCCGATGGTAGCCAAGGGGACTTAGGATGATAAAACCAGCTCGGGCAGTGGCGTGGAAGGAACCACCCTCTGCGACTTCCTCCGCAGATGCCACCCCTTTGTATTTTAAAAGATTATGGTTGGAGAAAGTGCGGTGGGTCCTGAGGGAAGGCATGCCCGGGCTCCTGGCAGTGCGGATCACAGGCGCTTCCCGTGTAATCTTTGCTTTCCTTCTAATCAACGAAGCTCGGAATTTTTTTATTTCCCCCTCCCCCCCACCACCACCTATTGTAAAATGTTCGTGCGAAGAAAAAGAGCTCTTGGGACCACATCGCTGCCAGTGGCTTGTTGTGCTGGGCTTAAAAAAAAAATCAAACAGTACAGGCAGAGAAGAATATTATTTCCAGGAGAGCTCCAGAGCTGAATTCCCCATTTCCTGCCTTCTCGCTCTCGGTTCACATTCCTTTGGCTGCCTTTTAAGGGAGAAAGGAGCCCCTTTGCAGCTGGACCGTGGTGAGGGAAGCTGCCTTCGGCACAGCCCAGCCAGAGGAATAGCAGCGGGGCTGCGGGGTTTGGCAGTTCTCCATCTGGATGGCGAAGGCTGGTCCCAAAATTCAGAGTTAGCAGCTCCTGCTCACCCAGAACAATGGAAAAGGGGGGTTTGGGTCCCCCTTGCCAGCTCCCCGCAGCTGGAGATGACCCACCCAGCACGGTTGGGCTCCATGCAGCCGTGCAAAGGGAGCTGAAGGGAGAGGCAGCCTGGGTTTGGTGGGCTCAGGCAGGGCTGCGTCAAGGCTGATCAACCCTTTCATCTCCTGATTTCTCTAAAATGGGCTTGTTTTGTCCAAACAGAGGAGCAGGGGGTTCCCGGTACCGCACTGAGCTGATCCGAAAACTCGGCCACCGAGCCTGCACAGCAGAACCCCAACACACAGCTCAGTGCCTCCTGCTCTCAAAATATTGGGAACTTTGTAGAAAAAAACCCCATAAAATAAGCAAAAGATGCTGAAAAGCAGAGCACTGTGAAGGCTGAAATTCTCTGGATGGAGTCAAGGCAAAGGTTTTCCTCAGTTTGCTGCCTTGCACTAAGGTGTGTCCTGCACTTGTTATCAGCTGGAGCCACTGCAGATCCTACGTGCCCTCAGGAAGAGAGAAGCCCCAGTTGTGTTGAGACTCTGCCTTCCCTCCAGTTGGAAGGGGGATGTTTTCGTGTGAAGAATGGGAGGTGATGGCCAGTTCAGCAGGGCTGTCTTCATATGCCCCCCCGCTAGTGCCCTCCCAGCCCTCCGTTCTGCACCGTTAAGTCTTCTATGGTGGGGTTTGAATCTCTTTTCATCTGCCTCTCCTTCCCCTCCACAGTTTCTGCCCGGTTTCTCCTGCAGAGAGAAATCCCCCAAACCTCTGCCAGCCGGGCTGAGCCGGGGCTGTTCCTCTTGGGAGCTGTAAGTGAGAGGCAGCTGCTGGAGGGGGACCTCCTCGTCCCAGGAGATGTCATTATCCGTGGAAGACCCCATTATCCAAGGGAGATGATGCCGCCCTTCCCATCGGAGAGCAGCTGGCACCTTCCCAGCGAGCAGGGTGGGAAATCCTGGCTAAGAAACCAGGCTGAACGGAGCCCTTGCTCATGCAGGGGTGTCTTGGCATGAAGGGGGAGCAGATGGGAACCGCGGCATTTGTCTCCACTTATCCAACACGTCAGCTTAGCAGCAGTACCAAAGCTGGTGTGACCCAACTGAGATGGCCCGGGCTGGTGCGTGGGAGGTCGGAGACAGCCTGCACAGCCCAGCTGCTTGCCTGGCTCCTGGAGGGGGGGAGTTTGTGATGTGGCTCCATTCTGGAGTAGCTGGAAATTGCCTTTCATGACAGTCATTTGTCTTTGAGCTGTTGGGTAGAGCGAGCACGTTCTGCTTGGCTAGCTAAAGAGACGAGCGTGTAATGGAAGAAATGATGTGCTTGTAAACGTTTTCTCAGCTTCAAACCGCTCCATTAGATCTGGGCTGCTGTCTTCTCCCTTGCTTCATGAGCAGCACTCGGTATTTCACATGAGTCGTTGTGAGTGTTGGAGTAAAGACCCCGTTCGTGCAGCATCGCTTGCCCGGTGAACTGCCTAAACCTTTCCATCGTACTTTCCTCCCAGGCAGTATTTCGTGGCAGACTTTTGCAGCTGAATGCCTTGCACGGAGGTGGAAGAAAGAATCCTTCATCTGGAGAGAAACACAACTGGTTATTTGCTTAACTTTAGGCTCCTTTCTCAGCTGCTTCTCTTGGGAAAACCAGGCTGGCAATTGGGAAACTGCTCCTTCCAGAGGTTCTCAGGACTTTCCACTTGTTCTGTAGAGCAGCCACTTCACTCCCTCCTTGAGTGCAGCCACCAATGTAAGGTACAAATGAGATCTATTAACCGTCTAATTGAAGCTCCCAGAGGAGCTTAAAGAAGAAGAACTTAATTAACCAGCCTGGAGCCTGGGCAGAAATGCAATGTTCCCTTCCTAAGTGCTTAATAACCAGCTGGGTTGGTGCCTTCTGCTTTCATACACTGGGTGCAGAATGTTTTCAATTAGTCCTTTCAGTGGAAAAAAAAATGGACTTTTAGCTAAAAATAGCCCAACCTGCCTACCTTAGGAAATCTTGCTTGCTGTAATTTAAAAACCATTCAAGTCAGGTCAACTTCCCAAGGAGGGCAGGTTGGCTGCTGCCTTCTCCTCTTTGCAGAAAGCGCTCCCCAGCCAGACTGCATTTTCCCGAAGATTTAACGTGCCAGCTGTGAAACGGGGATAATCCTTGCTTTGCCTGGGGAATAAGCTCCTCGGGGTCAGACTGTCTGTGTAGCACCTGTGGTATGCGAGACCTGGGTCTTGACTCCAGATTCTGCAGGACCATGGGGGAGAAGGCTTCCTTACCTCTGTGTGACATAACCACCTCCATGTGGGTTTGTTTTTTTTTTCCCCACTAGGTCTCTGGAAGTTCGTTATTTCACGTATGGGATCCTCTTCGGCTGCGGCAGCTCCTTCGCCTTCCAGCCCTCGCTGGTCATCCTTGGTCACTACTTCAAGCGCCGCCTTGGCTTGGCCAACGGCATCGTGGCCGGCGGAAGCTGCCTCATCTCCGTCCCGCTCCCCTTCTTCCTCAAGATGGTCGGGAAGGCCATTGGGCTGGCGCATACTTTCCAAGTACTCAGTGCCTTAATGCTCATCCAGATATTCTTGTCCCTGACCTATCGGCCCATCTTGCCGCCTTCTTGTGACTCTCAGCACGATGGGCAGGACAAGCTGGGCAGCCGGAGCATGCGGCAGCAGTGCTGGTCCCAGACGCGCAAGTATTTCAGCTTGAGGGTTTTCCGGAGAAAGACCTATCGGATTTGGGCCTTTGGGATCGCTACTGCTGTTCTGGGATATCTCGTACCTTACATGAACCTGGTGAGAGCCTTGGCTGGCACTGGAAGGGGAGGGAGGTCCCTTTGCCCGGAGTGAAGGGGCGGCTCCGTGCAAGCAAGGAGGAGGTGGGAAGGTGGAGATGGGCAGCAGGGATGGAGCCACCAAAAGCCTCAAAGCTCAGAAACTGCTGCAGGCACATCCTGCAAACAGAAATAGTGATGGGAAGAGATGGATTTTTAATGGTCCTATGTGTCCTCTGCGTCAGGGTGGGCAGAGTGGTCGCTTCCCATGGCTCCTGAGGGCAAGCAGGAGAGGAGGGGGCTGTTGGGTTTGGGGTGGGCAGAGGAGGTGTGTGCAGGTCAGGGTGGTGTGGACATGAGGGTCACACAACCACCCCCAAAACCATGAGCCCTCTGCGGGAAGTCTTGTCCCTTTCTGGGAGATGAGAGAGGTTAACTTACTGGGGGTTCATGTCCTTGCATCCTTCCCTCCGTCCTAGGTAAAATACGTGGAGAAGCAATTTCAAGAAACCAAAAAGGACTGGATCATCCCAGTTTGCCTTGGAGCCATGTCAGGGCTGGGGCGCTTGGTTTCAGGCCGCATTGGCGACTGCATTCCCGGGCTGAAGAAGATTTACCTGCAGGTACGTTGTGTCCAACCCTCCGTGTAGCTGCTGGGAAACCACTGCGGGTCAGGGGACAGCATCTCTGCGTCAGTATCGACACGCTGCTTAAAAACCACCAACCACGGATCACAAATCCTTTACCCACCATCACCTAACACTCTTGTCTGTTGTTAGGGAAGAAAATTTATTACAGAAGGGTGCACAGAGGTTACACGCTTGACCTGAGGTCTCAGTGTCTGTTCAGCAACCAAAGTCTGTGGTCCCGACTCTTCCCAAGCTGCTGGACACCTTCTCACCTTCCTGTGTTTTTTGAAAAACCAACTGCTGAAATCTAGCAGCTAATCCAGCAGATAATCCTTCCTAAAGCTTCTTAAAAGGTTATTCTTGAGGGCCTCCCAGAGACGAGCAGGGCATGGATGCTATTGCTGGGTCCAGAGGAGGGGGCGACACCAGTGTTCAGTGTCATCTTCATGACACCTCCTGTTGCCCATCCCTACTCATCCTGCACCCCACTTTTGTCTCCCCAGGTTGTGTCCTTCGTGCTGTTGGGCATCCTGTGCATGTTGATCCCCCAATGCCGAGGGTTCGAGGGCGTCATTGTCATCTGCCTCTTCCTTGGCCTTTGCGATGGCTGCTTCACCACCATCATGGCCCCCATCGCCTTTGAGCTGGTGGGGCCCATGCAGGCGTCCCAGGCCATAGGGTACCTCATGGGGCTGATGGCCGTGCCCATGACGGCGGGTACACCGATAGCAGGTTGGTAGCGTCGCGGTGCCAGACCTGGACCCAGCTGTTGGGAGGGAGCAGATGCTTGTAGTGCTTTTCACCCATGGTGATATTTTGGTGCAAGACCAGACACATGGTTTTGGATTTTCCGGTTTATTGTATCGCATGGGGGTTGAATGTGATAACAATATGGATGGATGTAGCATCACTCCGTGCTACGTCCTGTAGCATCTCAGGGGCTTTCTCCAGGCTAGTGAAAGGTGACCAGCAGGGGAACGGTAAGAGCAACCCAATTTCACATTAACTGATTTCTCTTTGAGGCTGAGCTAAAAATTGGCACATACTAGTTTTTGAGAAGTCCTTTTAGATGTCTGAGGACTGATTGCTAATCGGTAAGCTCAGCCACTGGATTGTTGAATCAAAGTTAGAGATGGAGACACTTGAGCCTCTGTCTTCCCAAGACTTGGGTATGAGTTTAACCATGGTAATAACCACAACCTCCTTAACAGCGAGCACTTTGCCAAAGCTGGCCCTCGAACAGCAGAACGCCTGCATCAGCAGTCGCTGAGCTAAAGCTGTATAAGCACCTCTGATCTTTCTGCTTCTGGCAGCAAAATTCAGTTTAACACCTTCATGAAGGAACGTGGGGGTTGTGGGCGTCTTGCTGTTCGGGTGGTACTGTAGGACCCCCCCCCTGCGTCGAGGTGGCTGGGGATGGAGCTGGGTGAAGGGGCTCGTTTCATGGATGAAATGTCTATGCAGGAGGAAACAGAGGGGTTTCCCAGTGCCAATAAATGGCAACGTGTTATTCTCCAGGGATGCCTGGCAGCATCAGAACTTGCCAATCTAACAAGTGCAGAACCTCACTGGTTTTTAAGGGATTGGTTACTGTTTGTAACCGGCAGCATGTATTTTTCAGCTGGCATCCCCACGTAGATAAAATATCCATAAGCAAACCAGGGCTTCCAGATAGAGGTAATCTGCTGAGGAATAGCCCCTGCCTGCTTTTCCTATTGCCTCTTGGCCAGCAAGGCACTAGGAAGAGCCACCTGAAACGTTTGGTTGTTTAACACTGTCTCAGCTCGCATTTGGGATCGTTTGGGATGTGCCTGATAGTGTCCTCTTCTGGTTAAATAGGAGGGATGGCAGAGGTGTTCCTTCTTGGCTTCCTTGCTACGCAATGTTGGCTGCGCGCATCCTTCAGTCCAAGGCATAAAAACTCCAAGGAACGCAACGGATTCAAAACAAAAGATTATTTTAAAAATCCCAATCTCCCCAAATCTGGTGGTTGAAGCAAGCTGCAGCTCTCCCTTGAGGGAGGAGACAAGTCGGTCATTAGACTGACGCATCTATAACCACCGTTGTTCTTCTCTTTCAGGATACCTCAACGATTATTTTGGGAATTTAGACGCGGCCTTTTATTTTGCCGGAGTCCCCCCCGTCATCGGCGGCTTGGTGCTCTCCGTCGTCCCCCTGATCCACCAGAGGATGCTAAAGAAGCAGCGCCTGGATTCCGGCAAAGACAAGATGCTGGTGTCGGAGGCGGTGGTGAACGGGGAGCTGCTGCCGGGCTGCCCGGCCTCCGAAGCACACATGTAGCGCCGCCGCTCACCGGCCACGCACTGTCGCCACCAGCAGCCTCCCCGTCGCCCAAGCACAGGCCCTTTTCTAGACGGACCGTAATCCTCAATGATCGCGGATGCACTATGTTTGTAAAGGAAAAACAAAGAAAAAAAAAACGACCAACAAACAAACCATAGGAAATTCTTCTAGTTAAAGGCTTTTAACTAGCAGAAACACTCATTTTCGGGACAGTTTTGATTTCAAAGCCACCGTTTTGGGGTTTTCTTTTTTCCTCTAACCATTTTTCTAAGGAGAACTCTCACCAGGATTCAAACTTGATCGATCTCCTGCTCCTCTCCCCAGTTTTCTATGTGTCACCACAGAGGTTTACAGCTAATAAATGCCTTTTTAAAGCAGGCCACAGATGGAGCGTGTTGAACCTTGCAGCTCTCCGTCCTCCTCCTCCGGTGCCACTCGGGTGTCCCATCCAAGCGAGACAGCCCCCTCCCTGTCCAGCGCCGGAGGCTCTTCTGGAGCCAGCAGATCTGAAGGAGGAAGCGCTGCTTTAATCCGATGCACAAACCAAATAAATGGTCGTTGAGTCCCGCTTTAATCTTCTTCTCTCCTCCTTTTCCGCTGCTCTCCCACGCACCCAGGGAGCTGCAGTTGGGACGATGGGGAGCTTGGCCGGCTCCGGTCCTGCTGCCTTCGTCAGACAGAGCCCCGCAGGAGCACCCCCTTCCTGCAAATTATGCCTTAAAAACGCGGGGACAAGACCAGCAGGTCCCTCGGCCACTTTCTGCCTCCGTTTTCTCGCCTGGCGACGAGTGATTGGGCTTTTGAGGTGCGAAAGAGAGGGGCAGCTCCCAGTGCAGCCCACAGCGGCCGGCTCTGTGAGGTGAAAACCGTAGGCAAGCTGCCCGGACGGGCTCTTTGGAGGTGTCGAGGCACACAGGGTCGGGACAGAGCCCTGTGTGTGTCGTGGGTTTGCTCCGTGCCAGGACGCAGCTTCCTTGCGCCCAGGGATGCAGGGATGCAGCCGGCTCGGGGCACCGTGGTACCCAGGGATGCAGCTGGCTCGGGGCACCATGGTACCCACGGATGCAGGGATGCAGCCGGCTCGGGGCACAGGGTGCCATGCTCTTTTTTGGGGGCTGGTTGTGTATCATGCAGCAATAACCAGGAGTCAGTATTGGCAGGAGATGCCCGCTGTTTCCAAAGGGTTTAAAAGCCCCGACAGCATTTAACTCGTAGCCCGTGCGTTGCTGTGCAGAGCCGGCGTGGGGTCTGTGCAGAGCACGACGAGAAGTCAAGAGAATAGCACAGCCCGTGGGTACCCACCCCACAGAG
>JAOXNO010000063.1:2420486-2439965 GCA_028565335.1 Limnodromus scolopaceus
TTTGAATGTCTCCAGAGAAGGAGACTCCACCACCTCCCTGGGCAGCCTCTTCCAGGGCTCTGCCACCCTCAAAGTAAGGACTCTCCTCCTTACCCAACGGGAGCATCACTCCCCGTGCTGTGGAACATCAGGGACACCGCCACCCGCCACTGAAGCACCCAAAACACACAGCCCCACGTGTTTTCAAGCCACCCATCACCTTCCTCCCCCTTTTGTTCCATCACGCCAATGCGGGGAGCGGCTCCTGCTTCCTACTCGGGGGACAGAGCTGAGGTGAGGGAAGTGCCGATAACAACGATAGCTCCCCACGCCCTAAATAAATTTCCTTCCCACTCAAGGAAGCACTTGCACGTACATCAGCTACTAATTTTAGGACGAAGCCTTTAGCCATATGTGAGAGCTGCTCGTGAGCATCACTGCTTTCCAGGGAGACTCAGCCCCGGCCACCGGTCCTGACGGGCACCCGTAAAAATCACAACTTCTACTTGACAGACAACTTCCAGACACAGCTTCGGTATCCCCCGTTATCCACGGACAGATTTACAGAAGGCTGGGACACAGCGAGATTTATTGCTTGGGTTTTATGTACTAAAGGAGCAATAAATTCTTCCGAGAAGTTAAACTCTGTCCCATCCCGGCTCCTTCCTTTCTGCCCGGCCACAAGGGAAAAGGTGGACGGAGGAAATAAATTCCCACCACGTCCACCGCCGTTTACTCCAGCGCGTTCCCACCGTGAGAAGAGTTAAACCCAAGGAGTGATGATCAAGCACAAAAAAGAACACTTCATGCATTTTATTGAGTCTATTTAAATTTGCATTATGACATCTTACATAGGGAACAAACTCCTCCTGACCGTGAGCTATCGAATCTGGTCGAACTGCTGCCCGCTGACCTCAGGGTACCATTTCGTCTGAAACAAGTCCAGTATAAACAGAGGTAAAGCACTGTACAAAAAAAGGGTGGGGGGAGAACCCAAAAAACTTACATTCTCAGCTGAATTCAGGGCTTCCCAACCACCAGCCTTACTAGCAGAGAGTGCAACTCACGAAGGGGTTTCGGGTATTTTAGCTTAAGGGAATAAAACCAGATAAAACAATCAAAACAAGTCCAATGGTATGTTTCCCCAGAAGAAAAAGAAAAAAAAAAAGAGAGATACCTCACATCAAAAAAGAGGTTGGGAAGCCCTGGTATGACAGACACAAACTGCTTTTCTTTTTAAACACACCACAGCTTATATGTACTTTGGGTAAGTCACCACTGGTTCTGTCTCTTCGCCCTCCTCCTTCCCTCCCTGGCCAAGGAGAAGCAAACAAAAAGGCCTACTGTATGTAAAGGTTGGAAATATTTCTGAATTTGTTATAAATTCCCTCAAGGTGGCTGCGAGCCAGCCCTCCTCCCAAGCACCTCCTCCTGGGGGAAGGCAGAGGAGCAGGCAGAGATTTCCACCAGCTCCGCGCCTGCCTCCATCCCTGCCCTCGCTCCAGCCCCCGCGGCGGGAAGACCCCGTGTCAGGCACTTCCACGACCGCACACGTTAATAAAAAAGCATCCCAAAATCAAGGCTAAACCAATGGGATGAAGCTTTGTGGTGCAGTGTGATGGTGAAGATGACGCTGGGAGGTTGAGAAACCCCCTCGTCGCACTGCTACCAGCCAGAGACCGATGGTGATGGTCAACCTTAACTGCATTTCTCTCCTCATCATCACACTAAACCCTCGTTATCGGGAACCTCCTCTGTGTGTGGGACCCGTTTCAAGACCAATGCCGACTGAGATCGACCTGGACTCTCCACATTTGCATAATCCAGAGAAGTGACAGGAAAGGGGACTGACAGTCATTAGAGTCCCTTGTGCCAACTTTGGTGGGAAACCCCTTCCTTTGCAAAGTCCACTCAATGGACAATTACGGCTCCTTCAAAAACCACAGCACCACAGCTCCCGGGGCTGCGCATCAACACCTCCTACAAAAGCCTCTTTAAACTTCTAATGAGTAATTTCTAGGCACGCGGTAGCTACCCTAATCAAATCATTTTTAAAACAAGCCCATTAACTGCCTACAAGTTCTTTGCAAAAAACCCAACTTGCTTGAAGAAATAAAAAAGCGCCCGTGAAAGGGAAATCTAACAAACCCCAGGAATAACTCCCCTGTCTTTTAAAGGATAAAGTCCCAATTAAGAATAAAATTAAAAAAAAAAGCACCCACAACTCTCTATCAGTTCATAATCGAGTTAAACTATCAAATGCTCTCTTAAATACAAAATACAGTGCATTTTTCCAGGTGTTGGCCTTGTGACTGCTTTAATTGCTGCGCGTGGAGGTGGGTCTGGGCTGTCAGGAAGGAATTCGGCTCCCACAGACTCACAGCAGGAACCTGGGGGGTTGCAGCGTGAAAAACGCACCCCGACAACTGCAGAGGCAGGCAGTAACGGGGAACCTCCTTCAAAAATTAAATAAGTTGGTCTTGAACGTGAGAGAAAGCGCCCTGCTCCCAGGGAGACGGAGCGACCCCGCTCTGAAGGCTGAGGCTCCCACAGGGTGGCACTGTGAGCCCGGCGGTGGATGCAGCAGGGCTGGCCCTGCCTCCTCACACCCAGCGCTTCTGCACCATCTCAGGCCTTGGAAAAGCACAAAACTAGTCATTTTAACCCTTCCCATGGCTACAAGCACCGGTGAAATGCCTGTATCCCCCCTGTAACGCCAAGAAAGCGTAAACTGAGGGAAGCGCTAAGTACAAATGCTCAATACCAAAATCATTCGTAAGCTCTAAATTAGGCTAATTGTGAACCTTATTAGCGTCTTTCGTATTTTTGTTAGCAACTGAAGTGTTAATATCAGTTTTTCCTAGCTCCAATCTAACTTTAAAAGAACAGAAACCAAATTACCAGAGAGGCTGACAGATGACTCGGCCACATAAAGGTCTTTGCTGTATCAGCAATTTCATTTCAGGCAACGAAGCCCCTGCGCCTCCAGCAAGCTCAGGCGGTGGAAAAGGCGTTATAGAACATTGAGAAAACCCAAAGCCTCCCCATCTGAGGTTAAATTACTTGTTCTTGGTACCATTTGGGAAAACCTCCAACAGTTTATTAGTTGCTATTGTTACAGAAAGATCAGATGTTAAGGCATGCCGCTGTGAAGCTGTAACAAACCGGGAAAGTTGATTCTACCACCGGGAGCGGCTACGGCAAAACTCAGAACATGGAAAGGAAAATCGTGTCGAATGAGACGCATCACAGCTGTGCTTCACCTTAATTAGCACTAGCGGGCTCCTTTCTTTCTGGGCACCAGCTTTAGTCCTCAGAGATGTACGTCAGACTTTCAAAATCTAACGTGGTATTCACCTAGAAAGGGTTGTGGGTTTTTTTTTTTTTCCTTCTAATTCTATGCTCCAGTAAGCCAGTAAAGCTACTGGAAACCGCAACCCACAGCATGTGTTTCCTACGTGAGCGCTACGGGAAGAAAGGCAGCAGTGTTATTTTGTTGAGGAAATTTTGGCATAGAGAATCCAGCACCTGAAATCAATAGCGCATTGCAACTGTACAGTGATGGCAGAGGGAAAAATTCAAAAACATGAGCTTCTTTATTCTTCTGTTCAAAACGAACACACATACCCCCTCTGCCGCCACGGTGCGTCCCACCAGGAGGAAAGCGAGCTCAGGAGCCAGCCAGGGTTTCCCACTGAACCAAACACCACAAAACGCACATGTAGGGAAAAAACTAAAATAAAATCAAATCAGACTTTTGGGACATTGTGGAATACTTAACTAGCTGCTGAGACCTTAAGATGGCTTAGAGCAGAGACTATAGTTTGTGCAACCACCACTATAACACACCAAAAATGTGTTTTAATCAGGAAAAAAAAAAAGAGATAGGCCAGCTTTGGTTTTGTCATCTGAGGAACAAGTAACGTTTCCCATAGAGTCAGCAAGAGCAGTTCATATCCCTTCATAACTACTGCCCTGGAGCTGAAATAAATATTGCCTTCCCTGGAGCACATGTAAACTAGAAAATAAACTCATTACAGAACGAAACAAAGAAGGGTCATTGAGGGGAAGGTTGTTTTCCCCTGACACTGATGAGAGCTGAGGTACATTCTCCAATTCTCAATTTCAATATGCCACATACGTAAATTCAACTCATTTTAATTTGTGCAATAGCAGTATAAAGAATTTTTAATGTTATTCTTAGAATCGGCTACACATTTAAGTGTACTCCCATCTTCCATTATAATTTTCAAATTTAACCTAACACTCTAATAATCTGTTTTCCGTTTAATACTTAAGTTATTTTTCTGTGGCACTGGAGTCCCAGGCGACCAACGCTGGATATATCAGCACGATCCAGAGGTTACCAATAAATAGAGTTGAAGCTGGTGGGGAAAAAAAACCAAAACCACAAAACAAACCTGTCAATGCTGAATAGTTACACAGAGATGCCTCAAAATTTGAAAGTAAAAGTCAATAGAAAAACTGGGCATAAACCTCACTGAATGAACTGGTACATACCGGTTTGTGTTATTCCACGTTAGTAACCAGACTGAGAAATCACCAGCCATTGGAACAGTTTCTAATTTTTTATCATCTTTTTTGGTGGCATTACTGAGCCAAAACACTGCAATTATAACATTTAATTTCCATTTTTTTTTTAATGCAATTAAGATGTCTAATTCAACTGGCTTTATATTACAGTAGCTGTTCACATAAATAGTACAGATATGCACTGCTCTTGACAGGTACACACTTACAAAAGCAGCTCTCTCGGATTTAGTTTGCTCTCCGTGTGGTGGGTTTTGTATGAAAAGCATTCTTGATTTCTAAGCATGGTACAATTTTAATTCTTAATGCGTTAGTACAACAGTGCATTGGAAAAGTACTGAGCTTCTACAAAAAAGCTTTACAATTTTAAAACAGATTTTTTTTTTATTATTTAAACAAGCATAGGCAATTCTTATATTTCCACAACAAGATAAATATCCCAATTAAGCTAACAGCTCGTCCTACAGCGTGCCATAGTGATGGGGAAAGGGCTAACATTAGTGTTATTTACACAGACATGTCCAATATTAACCCAGTATGAAAATTAAAAGTATGTTCAAGTGTGCAATTAAGTTCATATTATTTTTTCAGATAGTTGGATTTCTTGCAAAAATTCCCCTATGACTCATGTATGTTCAGCTGAGATGACTTCTCAAAGAACTCCTCATAAGCATGATCTTGAGGACAAAAAGTTTATTGGACTGGGATGGCACAGGCTGGGTGGGGGAAAGAACTTAATAGTCTTCACAAATGAAAAAAAAAATATATATTTTTAAGTGGTAAGATGTCTTCAGACAAGTGAAATTTAACACCCAAACTGACTAGATCTTGAAAACCCTAATTAAAGAAATTTTGCAATTTTAAAAGCTTGAATTCAGAGAAAACGCTTTCATGAGGGAAGATTCACTCCAAGTCATTACTATACATTGAGGTACCACTCAAAAAGTGGCCATAAAGGAAGTGACTTCTTTGCCCATCACTATCACACTAGCTGCTCGGCCATAATCTCAGATCTCATTTAGACAACACTCTCTCTGTTACCAGAAGCTAAGACGGCTCTGCGACAAATGGGACAAGTGGAATTTTCTGATAACCAGCGATCGATGCAGTGGACATGATACTCGTGCGAACAAGGCAATTTACGGAGCTTGTTGCCTTCCGTGTACTCTGTAATACACACACTACAGGTTTTCAGAGCATCGCTCTCACCAAAATTCCTCATCGCTAGGTTGTCAATTTGTTCTTTGGTGAGTCCTCTTGGTTGGTCATCGTCATCTTCGTTTAGTAGGAAAAACTGTGCTAGGCTAAGGAATGGCAGAGAACCGCTTTCTTCAAATGTGACCGATCCCCTCGTATTCCGACCTTCCCGTCTGGCACCAGATGTTGAGCCACCTTCATTGCCTCCTTCGTACACCTCCCCTGAGCTAACATCTGTGCTTTCATTGCTTGAAGTACCACCGCCTCCGTTCTGCGCCTCAGAAGCATCCACGTTCTGATTTGGAGTCGGGCCACTAGGATCTGCATCGCTATCGCTATACATAAAGTAGCTCAGCTCCCCGAAGCCTGTCATTATCTGCCTTAGCATAGTCTGAATAGCCACTGATGTAGTCTCGCTCAAGCCTGTGTTTAAGATCCTACGGATCGGAATCCTAATGGTACTGACGTAAGTTCTCACTCCAGCCCGTTCTGAACGTGAAAACGTGCGCCTAAACCCTCCCCGTTCGCTTTCGTAGGTGACGGTGTTGTTAGGTGTCTGGGACCTGGACCGAGTTCTGTTGGCTATGCTGTCCCTTTGCCGATACTCCCCTGGACGAACTCTTCTCACCTGAAGATCAAGTACTATGGTAGGAGGCCTCTGACCAGGGGTTGCAGACTCACCGGCGCCATTAGTTTCTGAAGAACCTGCTGCTTGAGGAACAGGCCTTGTTTCGGGGGCTGAAAACAGAACTGCATTTTCACTTGGCATCTCAGTCCCCACTGTATGCTGCCTTAACGTCACGTGCTGCCTAGTTCTAGAGCTTCCCTCAGCTTCATTCACTGAGGAGTGATCAAGTGTTTGAGATGACGTATTGTGATGAGACCTGCGAGGAGCCTCACTCACTGGATTAATAGGTGACCTACTTCTATCAGTCCTAGCCCGCGTTCTCCGCTGTTCTGGACTCCTGCTTCTCGCTCTCCTCTGCCCTCTAGGAGGGGAAGCTTCCTCGGTTGTTAGCTCCTCCGAAGTGCTCCTCTCTGATCCAGGCTGCCTTACAGATGGTGATTCAGACCTTGGAATTTCAGAGTCACTTTGGCTGTTTTCCAGATCCTCCCCGCTGGAAGGCTCTACAGATGGCTCATTCTCAGTTTCTGGATTTGTGTTCCCATTATTACGGTTGACATTTATTTCCAAACTGAATCTGAAGTCACCACTATTTGGGTTAGTCCGGCTCACTGCTCTCCAAGACTGGTTTCCTCGTTGTCCGCTTCGTGTTGTATTTCCAGTCTGTCGGACTGAATTAAGCCAGTCTATTATAGAATCTCCATTTGAAACATCTTCTGCGGACTCTGCACCTGCGAAAAAGACAGGGAACTACCAAAATTAGAGTACTGAGCTAGTTTTGGAGTGACTTTTTCCAAGAACATAATTGCTTAGTTTAACAAGTGACAATTTAGAAGTGCTTAATCCTACCAAGTATTATTGTGGTTTTACACGTAGCTTCAGATTTCTTATCTACCAAAGCTCTTTTAAGGGAGCAGGAGTGGACATTTTCCTAATAAGTAGATAGGCTGCAGCCACCACATAATGAACAAGTCATCAAAATAACACGGTTTTTTATCATAAGTAAATGGAAAGTCACATTACAGGTGTCATAACACATCAATATTCTTTGTTTTCCTTTAAAAAAATTAAGTGATCTAGCAATGGCTAAATAGAGAACTAAGTTTGTCCTGACCCTTCACTTGAATAATGGCTTTATAGCAAATCTATTTCACTTAAGAATGAACCCCAACAGTAAGCTCCAAGCGTACTCCACCAGTCTCTACAGAAGGGTGATAACAAAAGCAATATAGCATCTTTGGAAGGGCAGAATGTTGCATTAAAAATAGGGATTGCCAAAAGGAAGGAAGCAGACAGGAAGGCAATCTTAAATTTATTAAAAAAAAAAAAAAGAAAGAAACCTAAATGAAACTTCATCTCGATGCAAGTAACAGATGCGTTATGAGTGAAATCTGTCCCAAACTGACCTCTGCAGCAGATATCAGACATAACGGTCACTTAGTTTTAAAACAAAGCTCACCTTGCACCTGCCTAGGCTTAACTTGTTCCACTCCTGCACTCAAGTTAAGGTCCGTATGGGGTGCTAAAGTTAAGAGTTTTCACAAATACTGTATATACCTCTATTCTCATCACTGTTTTGCTGTGGCGGACCTTCTTTAACTTGGTGTAGCCTTCTCAGCAACTCTTCTTCAGTAATTTCACCTTAGAAAATAAGCAAAATTTTCCAAAAATATTTCCAAATCATATGTATGGCAAGCAATATCAAAAGCTTCTAAAGAAGGTACAAGCCACTGCTTGTCTTTTTCTTTTTTTTTTCCTAATTAAATCCTGCCATAATGAGACTGCCAAACAGGTTGCTAAGGGGAAGTTCCAGACACTTCAGCACCATTGTCCCAAGTAAGTTTTGCTGAAGCTGTAAGATTCAACCGTTTCAACCTATTAAAGACAGATGTGCTTTCCGGTTCTGTAACCTCTACAACGTATCAGCAATTTTCATCATCCTATACCAATTAAATGACTGTCCAGAGTAAAATATTTAAGATAACACCTTCACAAGCATGAAAAAAAGGTTTAAATTAGTTGAAGTCATGTTTTAAATTAGAACTGGTTTGAATTAGGTTATCATCCTATAAAGAGTCAGTTTAAAGGAATAAGTCAACTGAAAACTGAGATAAAAATGCCCGTGCAGACTCTCGCACCAGATTGCTTATCCTAGTTACAAACTCTTAACCTCAACAGCACGAAGTTTTTACACAGATGCTTAAGGGAGATTACTTTGTGATGAAAAATGTGTAAGGGTCCACAACTGGAACTGGATCAGCTCTGTGTTTTCCCACCAGGTTGTGTAAACACTAGACTTTTGTATCTGATGAATCCACATCATCCTAACTACCTCTCTGCTAGTCAGGGGATCGCTCAAATTTCAGTACGCACAAATTAGCAAGAAGCTACTTCCTACCATGGAACACAACTGCAGCACACAAACTAAATGGGTGAAACAGTTTTAGGAGAACAGAAAATGACACAAATCACCTACAAGCAATTCTAGAAAGATGTACATATGCAAGCATTACCCACCTGGTGTTCCTAGCAAATTGTTATCTCTCATAAGCCTGTAGTCCTCTTCACTCAGGTTGTTTACAAATTGATAGAAAGCTTCTTCTCGATCCAACCGATCTAGCTGACTCTGACGTTGTGCTTCTGATTGATCAACGTTTCCTTTATCACTAGAATCTGAGCTTTCCATCTTGATAAATGGAAGAGTACCTAAAAAGGAGAAAAGAAATCCTTCATCCAGCATAGGGAAATATAGCATGAAATTTAGGTACGTTTAACATGTACTACGTCCTTCACCATTAACCTTAAATTTGGCAAGAGGCGTAGCAGCTTGCTAATGAAGTTCCAGTTAACATAAGGTGCATAACCACAGGGATCACAAATAATTCTCAAAGCACGAACCTCTTCAAGAAATACAAATGAAATTTATGCCCATCATTATCACTCAACAAAGCAGCAGGTACAAACACGTGAAATCCTAACAGCCATAGCCCTTAGTCCATCTTTACAGAGTTGACTGTGTATCCACGACTACCTGCTTTTTAGCGTAAAATATTCCAAATTCCCTAACTGCCTCACAAATCAGAAACCATGCCTTACAGTGCCACACAACAGGGCAGTACAAGCCACCCTTGATCACGCCTCTAAACAATCATGGGATTAAGTGTCCACCACTTCTTCCTGCCCTGCACTATGGTGAGGAAAGCAGGAATCAATCTAACTTACTGCCTATGAAAAACACCCTCTTCAACATCCAAGTGAATTTTAACAGAATGAAGGATTCAAATATAGAAGGCAGAAGATGCCATGGAACACCATGTGTGCGAGAAAAAAAATCAACCCAGACTATGTGTTTACTCAAAAAAGGAAAAGGGTTTGTAAAATCAACTGTGTAGTTTAACGTCAAGAGAAGAATTTTCTGCAAGTTTCAGCATTTACTGGATTACTGAACTAGAATTTCCAGGACAAAATTCCACAGTGTACACCAGGTATAACTCCTGCTATAAAGAGCCGTCTTCTATATTGTGCATTTTTTAATATAACCTTCTCCTCATACTGTTTTTCATTTGTATGAAATCCTTGACAATGCATGTATCTCAAAAAAAAAAAATTATTGATGAATGCCATGTCTACTTTTGATAAATATTATAACAAAATATATGCAAATGCAGGAGACATTCTGGCACTACTTTCGTCATGCAAATACATCAAATGAAGTTAAAGTAATAACTAGTTTCCTTAATCACCATCCTCGTTATTCACAACATCAAGAATTTTCCTGTACAACTGGTAGAATCTAGTTACTCAGAGAGGTGATTAGCAAGCTAATCCTCTGCATGCTAAAAAGCTCTGCAATAACATTCCCCATCAGAAAACATTCCTTTCATTTAAACCATACTTCATGTGACATGAAAATACTGGAAGAATAAAGCTTTTCTGCTTCTCACTGGAAAATTTCCAACACTTAGACATCTGTCTAGTGCAAAAAGCATCTTTTTTTGGTTTGTCAGCACAGCTGTCAAGTCAAGACTGCCCACAGTTTACATTAGTGCTTCTCCACAGAAAAGCAGCACTGCACCATCTCCAGGGGTACTTTATTTCAGCTGCTATTGAGAAAATTAAAGTGCACTGACAACCTCGGTCTGTAACAGTAGAATATTCCACAGGATAGGACACCCTACTATTGCAGACCTGCAGATTATAAAACAGCTACTCCAACCCTCTTTGTCTTGAATTCTGACGTAGCAGAACTTGTTTCTAAGTTAGTCATACTGAGGCACAAATGACTTGTTGCCACTCAGTAAAACAGTACACACAAGGCTACTGGCATTATTTGGTTCACCAGAGAA
Organism: Limnodromus scolopaceus; assembly: GCA_028565335.1. NCBI lineage: Eukaryota > Metazoa > Chordata > Aves > Charadriiformes > Scolopacidae > Limnodromus > Limnodromus scolopaceus. Next base: position 2,431,185 of record JAOXNO010000063.1, read on the forward strand.
ATTAGGCTTATTTTTCATCTTTTTATCAGTAAGCAGCAGCAATCCCTAGGGTTACGACAATTTCAGATGGAAGCCTATCAGCTTTCTCTGCATTGCTAAATCTCTGGTGCAATCTAAAGACTGCGTGGCCTGTCTGAAGACTTGCATGTGACGTGCTGTCAAATACACCGATAAACAGACCCATTCACAGCGAGAGTTGTGCAATGGTTTCAGCAGGTACATTCAACCCTTACTGGGCTCAGTTATGAAATCTGTATGCCCTTCAGATCTCAGACGCGGATTTCTAACGAGAACATAGCTTGCTTGAAACTCAAACAACTTTTTACAAGCTTTCTGTAGCAGAATTGTGACTCCAAGTAACTTCACTTAAAGACATATTCATTCTGGAGAAGATAATAGAAATACAAAGACAGCTGCTTTTAAAAGAATCATCTGAATAAAGCCTGAGGTAGAATGAGAGACTTGCCTCCAAAATAAAACCTTGAAAAATGCATTAGTTCTCTGGGGATAAACATCAGAATTCGAACCGGCATTCCCTTTTTTAGGACAACAATGAAACAGAGTTGACAATAAGATCAATAAGATTAAGAAAATAAGGGAATGAAATAAGATGCTAAGGGACAGGAATAGCATAAACTTTTGTAAAATGTGTTCCCCAAAACGACTGCCACCTTGGTATTTACTGACTTTAAAACATATAGAATGTCTTCATAAAGATGGCAATATCAACATATTTGTAAGCATTATACTAATTCAACAACAGCTTTTAAAATAGAAAACTGCACTATGCATACAAAGCATGACGTTTGTTTACTGCTTATGCTTTGAAATTTTCCTTTTAGCTGCAAACTCCAGTGCTTGCAGGCACTGTAGCTATATAATGCCGATTTGATTCAAAGTCATTTGCCCATTCCATTTCAGAAGATGAAGGGGCACTCTTGGTCAGGGAAAAAAAGGAAAGTCAAAACAAGTGAAGGCGAGGGGCAGGCATCTCTTTACCAACAGGCTGATGTACACTTTGACACGTGATCCTTTACGAAACGCTCAGAGTAAGTCAAAGTCAGTCTTATTTCCAGGTTTGTTCCTCCATCATCTCGTATATTCTCTCCTAAACTATAAAACCAGCTACTGATCAAGACTGAAAGCATGCTATTGCTAAGAAAAAAGCTGCAGAGGAGGGATCTTGAATTAAGAGTTTAGTTTACATTAGGACTATTTCTACTGGTGACAAACTCACTGTATTTTCATATTGCAAGCGACTGTACCAGATTAAACTCGCCCACAGTATCCCAACTTCATGCTGTTCAGCTTCAACATCCTAGAAATGCTGTACCTATATGGGATGTTTACATTGATGGAAATACAGATGGCAAAAGAAATGCATAAATGCACATCAGCACGTTCTCCCTACCTTACTGTTGACAGCAAACAGGACAACAGTCTTCAAACTAGAGCTCTGATATTATAACCAGTAAATGGAAAAATAGGAATTCTACCCCAGGGTTTCTGTTACTATCTATCTCTTCGCTGTCCACTCAGCTCATTGTCCACATTGTCCATTTTAAGCTTCACCTCCCAGCACCACTTCAGAGCACTGTGTTACCCGACTGAACTTACTAGACTATTTAGACTTCTACTGGCTCAACACGACTCCATGGGTCCCACCTGGTCGTACAACAGGATTTCCACTGTGGCAGCTACTACATCACCTCACTCCTATTTCAGCATGGCAGTGCATTGCAGAAATAACTTGAAAACCTGTCCTTCATTCAGGATTCTGCTCTCAGCTCATATGTTGCAGAAAACTAAGACTGGTTTAAAGAAGCTGACTACACTAATGCAGGGAAACCTGATGAGGGAAAACCAACAGGTATACTACTAAGTTCCAACAAAATAACCAACAATTATCCAATCAGCAGGCGCGCTTCAACTCTGCTTCTCTTTCTTCCAGTGGTTTAGTTCAACTCAAAGTAAGACTTTGTTCTTACCCAAGTTAAAAATTCAGAATTTCCTTCTTCAGTGTCCTTCCTTGTCAGCACTGAGTTGACAAAGGGTGGGGAAGGTCACATCTACGAGCAGGAAGTTCAGATCTGTTGACTATCGCCAACTTCAGCTGAGACATCCAGCAATTACAATCTCTTTATGGGAAAACTAGGCAGAAGGGAAAGGAAATCACCTAAACTTTGCTCAAAACAGAATCACAGCTAGAATAACTTATGTTCTCCTTTAAAAAAAAAAAAAAAAGAAATGAAGGAGAAAATTCTTCAGCAGCTGAATATCCAGACACATTAACTACAGTGAATTCTTAATTGGTGTTCCCATCCTTCCACAAGTCAGCAAAGTATCTTCCCTGCAGTTACGCTTCAGCAGTCTCAGAGATTTCAGAGCACAAATCACTAGCTCGCTCTCCACTGCTGCTCCACACTGCAGCAGCAAAAACAGAAAGCCCACAAAAGGTATTGTATTGTTTGTTACATTCTTTTATTCAAGAGGAAGTAATGTTATGCTTTTTTTGGATAGGAACAATGTAAGAGTACTAGATATTCCTTCAATAATGCAAAGTAATCATTCTTAGGGTACAAGAAATATTTTCCCTTATGCCAAGCCATGTCTAAACTAAATCCCATCAGTCAGGAATTTACTACTGCTTAAAAACAATCCAGTGGGCCAGCAAGCAGTGACAAAATACATGGTGTTATTGTTGAGGGTAATGGACAACGCTAGTATCTCCATACTGCTTAGCACTTACAGACTACAGAAAAAGTACCATAAGGTACCATATGGTACAGTGATAAATCACTAGACTCTTCCTCCTTCAAAAATGTGTGTCTCCTGATATTAGTTTCAAGACACTACCTTAGCTCTGCATTAATTTTATATTTAAAAAAACCCCACCATAAAATATTAGAACTCTCCTTAAACTAGCTAGGGAAAACTTAGAAGATGTGACAAACTCAGAAATCACTCATCATCTGCAGAGTTAAAAGAAAAAGCAATATCTTAAAGTTATAATCTTCATTAGATGTATAGGGCAAGTCTCAAATTTTAAACAGGAGAAAGACACTAAATTAGTTAAACTGCAGAAACAATTCAGATGCTCACAAGCTAGCTGTGCAACAAAAATTTCCTCTAAAATTCCCCCCATCTAGGTGTAACTGGTATTTCAACCTTACTTGAGAATCTGTAGCGCCCTGTATGTTAGGAACATTTCCTGAACTACCTCACGTCCCAGCAACATAATTAATACCTTTGCATAAACAAAAAACATGATGGCAATATGAATAAGTGTTTCATAGATGTGCTCAGCAGAAGGCTAATTTCTCATTTATGATTCATAACCTCATCTTAATTAGGTACTTCAAACGGTAGAGCACCTTGCTTACTTCCAGTCTTCAGAAATTATCAAACCCTTTGACTAAAAGAAGTGACTCAGTAGTAGAAACCTTAAATACTTATTTTCTGGTTTGGGTTGTTATAGATTAACTATTTTTTCCTCCTGTGCTTTCACTGAATGTATCGCAAAGACATTTTAGCTCTAGAGCAGAAGTACAACACAGCTGTCTGTTCAAAGCGCTTTCCATGAACTCTGACTTGAGCAGCTCTAACATACCATCCCGTCTGGCAGCACCAGCCCCAGCCTCTCCAGTTCCATTTCTCAAATGACACAGGAACAGCACTAGAACAGGCAGTTCTGTTACCTCAGGTTCTTGAAGCACAAACAGAACCAACTTCACGTGCACCCCACCTCCCAACTACCAGATTTTCCTAGAAGAATTAAAAGTTGAAAAATAATTTTCATGCCAGTCAGTATCCAGTTTCTCAACGCTCAAAACTAGCAGAAAGTAAGACATAGTAGAAACTATGTTTTCATCTTAAATATTTCATCATTCAAGTCTGCAAGCTCAAAAGCAGAAGCAAATCCTGACTGCCAGCAAATCCTATCATTAAAGGAGAAAGATACCATAAAACAGTGAAATGAAACAGCTATCTATGTGCATTATTCAGGGAGTTTCCTTATGTCAAGTTTGATTTTTTTTTTTCTTTTTGTGCAGGTGCATGAGTTTCCTTTTGCAACCACACCAAAGGCTTTGGTAGTCTAGGCACTCATCTACATCTTAGAAATGTTAACAAGTAACAAACTTTTCTAGTTTTCAAAGTTGCATCATGAATTTTGGATATACTTTTTTTTTCCCCTGCTATTCTTGCTTTCCATTGACACTCTGATGAACCACAGATCTACGCTTCTACTAGGCTTCCACTAAGCTTACTACAAATTTTAGACGCTCAAGAATTCCCTACGTCCTCTTTGCCTCAAAAAACATCATCGAATATGTACCACTTTTGGAAAGCCAGAAGAAAATTTTGACATGTATTAAGTGTTCTGCGGAAACTGCTATAAAATTTAAGTGACAGCTTAAGAAGGAGTGTTAAACATCAATTCAGCTATTTCACTACCCCAGTATGTTTCAAAGCAAAGACCCTAAACCAAGATGTCATTCTGAGTATGTATTTTAAACAATAGAAAGCAGATGAATACTTTTGCAGAATAGTTGCATAAAAGTTCAACAGAATAAAAAAAAAAAAACAGGAAAACATTTCAACAGAGCCAACTGCTGAGATGAAGAGAAACGCTCTTAGATGTACTATCAACTCCTGAGAAGTCAGAAAGAAGAGATCAGGGTACAGAATCTCATCAGTCTCCAACAGTCCTACAGCATCTAAGGCAGACAAGCCATCCTACTGTATAAATTCCCAACTCAAAGAGATCTAGTTAAAAAAAGAGCAAAACTCACTGCAGTTTTGCAGTGTTATCTTCCGTATGAAAGGCTAGAGCTTAGTAATTCCAGAATACCGAGAGCATGTGGAACTCTGAAAGACGGAGCTCTGAAAATAAAATGCAGCAAGAACTGCCAAAATCCAGGGCTTCATATTTTATCATCTGCACTTACTGAAACAACAACTTCTCACATGTAAGTTGAAAATAAAATTAAGATAGTACTGCCTTTTTCCCTCAAATTCCGATGATATCACAGATGAGAAAGCTTAGCGTATACAAGGTGTAACAAGTTTCTGGCACTGAAATTTCATGAAATGATGCTGTTTTCCTCAAAAAGCCATCTTCCTGCTAGGTCAGCAAGCAGAAGGCCTACTCTGAAGCTCAAAGAAGAAGTTATACTGCACTCAAGTAACCATGACAGCAGTATAAACAGGACTGACGTCCAAGGAAGTTGTACACACACTGACTTTCAATTAAAAAAAGAATAAAACACCTTTAAATTTACTACCAAATCTCACCGTCTCCACAAAACTGCTGCTAAGACAGATACTACTGAAAGCAGAAGGCCAATAAAATAATGACAGTCACTACAACCACAACCCACACAGGAATGCCGATACGTGGATTTTTGTTGTTGTTGATGTCTAGTACCTAATTATATTTTCCATTTCTATATTTGTTAAGTAAAATTTATTTGAATTCAAATAGGTATCTGTAAGACTAGAATTGCATTTCCGATGGTACACCAAGGCAGACAAGCTCAAGCATTTTAACAAGACTGTGCACATACACCTTGCATACTGAAATTAAGAGCGCTCTAAGCAAAGTGTTTTAAAGTTATTAAATTAAGGGAAAATGTGCACTGACTTTTCCTACATATTCAATTATCATTAGACAGTTTTATGAGATCATACAACTCTGCAGACCTCCTTGAGTAAGAAGCTGAGCTTCAACACCGCACATCAGCAAAAATTATTAACAAGTACCTCGTTAATATAAACCTGAACAGTTTCAAGGAGACACAGGTGTGTGCTTCTTGTGATCTTAATTGGAGCCAAGAACCTGTGCAAAAGCAAAAGGGATCTCTGCGATGCTCCTGGCTATCCTTACTCACCATACAAAGGTCCTAACTCTAAGTTATTACGCTGCTACACTCTTCAGAAGTCTTGTTTTTGAGTTTGCACAAGACCATCATCAAAATGTCTTGAGGACAGATATGCTCACATTTGGTTTTATCCCTTCAAGATTAACTTTTGCAAGCTCAAGAGTTGGTGCGCTTTCATTAAGACTGAGATTAAGTCACAAAAACTTGGATAAACACCCAATAAGCTTGTTCGGATTCAAATGTTTTAGTGCATGGAATCTGAGTTCTCTACAAAAAAATTGAGAACATCCTAGTAAAGCGTTAAGCTATATAAGCATTCTACCAACATCAAGGAATTTATTTTGATACATTCCCATAGATAAGAGGAATAAAGGAACAAGCTAGGCATGTATATTAATACATAGCTGTTTTAAATACATTTCCATTTAGGGATCACACTACCCATTCCTGTAAAAATACCAGTACAACAGAAAGAAAAAAGGACAGATAATGGAGACCAGACATTTCGAACATTGTTTTCCAGTACACCTTGGCAGATCTATGAATTCAGTAATACGGAAAATAAATATGATACAGATGAAAACCACTACATGCTTGAAAAATGCTGGTATGGTTATTTCAGTGACAAACATCTATGTAGTCAGAATTGCTGATGAAGAGAACACTGTAGTTGTTATGCTTTAGTGGTCTAACATAACAAGAAGCCCTTAATTTTATGGTGTGTGGTGTGTTCTTCTCTTTCCAGGAACAGCCCAGACATAATTCCAAGCTATAATTCTTTTAATTCCAAAATGGTAAACCTGTAGAGGGAATACAGCCAGTTTAAGTGCTAGCTGACCACTCCAACAGAACTAAGCATCTGACTCTTAATTAAGATAATTAATTGCACAAGAAGCAGCCAACTATATTTTTAAAAAGACTTGACAAGTAACTGCAATTAAAATTCAGGGACAAATTCGTATCAGAGCTTCTTTAGCATTTTGACAACCATTTACCACTTGAAATTAACCAGTACTGCCAATATGGACAGGGAAAATAAATCTGACACATTATGGCACTATCGGGTACAGTCAAGTTTGAATTCTTGTTTACAAGCTTCTCTGTATAAAGACACTATCTTCCTGAAAAAAGGTGAAACAAACAAAACTATTATAAAAACAAAATAAAATCTGTACTTTTTTTGCTGTGAAACATTTTGTCAGGCTCCTCCTACTAAAATCAACATATAACAAACCTTAATAACTATGTTATACTACATTATATACAACCTGATGTTGCTCCTACATTAAAGCAGATCACTTAAGATGAAGTAATACATTCATCTAGCTGGATTTTAAAATGGTTTTGAAACACACTAAACAGAAACCTTAAATGTCAACAAACAATATTAAAAAGGGAAGAAATAACTTGTACAGGAAACTAAGGTGACAGAGCAAAGATGACAAGACTAATTGGAGTGAAACTAACAGGATAGGAATAGCAAACATCACAGGTTTTAACAGGTCACAAGCTGATCAATACCCTTACAACAGACACAGAAATATAAAGAGCTCCTCTTGCCTGTCTCCCACAACAAGGCTTCTTGTTTCAACTTGGAGGAAGAACAGACTGAAAACACGGTCCTGAAGAGCTGCAGATTCCTTAAGTGGGCACTAAACAGTATGGCGAGGCCCAAGACAGTGGCTATAATTCCTTCCCCCACTCCACCCCTCCAAAAAGGGGCTAGATTCAACTCCTTCTCCACCTCAACTAGATACTTAGAGGATGAGCGGCCCAGCAACCCACCCTGAGGGGGGAGCGCAAACCCTCCTCCAGCTCCGAAGGGAGGAACAGGTTCGCCCCGCTTCGACGGCAGGCCCTGCCACACGCCCCGGGAGAGAGGGGAAAACTCCCCAGGGTGACAGAGCCCAGCCCATCCCGGGGAGCGGGGGGGCGAGGATCCTCTCAGTGCCCCGGGCACACCCGCGCCCAGACCGCCATCACCGCCCCTAGCTCCATCACGGCACCCCGCTCCGCCTCTGCCGCGGGGCGGTTTCGGCCTCCCGAGCCCCACGGAGCCCGGAGCCGCCCTACCCTGCCCGGCACCCCGCAGTCCGCACGGCGGGGTCCCGGAACAAGAGCAGAGGGGCTCCGCGGCCCTCCCATCTCCGGGCGGGGGCCGCAGCCGCCGCCGCCGCCTCCCCTGGGCCTGGGCCTCTCCCTTCTCCGGGCCATTTTGAGAGTCCGCCTCCGGCCTCGATACTCACCGCCCGCCGCCACCGCCCGCCGTCGCCTCCCCAGCTCTCGGTCCGCTGCTCTCCCAGCTCCTCAGCGGGCTCGGTCCTGGCTCTCCCCGCTCCGTCCGTCCCCAAACAACCGCAGCGTCGCCCTCCCTCCCCTCTCAGGCGGCCATTTTCTGCTCCATTGTTACCAAGGAACGGGGGCCCGGAAGCGGCCGCCGGCAGACGGAAGTGAAGACGCTCGTGCCTCTGCGCAAGCGCCGCCGCCCCCTCCGGGGTGTGTGCGGGGGGGCGGGGGGAGCGCGGCCCAACGAGAGGAGCCTGGAGGACCGAGGGGTAGAGCGGCCTCGGCGCCGGGGGGCGCCGCCATTTTGAAGAGGGGGCAAAGGCCGAGGGATGTGGCCCGGTGGCATGGAGGCCGGGTGGCCGCCGGGGGTCTTCACGGCCAGCCGCTTAGCCCGCAGCCTGCTGATGCCCCGCGGGGATGCGGGGGGGTCCCGGGGCTCAGCAGGGACCGCCTGTGGTGCCATTAGGGCGCGGCAGCAGTAGGGCTTGTGTCCCCACGGGAGCCTGGCCTGTCAGTGCGGGGGTCATTTCACAGAATCCCAGAGTGATATGGGGTCGGAAGGGACCTCTGGAGATCATCTAGTCCAACCCCCTGCCAGAGCAGGTCCACCCAG
>JAOXNO010000063.1:2463680-2478758 GCA_028565335.1 Limnodromus scolopaceus
GGTTGCCCAGAGAGGTGGTAGATGCCCCATCCCTGGAAACATTCAAGGTCAGGTTGGACAGGGCTTTGAGCAACCTGGTCTAGCTGAAGATGTCCCTCCTTATTGCAGGGGGGCTGGACTAGATGACCTTTAAAGGTCCAGCCCAAACTATTCTATGATTCTATGACTCTGAAGATCAAAAAGAAGGAGGGCAAATAGTTGGCTCAAGGCAATTTCTGAATTTTGGGGTGAAGAGAGATCACTTTTTCAGACAGAGAGAAGGGCCAGTGCCACACCGTGAGAGATCCGGCTCTTTAACATCTCCCCGGTCAGAGATTTTTGGCAGGGCATGGGGTGACCAGCGAAGATGGCAGCGAAATCAGAGCAGCAGAAGGGCTGAAGGAGAGAGCAACAAGGCAGCTGGTATTTGTGATTAACACTGTCCTGACACACCTAGCTGGGTATTCATGGATTTCTAACATATAATAAAATAGTCGATACGTTTTATGCCTTATCTTCACGCCCTATTGCACGTTTCTCAAATGCAATAAATATTGCTATCTGGTTCAGTACCAGGTATTTATTACAAGTCCCATATTCACCATAAGCATAAGGAGCACAGTGGAGGCCAGTCAAAATGTGCTTTCAAACAACGGTTCTGGGTCAAAAAGAAGGGCCGTGCAGCATCCCAGCCCTGGACCTGACCTGTCTCCATAGGAGCAGCCTGAACATCTGAAAGAAGGGAGCCGGCAGCCCCTTTATCCTGCAGCATGTGAGGAATGCTGGAAAAAATGGGATGCACCTGCACCATGGCGGTGGCCAGAGCTTCTAGTATCTGATGACCCTACGGATAGAAAATACAGCTGCTGGGGAAGCAGGGGAGAGCATGGTGGCTGCAGGCAAGGCGAACGCCCAGGGATGGAGCCCTAGCACAGATCTCCTCTCCAAAATAAATCCTGAGCATCTTCTGGATCTCCCCCCTGGAGCCCGAGCCGGGGCAGGATGCGGCAACCCGTGGGGTGCCCAGGGACCGCTCTCATCCGGAGCAACTCGCTCCGGGCAATGCCAGCGTTTCATTTTTTCATGGAATAAATGAACTTCTAGGATGGTTTTCAGAATTACGATTTTTTCAGAGTTCCTTCTTTCCTCTGTTAAATAAAATGCAACGCAATTACTGTGCCGTTCTCCCCGGGATTGCAGAGCTGAGCCCAAGCGACACCTCAAGATCTGTGAGCGCTGAAAACACTTCGATTCTAAATCGACACTCTGCAAATCCACTTCAATTTTAAGTGTTCAGTCTTCTTTTTTTTTTTTTTTGTGCTAAATTAACGTAAACCAATTCTGCTGTTTTCCCTTGCGCGTGGGCGGCAAAAAACCCACCCTTCTTGTAAGGAAACCCGAGTCTAAGTCCTGTCCTCTGCGAAACACCACCTCTACGCTCCTGACCGTGCCGAGAACGGGATCTGCCCGACTGCTATTAAGGCTCCTCTTCCTCATCGTTTTCTATTGCATAAGCGTGTCCAAGCCTCGCGTCCCTCTGCTCCCAATAGCTCCCAGTTAGCAGGGCTCTTGCATATCAAGGTTTCGTTAAGAAATCAGCAGCAAAATGCACAGGCTCTCAGTTGCACAAGGAAAATAGATCTTTGTTGGGTTGGTTATTCTCTTGGAGGGCGAGGGCGTGGTGAGTAGGGTTACAAATAAGGCCTTTTTTGAGAATACATTTAGCATTCAATACTTAACGCTGTCTTAATAAAGTCCAGTCATGTATGGTCCGGCCCTGATCGATCGGTGAGATCACAAATAGCTCTGTGGTTTCTTGGTTGGTTGGTTTGTTTGTTTTTTTCTCTCTTATCTTATGAACTGAATGAAAGAAAAGGTTCAGTCTCGTATTTAAAACTAATGACTTCGCTTTTGAAAGTTCAAATGACATTGGCATCGCAAGGTTAGACATTTAGGAAACACCAAAGCTATGACAGGAGAGCGCTTTTGACAGGCTCTGCATCGAAAATGGTTAAGAAACTACTCAAAGGAAAAGGAAATAGCAATAAATGTATGAAATGTATTAGTTCTGTTTTTATAACTATTTTAGAATTTATCCCAGGTTCTTATAAAATATATAAAACTGAGATACAAAGAATTAGCAATGTAACTTTGCATTTCAAATGATCTTCAGCTACAGGTTTTGCTTTAAGAAAACAGACACTTGAAAAGCAGCTGTTCTGTAGTCTCTAGATGCAGACACTTGAGTTCCTGGCAAACTTACCGTCAGTGGTTTTCTGAACTCCTCCACCATTCCAACTCTCTCCTGTAATGAAACTCAACACTTCACCATGAAGTTTTTCCGCTCATGGTTTCAAAGAGAGGACGTTACCATTTCCCAGCATTGGTTTCAAAGTTCCTTTTTTCTTTTTTTTTTTTTCCCCTTTTTTTTTTTCCATTTTTTTTATTTTTTTTTTTTTTTTTTTTTTCCCTTTATGAGCTTTAAACCACAGGGTGAATCCATGAAATGAGGTAAGTAAATTTGGCACACTTTTAGTCATGTCCATAAAACTTTTGGTAAGTTGTATAAGTGAACGATATCATTTTCATCGTGAGTTACAGGTGCTTTCAAAGGGGGGTGGTTAGTACTTAACAACTGGAATGTTTCTAGTAAAACCAAAAGGCATAGCTGCAGAAAACACTCACAACCCAATGTTGATAGAGAAGTAAAAATATATACAATACAGTCACTTGTTCATAGTTTGGCACAATTTTTTGTTGTTGTGGGTAATAGTGCATAAACTACTGTACAACAGTATGACTTTTAAAACAGTCTTTCACAGAGAATACCAGATTAGGTTTGCTTTCAAATAATAAAATTCCCACAATTTCAAACTCTTCATCTCAGCACTTACATTTCAACATACCACAAGGCAGATTTCGAAAAGGAACCGACGGGAAAAAAAACCAAACCCCAACCGAAGAGAAGGAAAAAAAAAGGAAAAAAAAAAAAAAAAGAAACAAACATCAACCGTCTTTCTAGAAAAGGGAGTCTCTTCTTCAAATACAGGAAAACCCAAAAATGTTGTTTCTGCTTTAAGAAGAATGGAGTCTGATTCCCTGCAGGAAAAAATCAAACATTTGATGCCATCTTAGTTAGCTCGTCTGGAGTCACCACGACGGAGCGAACGCGCTAAAGGCGGGCGGGTGCAGAAGATGCAGCTTTAGATGATGCAGGTTAGGAGATAAACAGCAGAGGGGGCCAGAAAGCACTCAAAATTGCCACGTGAAGCTCAATTAGGAACGAGTTCTCATTTGCAAAGTAAAGAGCCTTTAAGTTTCAAGATCTTGGCTTTTGGATGCATAACCTTTTTTTTTTTTTTTTTTTTTGTGGTTTATTTTTTACAAAATGTTCCAAAAAAAAAAAAAAAGTCTTTCCTCGTCAAAATCATTAAAAAGAGCGTGTAATCATGGTTTGTTTGTTTTGTTTTTTTCCCCCCAATAAATAAGTAATTAAAAACTGAAGAAGCCAAACAGCAGAAAAGAGTAGCCTTGTTAGTGTTTTTAACCCCAGCCAAGCCAGAAAATTGGTCATTCTTTTAGGTAGCTTGCAAGTAAGAAGTATTTTCATGCATTTAAAAAAACCAAAAACCAAAAAAATAACCCAAAGGAAGGAAAAAAAACCCAACCCCAACCCCAAAACCAACCAAAACTGTAAAAGGGGAACGTCTTTTTTTTTTTTTTTTTTCTTTTTTTTTTTCATGCAACTTTTGCTTTCAGGAAGGAAAAACTGAGGAACAGCGGGCTTAGCAGGTGGGAGGGAGGTTAAGGGGCATTCCAGCCAGTTTGGTGCAGCATTACCTCAGTTTCTCAAAAGCAGCTGTCACGGGGGGGTCCTTGTGGGGCTGTTCGCGGTCCGTTCGCTTTATTTTACAGTTCTCGTCCCTCAGCGATTTCGAACTGGATTTATGCCGGTAGAGTTTTTTATGGGTAGGTCCGTTATTGCCTAAAGTGCTCAGGTTACTATAGTTTTTATCAAAAAAGGGAGCGTGAATGTCCGTGGTGAACCCGGTCGAGCAGTTGGGGCGACCGGGGTCGCCGGTGGCGGCTTTGCCGTTTTTGCTTGAGCCCTTGTTGTTCGACTTGTGGTTCTTCGCCGCCCCCGGCGAGCCGCCGTTCGCCTTCTTCTTCGCCTCTTGGGACGTCCCTGCCAAAATTTTAAGAGTTTTCAGTTTCAGGCTGTTGGACTCTGGCGACCGGAATATGTCTGGAACGCTGTTGTGGCCAACAGGCCCCCACAAGGGCTCGATGGAGGCCATCATAAACCTCTGGACGTCCGCCATGCCCGACGCGATGTTGGACAGGATGTTGGAAGGTTCCTCAAACTCCCTCTGATCGTCGTCCAGGAGGCTGGTGGCGTTGCCCAGGCTGGTTTCCGACCAGCCCGTGCCACCCTCTTTTCCCAGTGCCCAGTCTCCGGAGAGCCCGTTGTGCTTGCCCAGTTTGACTCCGGCCGGGCTGCAATGCTGAACGCTCTCGGCAAGGCCCTTGGTGGTGGTGGCCACATTGCTGAGCTGGTTGACCACCCTGCCGCCAATGGCCGGAGCCTTCTCACCATTGACTCCCGCTGCGTTTTTCCCTTTCCTGGCGGATTTGGGCGCCTGCCTGGAGTTTTTCCCTTGGGGCTTATCGGTTCCTTTGTTGGTTTTGGGTGATTTTTTCCGGGTGGCTTTCTGGGAAGAGCTTTGGTTTGTACCCACATTCTTGCTGGATGAACTTTTCCTCTTCGATTTTGACACTTTGCTATTGGTGCTAATTTGACCAGATGGCTCATTAAATGTTGACAAGCATGGACTCTTTTCGAGAAGGCTGACAGAATCTTCATCGTTGAACATATGGAACTGGAACTGGTGATTATTTAAAGCAAACCCATTATCTGCCTGATCCTCGGTCTGCAGGACCCCGCAGTTCCACTTGACCTTCTCGGAGCTGTTGAGGGCGGCCTGGGGGCTCTCCTGAAAGCCCTTCAGGGTGCCCAGAGGCTTGGTGTCGGAGCCAGCTATCTGCGGGGACAGGTTGGGAGTGTCCGGAGGGGACATCTCCGAAAGCGACGACTGGCGGAACTTATCGGGCGTGAAGTTGGAAATGTCTAAAAGGTCCGTGGACTCCTTCAAAGGGGTGATTTCATCTATGCTCTGCTGGATCACTAGCTTGGGACTGCAGTGGGCCAAGAAATCGTCATTAATATCATCCTCGCCGTCCTTTTCACAAGACTTTAAACTTAAAGAACTGTAATTGCTAGAACTAACTGACAATGAACCCACTGAATCAAAACTAATGAGCCTGCCATCATCTGTACTTAGTGTACCTCGTTGGAAATGAAAGCGCCCCTCTCCATTATTAAAATGACATGACTGATAAGAATCATCAGACTGCACTTGTTGGCTATCCGGCATGTAATTTTTTTGGTAGAGCAATTTGCTGCTATTCAGATTGACTTGAGTGTATCCAGAGGCGGGGAGGCCCTCTGCGCCGGGGGCACCCCCTCCGCCGCCCCCGAACTCGCTCGTCAGCCCGGCCGCGTCCCGCAGGTCACCGGGGAAGTCCTGCCGGTCGCTGCCGGCGGCTTTGCCGGCCGGCCACATGCCGCCGAAGCTGCTCTGCTCCATCTCCAAGTGGCCGGGTGACTGCTGGAGCTCCGACTCGGAGGGAGGGGAGAGGACGCAGCTCTGCGCCGGCTGCAGAGCCGGGAAGGGCTTTTCTGCCGGGACGATGCTGGGGAGCGGGTGCTGCTGCTGCTCGGAGGGATGCTGGGCGAAGTACGAGATACTGGTGTTGCTCGACAAATCAGAAGCATCTAACAACGTCTGCAGATACCCTCCGGGAATCAGGGGTACATTGGTGGTGATATTAGCAGATGGCAGAGGCTTGTCTGAAGAGGAGGTGGATGGTAGGAAAGGAGAATTTTTAGCAACCTTATCCTCGTGGCACTCCGGGAGATGGGAGCTGTCTGAAGCACAAGGAACGTTTTCGTCCTTCAGGCGCAGTGCAGAGTCCTGGTTTTCCAGCGCCGGGGAGCCCTCCGCCGTGCTGGCAGCAGCTTTGATCTTCTTGCACTTCAACCTGGCTTCACTTTTGAATTTGATCCTGCGGAGCACTTTCCTCTCCGTCCCCTTGTGCTCCCGCTCCTGCGGTTTGCATTTCACGGCGGCGATGCCCGTGATGTCATTTAGGTGTAATCCGTTGGCACAGCTGGGGGTGGCGATGGCTAACGCCGGCAGCCCTTTCAGGCCCACGTCCTCTTTACTGCTGCAAGGCTGCTTGTGATCAGAGGAGCAAGAGCCCAGCTTGTTCACTGATTGCTCGATGGCTTTAATTCTTTGAATCCGGTGCCTGTTTGCTAGCTTGCATTTTCGCTTCCGTGGGTGAGGGAGGAACGAAGCATCTGAGCCGTTAAGATAGAAATTCTGCTTGTGGTAGAGAGACGATCTGAGCAAATCCAGCCGGCTCTGCTGCCTCTCCTGCCAGAAGCCCTTCAGTGGGGCCAGCTTTTCGTATTTGCTGAGCAGCTCCTCGTTTAGGGTAACAGTTGTCTCGTTGGCATCCACTTTGCTGAGCTTCACCAGCATATGCTTCTCCCCTTTAAACCTGTTAATGATGATGTACTTGATGATAACGGGGGGCTCCTTGCGAGAGACTTTTCGCCGCTTCTTGGGGCACCACTCGTCGTCGTCCTCCTCCTTGGGCCCGTCCGGCAGCCACTCCTTCTTGTCCAGGATCTTCTCATTCTCGATGGAGTCCACATCGTACAGGTAGTCGTCGCTGTATCGCACTTTCCTCTTCGCCCGCAACCCGTAGTTCTGCTGAATGAAGGAGCTGGAGTGGTCCCGGGACAGGTACCGGCTGCAGTCCTTGATATCCCGCAGCACGTCGAAGGAGGACTCCGTGCAAGTGCTGTCGTCGCTGAACTCCCCGGAGTCCTCCGTGGAATTCACCGAGTCCAAGAAGTGGCTCCTCTTGGAGCCCACGTACTGCACCATCTCCGTGCTGTTGCAAGATTTATTTAAGGCAGCTTTCTCCTCCTCCTCGCCCTCCTCTTCCTCGCCGTCCTCCTCCTCCTCCCCCCAGATGATGCCTTCCTCAGATTTGAATTGCGAGGGGTCGGTGGCACTGCCGGGCCCCCTTTTCAGGGTGCTCCTGCTGTCCCTTTTGGTGCAGTTGCTGAACACGCTGGGGAAGAAGTTGAACTGGGCGTCCTCCTGTAGGGTGGTGGTCTTCTCCCGCACGTTGTCCTGGAAAGATTCGTATCTAATCTTTAGGGAGCAGACATCGCTTCCCAAGGTGGAATCGTCGTCATCGAACATGTAATTATCCACGTCTTCCTCGGAAAACAGATTTACAGAAAGCTCATTTTTGGAGCAGAGGTCAAGCAGCTCAATTTTACTTTCACTAATGAAAGATTCAAAATAGCCCCATTCCTGGTTGGGATTTGTTAGTAAAGGTTCCTCACCATTGCATTTGTCTAATAGTAATCCCTCGTAATAATTTTTCTGAGTGGGGTCCTCTGAATCACTGTCAGATTTTTCTGCATCTCTTTTGTCCGCTGCCCTCGATTTATGCATAGGGAAGCTTAAAAGCTGGTCTGAAAGCAGTTGATCCCCATATCTCATGGTTTCTCCTGTGCTCATGCAGTGAATCCCTATATCAGAGACCGAACAGGTGTCATAATCCCTATTTATATCCCCCACTTTCAAGCTTATTCCCGGCTCCGCATCAATGCCGTCCTTTGATTCAATAAAGCAGCCCAGACAGGTCCGGCTCGGCTGCATCAAGCAGTCACCCGTCAGCGCCGACATCCCTCCGGGCTCCATCATGGTGAAGGGAGCCTTCTCGCAGTCGCCCGGCAGCGACCAGGAGCTCATGCCCTTCGTCACGCAGGACGTGAGGGAGATGGCGTGGGCCGAGGAGTCATCCGAGGCGTGCTCGGGGACATCCGTCAGCCTCAGGGGCGACGGGGGGCTCAGCAAACAGGGCTTCTTCGAAGTCAGGGGAGGCAGCGCCCGGTGGCACGCGTGGTTTTCCTTCTGAGCTGTCGTCAGGGCTGAGAAGGTGACCGCAGCCTCGGCGGCGGTGCAAGGCCTCTCATCGCCATCCAGGGAGTGCGGTTCTGGGAGGGAGGGAAGGGAAAGGGAAGGAGAAAAGAAAGGAAAAAAGAGAGAGGGTTTACAAGCCTTGCGGTTCTGCCGGGGCTCGCCACCCCGCTCCCCTCCTCCCCAGGGCTCGGGGGTGACTTTTCCCAACCGCTCCTTCGGGAAGCGGCAAAGGCCCTTCCTGTGGGAGCGTGATCCTTCCCTTCTGGATCTCATTAACCCGGTGATGTGCAAGGAAGGGAGAGGTAAACACTCTCCCCCCCTGCAGCCAGCTGGAAGAGGTACAAGAGTACGTTTGAAAAACCAAACCCATCCGTTCTTTCCTCCTCATATACATACCGTTACCTGGATACTGCCTTTCAAACCTGACAAGGTTATTAAAAAAACAAAACAAGCCTAATAAAAAATGTTCCCATTAACATTGAAAAAAATTAATGGAAAAATAAGATTCTTAAAGAAACAAAGATCCCCCCTGCGGTGTCTTGCAGCTTAAACATACCTGAAGGGCATTACTGCTCGAGAGTCAGAAAGTTACCGCTATTTTTAAAAGCCCGATAGTCTTTTTGTCACTGTCCACGCCAAGGGAAAGCAGAAGGTAACACAGAGTTTAAAGCAATTATTCTTAGAATTATTGTGGGTTTTGTCATTCTTCCCTAATCTCTAAAAACGTCTTTTTAAATAATGTAAGGATTTTTTTTTTTTTTTAACCTACAGGCTTTTTATTTTTACCTTGTCGCACTCTTTTATGGCAGAATAAAGTTATGAATATACTTTTATCTGACTTCTGGCTCAGCGGACGGTATGACCCTTGAAATTTAAATACGACGCCTTTTCATCCATGAACATGCTCTGAAATTTCTGCATTTAAAAAAAAAATATATATATATATACCAGTGTGGGCATTCACACCAGCTGGAATCCTCGGCCGACTCAGGGCTGAGCCGGGTGCTTTTGTGGTGGCTCACATCTTACCTTTTCGGTGGCTCCGCTGGGGGGGCAAGAGTGGGAGCAGCGCAGGCTTTCCGAGGAGGGAAAGGCGCTTTAAAACACAGCTGGAGCACCAGGCTGTCGTGAGAAATGGGGCATCCGAAGGGATGTGGCGCCTCCACGGCTGCCGCGACCCTCCGCGACAAAGGGGTTTTATCAGAAACCGATAGAAAAGCAGCAAGTCTCCCCCCGCACCGATGCCAACCGGCATCCGGGAAGGCTCGTGCGGGCACGGGTACCGCCGCCACGTGGGCAATATGAAAAGGGAGCGGGATACGATGCCAAGCGTAAAAGGTCATAATCCCCCTGATCTCACCCCAAAAGCTCCCAGCAGCTTTGCCCTACGGTGGCCTTAGGGATGGAGCCACTGGCGAAGCCTTAAGCCAGTCCAAGCGAGCTCAGTCGGCGCCGCGCAGCGCCCCAAGGACTTCAAACCAGCTTCCCAAACGCTATACAAATCAAAGCAGAAGCGCCAAGCGAGGCCTGTCAACATCTTCAACACGCGGGGCTTGGAAAAGACCGGGCTGACTCCTTTGAAAGCTGTGCTGCTCCCCTTCCCTCAAAAAGGGTTAATAAATAAATAAAGAAATAAAGCTGATTTTTGAGTCCCTCCCACCAGTTTTCAGATCAGAAATGCAGAGGTGGTATCTTTTTCCTTAAGCACCAAAACAAATTAACCAGTGCAGTTCCACTTCAGGAGTAAAATAAAATAAAAATCAGCTTGGAGCTGACAGGAAGCATGGAAAATTTGAGGATAAAAGAAGAATGCCTATGAATGCTGTAAGACTCAAAAAAGAGGGGGAGATAGAAAGCTGGGATTCAATCTCAAACGCTGCATTCAATACACAGAGATGCCATTATATAAAATAAACTCTCTCTGGGTGTTCCTTCAGGTTTATACTTGTGTAAGTGAACTTAACTCCTGTGAAATACAAATGCCAAAACTTGATTTTTTAGGGCTGGTATCATCCTAAAATCAGGCGCACATTCAATTGATGCTCTAAAGTAAACAATGCTCCAAAAAAACATGCTTAAAAAAAGAAAAAGCTGGAGAAACAGCACCACCTTTCCTGGTTTAACTCAACAACCATCCAAAAGCACACGGGCATCCTGAGCGGAAAAATCTGGAAGCATCTTGCTGGGAATCTGGGACACCAGTCCCAAACTGGACAATGCACCCGTTTATACTTAGGGGAGAGGAGGCAAAAAGCATCAGCCCCGTCCCCAAGTGCCACTGATGGGGCGGTGGTGGCACCACTCGCTGGCTCACCGCTTCGGATCCAGCAGCAACTCCTACACAGCAACGTTCAATTAAAGCGCTTTTAAAGCCCTGTTTAATTGAATTCCATGCAAGTGGCATCAGTTTCTAGAAAACACCCATCTCTACTGAGCAGGTAAGCACTGATTTTATTGCCAATTAGATTAGAGGAGGGGACCGTGGCTAGAAAATCTCCTTGTAGCTCCAGTAACTGTGGCTTTACCATCCGTGCTCGTGAAGGAGATGGGCTGACAAAGACAGATACCTCCAAAATTACACTGAAGGGGCAAGAACAAGCGTGTGCTTCACCTGCCAGCAGCACATGTTGTGGGGTCCCCATGGGCACCCCCGTGGCCGGAGTCACTCCAGGTTTTCGGTAATGAACAAGAAGAACATTTGCCTCTACGCACCTTGTTTTGAGACGACAGAAGGATTTGAACATACAAGACATCAGAGGACCAAGTCCTTGATATCTAATAGGGTCAAAATTATATCTAAAGAAATATCTCTCTCTCTCAAGATTTATAGGCCAATCCAAAATGTAAAAAGCCATGAAATTAAACATAAAGATGTGATGAAGAATGAAAATGTCAAGTTCTGTCTCAACACTGGACTAGCATTTACTGTGGCTAGTGACTGAAGTCCAACCGACTTGAGAAAATGCTCAGAGGGATATTTATTTCAATCAGGTTTTCAGGCAGCAGAACCCTGTTACTCCTAATCACTTATTGCTTTTGAAAGCAAGTATGGAATTGATTAAACAGATACAGACAAAGGTAGGTGTTTTGGGCCGGCTGCTGGAAGGGGCTGATCCTTCCCCACCGATGTCGATGGAAGCCGGAATGACTTCGTGGCTCCCAGGAGCACGACTGTGGCCAGCAGCACCAGTGGCCAGGGAATCCCACCAGCTGGCCAACAGGCTATGCAGAAAAGTCAATAACGAGCTCACAAGTCCAGCCTTCCTTTTCCATGGGTGCTCATCCAGGTTTGTTTCTTCTACCCAACCTCTAACTTTTCCCTGGTTCGTAAGGACTTAGCATCCTTCAGTCAAATTTTGCTGAAATTGGGTAGTGCGTTCACGAGTAATTGAGAAGAGAGGGAAAGACTCCCAACAGACAGAGGGGCTGCATGGTCTTCTACAGCTTTTTTCCCCTAAGAAACCATACTAAAATCCATAATTCAACCTGCACACGCGCACAAACATTTCCAACCATGCATATGCATGGGGAAAAGCAGTACTTGTTAAGACCTAAAAAGGCGTAGATTCATAGCTGGAGTGACATCTGTGCAGAAAATACACATTCACCCTATTGCTCCACATGGCAGAGATACCTGCAAACCGCTAAAATTAAATACACGAAAGGAATTAGGAAAATAAGTTGGCTTGCAAAGTTGTCGCTGCTCCCTCATGTACTGTAATTAAGTTCCTTACCATTTTCTTTCACCCCATTAATCAGGATAGTTTCTTGGTCTTCTGAGGCACAATCCTGCTCTTGTTGGTCATCCATCAATTTAACCTCTTTCTGTTCACTCCATGCCCCACTGCATCTGGCCAACCTGCACATTTCCAGAAACATAACCACAGTCAGTACAATTCCCAGAATCAGCTCAAGGAACCGTGAATAAAAAATAACAACAATAAAAAAAAACCCCGCACGACGTCACGTGCTGCCCTTTCCCGGCTTAAAAGGAGAAATACTATTTATTTAGGCCATCGTATTTTCACTTTTCCACTCCAAAAGCCCAGTCCTATGTATTTCGGTGAGGTTAAAATGCTGTATATCATCATTTCCTTCCCCAAAGTCCTTCTTTAGAAGGTGGAACGGTGCTCTGCACCTCTGCCGCAGCCTTCACATCGACCAAAACTGTTCTGCAAAAGCAGTTTAAGCGTTGTTACCTCCATAGGTGAGCGGAGATGTACGGAGGAGAGGAATCGCCCCAGTTCAGACAACAACTGCGTTGGAGTTGGAGGAGAAATGCAGATATCCTGAGTGAGAACTGCTCGCCCTACCTACCAGGTACTGCTCTCATCTTCCAAGTGCTGGCAGGTATGAAAAACACCCCAAAAAAGCACTTTGGGGGGAAAAAGTGCTCTAGACTCATTCTTCACTCAAAACACGTCTGACATGATGAACACGTCTTCATCACGAGAGCTTCTTCCTTGGAAGCCTTGTTCCCCAGCCACCTACCACCACTCTCATGGTCCTGTTCATCTCGGTTGTATGACCACCAGTCGAGCCTGACTGGACTTGATGGTACTTCTCCAAAGCAACAAAACCGAGATCAGAATCAGGCCCAGATTTTCTCCCTTCCTCTGCTGAAGATCCCCCCACATTAAAACAATCGCCTGCCGACAGAGAGACACGTCCCTGGGCACGGGTGGCACAGGACAACCCTCATCGCCGATGGACAGAATTTCACCTCTTTGACTGTAAATTCAAGTTAGAATCTATTTTTCAATCAAGTCAAATCAATCTATTTTAGAATCAAGTTTCCTTCTGGCAACTTGAACTCAACTCTTTTCTCTCTCCTAGAACAGGTACTAGATTGAAGCGTTGTTTTAGGTGCTTTTTGTGGTTTTTGTTTGGTTTGGTGGTGTGTTTTTTTTTTAAATCAACATTTGTTAATGTCTGAACTTCCCACAGTATTCACTGCCCTGGGTTCAGCAGCCAAACTTCATTCATATTCAGATTTTCGGCGGAGTCCTCTTAATTAATGTGAAATCTTTACAACCCTCTTAGTAAGTGAAACCTTCACTGAACTTAAAGATGTTGTGACACCCGGAGTAAGATAAGAATAACAAGCATCAGTAACTCAATTCTTTTGCATATTTAGAGGAATATTTAACTAACCCTGAGAGTTTTACTTTGATGCAAATCCCCATTTCAAAGCTCTCCAAAGGCTACAGAAGGAGCCCTCTCTCCCGCCAGCACCCACACCCTCCCCACCGCGGCGGAGAAAAGCTCCAGCCCAAGCATCGCTGTAACGGGAGGGACTCGAAACGCCAAAGCACACACGGATCAGGCCTCCTCGGGAGTTATTTCCACACAACTCGAGGAAGATTAGCTTCTAAGAGTGAAAGCTGATCTGCGTTTTCCGGTAACGGTCTACAGCTCCATGCCTCCTTGATATCTCCTGCCTATTAAACGGATCTTCATTAATAAAAATATTAAAAAATGAAGATTAAAAAATAGTGATTAATGAAAATACTAAGAAAATATTTTAAGCCTCAGGAGACCAGAAGCTTCTCAGGAGACCAGAGAACCACCACTGGCCCCACACATGGGCCAAGGTGACTTCTGGGGAGGGAGCTGTGGGCTGCCTGAAGAAGCTCTGGGAGAAGGAGAAGCTGAGTTGAGTAAGGAGCTCCAGTAGATTGTGACCTGGTAGATGTGTTTTCCACACCCTTGTGGTTTGGCAGGTGGGAGAGAAATGTCCAAAAAGCTTCCATTTCAATGAGCCGTGGGCAGGAAGGGCTGGAGGACACAGCATTTGGCTATGTGCATTTACAGATCTGAATCTGCTGCTCACTTCACCGCGCTCAGGGTGGTTGATGGAACCATCATCTTCACTGTACAGAAGGTTATAATCAACATTCCTGTATACTCTGGTCTCCACTGTCTTCCTGAAGTGCAGAGGTGATGCTCTGGTAGAGGCTTATCTGTGCAGGGTCACCAGCAGATGCCAAGTAAAAGGGAAGAGGTCCTGCCATCGCACCTCGCTTGCGACTATCTGCAGCTGAGGGGCTTCAGCATTCAGAGACTACACCCGCAATTTATTCCACTAATTTCCCTAATTATTTTCAACCTTGTTGCTGCTGCTGGCCTCCTCAGCACCTTATGGTAACGAGCATGGCAGCTTCAGAAATGGACCTGCTTTTGTCGGGTTTGAAGCTGCTGTCCTCCAAAGGATGGGCCATGTCTTCTTGCAGAAATATAGCCTCAGCCCTAGAAAGGACTTGGAATATGACCACCATAAATATGCGATAATATTTCAATATTATTTAAATATATAACAATATATGTAGGAATTCAAATCAGGATACTACTGAGCTCCTTCTCACTGTTCAGTGTTTAACCCAGAGGAACCAGGTTGAGGGGTAAGAGCTGATCCAGGGTTGCTGTAGAAGGCTTCCTCTTACAAGTCAGGTCTTTGCTTCACCAGCACGATAAGCATCGTCTCTGCACAGCTTTGCTCACCTGATTTTTGGGTGTACTGGTTTATAGCCATTTGGTGTAAAATGCCACAGGTGGCCTGTTTTTGACCGGTAACACAATCACAGCCGTATTAAAGTAATGGCTTGCAATGAATAAAACATAGGACAAAAGCAGAAACAATAATTCTCCAATAATGTAAATTTGTCACTTCCAGCGCACAAAACATCTCCAGAGAAAAAATAACAACACGGATATAAAACACTAGCGAGCTCACCAAGAAAGATCCCCAGCATTTTAAAGAAGGCATCACCCTGTTAGGGCTGGGATTTCCACCAGAGGAGGGAGGAGCAGAGTCTGATGCGTGGGTTGCTCCTCTGTCCATGTCCTTCTTGCTCTTGCCATTTGTGGAGCCCATGGTTTGGCTGCAGTTCGCAAAGAAGTACATGAGGGAGCCTTCTGCCTTTCCTTACTTTTGAGAGATGCCCAATGGGCAACCTTCAAGGAGAGAGCAGGGCTCCTTTGGGCAACAGACCAAGAAGGCAAGCAATGGGCAAGCAATGGGCAAGCA
>JAOXNO010000063.1:2540985-2554894 GCA_028565335.1 Limnodromus scolopaceus
ACTCTTAAACACGTCCAGGGATGGTGACTCAACCCCCTCCCTGGGCAGCCTGTTCCAATGCCCGACCACTCTTTCTGGGAAGAATTGTTTCCTAATGTCCAGTCTAAACCTACTCTGTTGGAGCTTGAAGCCACTTCCTCTTGTTCTATCACTAATTACCTGGGAGAAGAGACCAGCACCAGCCTCTCTACAGTGTCCTTTCAGGTAGTTGTGGAGAGTGATGAGGTCCCCCCTCAGCCTCCTCTTCCTCACGCTAAACAGTCCCAGCCTTTTGGAAAGGAAGAGGAGGACAAAAGACAAATGTGGACACGTGTGCGTAAAGAGTCATCTTAAAACTCCTTCTGCCCTGCTTTCCATCCGAAATGATACGAGCTCCCCATTCATTACTCTCAGTGCTCTTGCTGAATTTGGATGATTGCCCAACTGCTACCCTTGCCAGAAATCCAAAACATCAAAGGGGTGATTCATCCCGTGCCTTGACAGCTCCGGAGCTGGGCTAAGGAGGGTGAGGGGAACCCCAAAAACCCCAAACCGATGGAGTCCTCCTGCCTCCTTCCCGGCCAGCACCGCAGCAGGAGCCACGAAGGCAGGCACGGTCACCGCTTCGAGCCACGCTTCTCTCGCCGCGTTACCAAAGGACGGGGGCAGCAAAGGCAGCTTTACCCCTATTTCCTTTGTCCGCACGGCAGGAGCCAATCGTCGTAATGGAGCAAAAGTGTATTTCCATACGGGCAAAGCTCTTCCGCGTAGACGCCGTTTAAGTCTTGTTTATATGGTGCTCACTCATCCAAAGAGTTAGCAACTAGAGAACAAGAGGGGCTTTGTACCTCCATGCTCTGCTATGTTAAAAATTGATTTAGCATAATGGTTTCAAAGAGATTAAAATCCAATTTTGTAAATCAAAGCAGGAACTGTACTGAGTCACTTCTCCAGCAGCAGCAAAGAACCTGCTGTATTCTGAAAACGACAGTTGCAGCCCTGATCCTCTATTAATGCAGAGAAAGTAATTAACCAATCAAAACCCCAGTTTAATAAGCTGTATTTTACTGTATGCATCTGCTCTTTATCCTCACATCAATAACAAGATGGGATTTTCATCTGGAGGAGGAACGGCAGCACCTGGGTGAGCCACGGCTGCTCAGGTAGCATCGTCCAGCTGACCTGCTCCGCGTCGAAGGGCTATTTATGGCAAAACCAACATGAGATCCTTTCTCCTCCACCTATTCATCATCATTCAGGATCCAGCTTTGCATTATTCTGGTTCTATAAATCGCTTTATCCTTAAATTTCATTTAAAAAAAAAAAAAAAACAACAAAAAAAACCAACCCACCACAAAACAACCAACCACAAATGGGTAAAATAAGACAAATGGAGATAAAACAAATGGGCTCTGCAGATGTCCTGAGAACTCCAACGTACAAACTCTCTCCTTCAAGGAAAAACACATTCCCTTTCATATCCTGGATATGCAGATATAGCTGCAAAGAAAAAAATCCCCACGTTCAGAATCATTTATAGTAAGTATCTTTGACGGCTACGGCATCTTTTGAAGAAAAATGCAGACATACTTAGGAGGGCCTGATGCGTTCCACGCAGCACGGAGACGGGGTGTGATGCAGACAACCCAGGACTCATTAGATCTCTTAAACAAATTTCGCATCATTTCTTACAAGCGGCACGGAAATCATATCACTAATTCGCATATGAAAAAGCAATGTTTAAAGAACACCTGAAGCTTTACATAGGCACCTAAGAAATCGCGGATATTCAAGCTCGTGTATTTACACAGATGAGGTGGAGTTTGAGGGGGTTTTTTTAATTTTGTTTTCTTTTAGAGGGAGGATATCGGCATTTTCCCTGGCTTGCTTTTTAATGCAAAAGTTAGCCTTGGTTATGCTACTTATTTCTCACCTAAATCAAGAAGATCTCCGTGCCACTACATGGAAATCTCCTGTATCTGTCAGCGTTCCCCAGCCCTATGAAACCTACGCTACGAAATCCCCGTGGAAAGACGAGGACTTGTCCCAGAGACACGTTTAGGGAGGTTTGGCACCACGGAAATGGAAGATGGGGAGGAAGCCCTCATGTCACAGACATTGTCCCAGTGAACTTTTTAGAGCTGGGAGCAACGAAGAGCAAGTAGTCACAAATTTCCTGTTGAGAAGAGCGAGATTAATGGAATTCATATAGAGAACGGCGCACGTGGGCAACGGTGGGGAGGCAGCATCAGATCCACACCGTGGATCCCGTGGGATGCAAAAACTGAGAAAGTCCCTGGCCAAGCACAGACCTGAGACACCTGAAATAAAGCGGGCGAAGTTCTTCACTCATCAACGTGTACTCTTTTATTTGGTGGGTGCTCGAAGCCTCCACTGCAGTGTGCTGCAGAGGTAGCACCGGGCGTTGCTGGCTGAGCATCCCCCCAACCCAAAGGAGTTAAAATCCAGAGGATTCCAAAAAACCCAAAGGAGGAAAAATCCTCCTTTCTCCTTGGCTGGCAAAAGCAGGGTGTCCCAGCACCAGGGTCCCAAAGAGGACAGGACCTGTCCTGGTGTGGCTGGGATGAAGAAGGGGAAGACATAAGGAAGAAGTTGTTCCTCCTTCTCCCACCAGTGTGTGAACCAAATACAAACATCCCTTAATTAGTAACACTCTCCAAATCCCCCCAGCTCCGGTTTTGATGGGCATTTCATCTAATCCAGCAATTCTTTGCATAAAAAAAGCAACCACTGTAGCCGTACTTGAATAATTACCGATTTAGGTGGGTTTCTGTCGGCGCTGCGTTAACTCGTGATGCTTCGAGCAGCCAGTCACAGTGAGAGGGTAGGTGTGCCACCGGGTGACGGAGACGACCTGCCTCAGCTCCAGGCAGGTTCTCCACTCTAATTCCAGAATTTAACAACCAGAAAAGAACTTGCACGATCACGCTGCTACAGTCAGCTAAAAAAGATCCTCCTCCTCCTTTTTTTTTTTTCCCCCCTGGAAAATCATGAGAAACGCTTTGGGAATGCTGCCTCAACTTGCATCCATCTCTCGCTCTCTCTTTTATCGTCATCGAGAACCTTCAACATACAGCAGCAGCTCTCACCTCGCCAGTTTTTTGTCCTCTTGCTTTTATCTCAAATGAAGTTATAAGAAAAATGGCAGGCTATTATTTCAAGGAGAAAATGATCTTCCACTGAGAACTCAAGGGCTTTCCCAGCTTCCCTTCTGGGAGCCACCGGTTGCCACACACCCCCGAGATCCTGCCCCACAGCTGCTCCGGGATGAGGACCCAGGAAGGAGGTACCGTACCGAGACGGCCTGAAGCAAAAAAAAAAGTTATGCAAATGAAAAAAATGAATATTTAAATAAAACATGTATTAAGAAAAGATTAACTCTGCCAATCAACGCTCACTTTTGTTTTCCTGTGCGCACATTCAGAGGGGCTGCACAATAACCAGTTTCAGTTTTTCCAGGGTATATTTAGTTCTGTATTTAGAAGTGCAGCTTCCTGTAAGATTATTTTTTTTAAATGAAGTGCATTTCCTTGTGCAAAGGAGAACAAATTGCTACTTAAACTTTCTTCTATTGTCTATTTGCCTGTAATTTCCACCTCATTTACAGCCTTTTTGTGTCTGCCCTTTTGTTTAGTTTTACCTTTGACATTCTCTTAATTTCTCTTCAGAGATACCTGACACCTTTACATTAAACTCACAATACCGTAATACAGGAGTTTTTGGAGAAAAGCTGCTCAACAGCAGCAGCTCCCAGCCAGGCTGAGAACCCTGATGCCTGCCAAGAGGTGAGGGTTTGAAAATCATTTCTCAGCTGCAAAGAAAATTTTAAATGGTTTCGAAAATGATTTCTTTTCGGCTCCCAAGTTGGTAGGGGAGAAGCAAGGAGCACTGGTTCCCACGCGTGTTGGACCTGCCGACGCTCCCGGTTTCTTTGCAGCTCCAGCGCCGTTCCGGAGCATAGACCCGCATCCCGGGCAACGTTCACCTTCCCTTCGTGCCCAACGTGTTCTCAAATAAAACCAGAACGAAGCGCTGAGCTGCTTCGGTAGCCAGGTCGGGTGCGAGGAGGACTCGTTATCTAGCGCTGGGGAGCTTTTTAGTATCTATCAATGTAAGGAATTAAGCTTTAAAATTAATTGATAATATGATAAAGACCTTTGGGGCAAGAAAGCCATTTAAGATGACCATCCCTTCAGGTCAGCGGAACATTAAAGATACGTTGAGTTGCCTGGTAGCACACTCGACCACTTCATTGTGTATTCTACCCAGATTTTGTGCCCAGCTATAGATAAAGTGAAGAATTCCCTTCCTGCTTCAGTCCTCACTGGAAACCCCGGAAAACCAGGGGAGGAAGGCAGGGAATTTTGAGGAATTGTGGCAGAAATGGGGACGATAAGCAGTTGCAGCC
This sequence comes from Limnodromus scolopaceus, assembly GCA_028565335.1. Lineage (NCBI taxonomy): Eukaryota > Metazoa > Chordata > Aves > Charadriiformes > Scolopacidae > Limnodromus > Limnodromus scolopaceus. The sequence continues at coordinate 2,545,394 of JAOXNO010000063.1, forward strand.
CCATTAACGTTTGAAGCTGAGGCTGTGCGGGAAGCACAGTGGTTCCTCCTCCCTGCAGAAGACACAGCAGGTTGTTCTCAGCAACGGAGATGTTTCCACACCTTGGCTGATCCCAATCGCTACAGCCATGAGGAAAGACGATGGTGCTTTGCGAACAAGGCTCTGCTACTAAACCTAGCTCTTCTGAGAACCTGCCAAAGGCCAGCGGGCTTCCAACACTAAATTGTTTCTGAGCTTTTGTATTTGCTTGAGTGCTGGAGAAAACCCCAGCTTTGCCCATTCCATTTGGCCCAGTTTGGCCAGACCTGCCAGCCCCGTGGTGCTGTTCAAGCACGATTTTGGCAGCAGTGCCGGCTCCCGGCCGCTCCGCCTGCCCTCCTGGGGCATCCTGCAGCTGGACCAGGTTCCCCGCAGGGGACACCACGCAGCAGCACCCACCCCGCGAGCTGGCACGGCAAAGAAGGGTGACCATGAACGATGACTGCTCAAGCTCCAAGATTGTGCAAAGACATCCCGTTTACCTCCATCACTCCCTCCTCCTCCTCCTCCCAGTTGTTTCCTAAAGTGACCTTAGTGCCACACTGCTGGGCATGTCCAGGGCAGCCTGGACATGGGGTGCCCAGTTCCCCATTGATATCTGGGGAGTAGGAGCTCTATAACCACCCAAAGGTCTCAACCTTCCACAGAGCTGTCACAAATTGACAGACTCAGCCCATCACTAACGCAGAGAGGACCCATTGCAGTGCGGATGCAACCCTAGCCCAGGAACAATCCCACCAGCACGACTCTCCCCATCTTAGCGAAGTCCCCTGATCACCAGCGACCTAAATCCCACCTTCTCCTGCAGCCCCTGGCCCCCATGCCTCCACAGCAGGGGTGGGAGATGACCCACCCAAACAGGTCCCTGCTCAGCTTCCAGGTTTTTCTTCTTGGCCATCCCTTCCCCAGGGCTCCTCTGGGTTTGCCCAGAGAAGCTGTGGTTGCCCCATCCCTGGAGGGGTTCAAGGCCAGGTTGGACAGGGCTTGGAGCAACCTGGTCTAGTGGGAGGTGTCCCTGCCCAGGGCAGGGGGTTGGAACTGGATGGTCTTTAAGGTCCCTTCCAACCCAAACCTTTTTGTGATTCTATGGCTTTAGGACAGAACTTGACCGCCCCATCCACAGCTCCCCACCCTCGTCCTCGGGGCTGATCAGGCGCTGTCACACCAAACTTAGCAGAGCCAAAGCATTTTGCTGCACCTTGGTGCTTTTTAATCTCAGTTTCCTTTCAAAGAGCCTTCCAGTTCAGTATCTGCTGATAACAATAGATGGGTTATATTCTACTGCTGTTACAGAAATAACGAGTGCCTCCTCCACCCCACCGTCTTTCAGAGACCATCGATGCTGGAGCGATACTTCACTTGCACCCCAGGAAGAGGGCACCCTGCAAATTGTTATTTTGAAAAGCATCAAGCCCATCACCCCAATCCTCAGTGGATCAGACGCTCCGCTTTTGCTAACGCTTCCATTTTGTTTGCAGAATAAAGTGAAACGTTTTTTTCCCCTAGATGTTTGCTCGCGCTCTCTCTCTCTCTCCAAGCACTCGTTTACTCTTGCTTTCTCTCCTCCTGATCTAAAACCACACCAGCTGTTGGGTTTTGCTCCCCAGGCAGGACAATCTGCCCATTTTCCTTTGCCTTTTATCAGAAAAAAGGAGAGTGGGGAGGGAAACAAAAAAAAACCTAAACAAACCCAAAACCAAAGACAGGCAGGAACTGGCATCTCTATCAAACGCGCTGTCATGACAGTAACATAAAAAAACCAAAACCAACAAAACGACTCTTGGCTGTGAAAATGTGCGTTTCCCAGAATTTCCGGCGGTTCCCGGGGCTGCAGGACTCACCCGTTCCCAACACGCCGGAGCCAGGACAGAGCCCCCCGTGCTGCCGGCACCAGGGGTCTCCTCCTGGAACCGCCGCCGCCGGGACAGCAGAGCGACGGGTCGGAGACTCTGAGAGCGCCGAGATTTGATTTTCATCTACTTTGTTAAATTTCTGCTAATTGCTTTTAACGTACTTCCTCCGCCGGAGTCTTTATAGCTTAATTCCTCATGGGCATTCATTCTGGAGTTTTACTAAGTACGGAAGGAAAATGAAATCTAACCACACGCCAGCGATGCAGCCGCTAATGGCCTTTGTAACAACGGCGTGAAGGGGGTTTTGGGGGGAGTTTGTGGGGTGTTTTTGCCACTGATTGCCTTCATCAAATTCTGTAAGCTGATGAAAACCAAGCAAAAGAAGCTGCAGTCCTATAAATAATGAAGCAGTGAGGCTGGATGTGATGTAATGCAGTCCAGTGTTTTATAATTAGCACAGCGGACTGAAATACTTGAGCTTAAGTCTTAATAAAATACATCTCCAACTTCCTGGTTTAGTCTAAGATAAGTTGTCACCACAAAGTAAGAGACTTCAGATCGTTTTCAGCCGTCTGCAAGCCCCAGCCAGCGGGGGCTAATGCATTTATACTCTTTTTACTCTCAGACAACAAGAATGTAAGATCTATAACTCCCAAACAATATTATGCATAGAGCATACTTTTCATCATTACACGTTAATAGATTGGGGAGTGAAAGTTGGAGGGGTGGTGTTACATGTCAAAATTAATTATAATGCCAATAAGCTGAAATTCAACAGGGAAGATCAGGTTGACTAAATTATTGTGTTGAGTTATCAGCACTGAAAAATCAACTGAAAGAGGCGGTAGCCTTTTGCTGCAAATCCAAAGGTGGATTGAAAATAATGAGAAGTTAAAAAAAAAAAAAATAAAAAAATCATCACAGACCAATCCATTGCAGAGGATTTGAAGTGACTAAGGACGGTTCCAAGTCAGCCTGAATTCATCTAGGATGTAATTTGGCATTCCAGCTGTTAGAGACTTCAACTGGATCTTAGCCTTTCATCACGGGCTTACTAAAATTTGGAACCAGCAGCCACCAACTATGTCAATTCAGGTAAATGAGGCTATTTCCTTTCTTTCCATAGAGGAAACTTCAGCTCCATTGCTCTAAGACTTTCTCAGTGTCTTTCCAGATCGGGCACCTCCAGCATCCATAAAGCCAATGAAACGGATTCCAGAAATTCCACCTGTGCTGAAAACGTGCCAGTTGGCAACTTCAGAAGAATACCACAATTTACATAAAATTTCTAAAACAAAACCAGAACAACAACAACAACAAAAAAGCAAAAACCCCTACAAGCAGAGAAAAAAACCAAACCCCCAACCCTACGCATTTAAGTATTCAATATGTCTTTATAAGTGCTGGGGTACTAAGAAGAATAGGACCGTGAACATGGACGAGAACAAACAAGCACATGGACATTTAATTCCTACAGAGTCAATTAAATGCTAACAATAAAATACAGTATGAGTTAATGCTAGACAAAAGGATTAAGGAATGAGGGAGGACTTATTTATAAACATACAAATGAAAACTTGGTTAAGAAGAAGTAGGGGAATTAATAAAAGATAAAAAGAATGATTCAAATATGGCTAAGAAAGGGAATTCCTTTATTAAATTTGTCTTCAAAAGTAAATTAAGAAAAGATGCCTGCACTATCAGAGAGTGATGGCGAGTTTATAAAAATAGCTTTCACCGAAGGAGAGAAAAAGGGAGTATCTGGAAAACGCAGACACGTGCCAAATCGCTCAATCTGTGCAATTAACCAAAGAAATCAAGTGTTGTTATTTGTGAAGAATTATTTTTTTTAAAAGGGAAATTTAGCAAATTCCTTCAAAACATAAGTCTAATACCTAATTCTGGAAATTACTTAAACGGATGGATGCAATTAACTTCTATTCCTAGCAAAAGAACAGGAAAAACACCCAAAACATTAAGAAAAACCTCTGTGTTGCAGAGAGCAGCTCAGCGAGCTGCAAGAAGTGCAGACCTGCAGAGAACACCTCTTGCTAAGCACAGTTGGTTTGGTAGCACAAATTATTTATTTAATGAAAAGAAGAAAGGAAATGCCACATGGATTAGGGTAGCATTTGCAAGAGTCCATCCTGAAATTAAAAGCAAGAGTCCTGCAAAAATCTGAGCAGGATTCTCCCTACTGCGGAAGGGATTAGCGTTTAGCACCTTCAAGACTGGAGGCCAACTAAAAATGCCTTTTTTGCCCCCCAAGACCAGACCCAAAGCTCATCAACCCCCCCGGGACCCTGCCCATGGACTCCACTCCACGAGACACCAACCAGACCCCCAACGGATTCCTATCGCTTCGAGCCTCAACATATTTATGCATCTAAAAGCTGATTAAAGACTCGCAAAACAAAAGAGTTGGAGGGAACTGCCAAGGTATCACAGGGATCTGTGTCTGATTTAATCTGAACAGCTTTGTTAACAATCTGGAAGAGGGAAGAATATGGTTTATTAAATTTCACCTGCTACGCACCGAAACGCATTGCAGGAGTTGACAGGAAAAATAAATACAAGCAAAGAAAAGTATTGCTTTGATTGACTGGGACATCTTAAATTAAGGAAGGTGTCTGTCTTCCCGCAGGACCACCTTGTCAACATCATTCAAAGAAGAATTTTCCCCGTCCTCCTCGGGAGGCCCTCCAAAACCTGCCGCATCTGAAAGAAGATGGAAAAATCATACGGAGATTTTTCTGTTTGGAAAAAAAAAAAAAAGAGAGAAAAAAAACAATGGTGAAGAGATGTATCACCCCAAACACGGCCACGTTCTGAGAGGGAGACATTGGGAACGCATCCATCCAAACAGGGCCCTGGAAAGGTGGCTGGAGATGGAACTGCCAAAGGACGCGGCAGCTAAAAAGACAGTTGAGTTCCAGAGACAGCAAGCACAGAAACACGTACCACAAGGCAGGATGTTCCAGTCTCCTCTCTCTACAGATGTAATTAATCCATAAATGGAATAATGTATTCACTTCTGGACACCTCATTACCAGAAAGACATTGACAAATTGAACAGAGTACAAAGAAAACAACAAAAATGTTTAAGGGTTTTGAAGGGAAAAATTTCTAAGGCAAGATCAAAAGATTTGAATACGTCCAGCTCCAAGCAAGAGCAGAGCTTAGTACGACAAGATATATATCTATACGTGTTTGAAAGGTGTAAACATCAAGCAGAAAAACCAGCATGGGGGGCTATTAGGAGGAAAAATGGAATGAAATTACTAAAAAAGAAAACTTAAGATGAAAATCTTCTTGCCCTATTAGGATGCACAGTTAATCTCGAGGGAGGCGGTAGACGTGCCAGTGCAAGAAAACCAGACGAGACTGGACAAATTCGTAATAAATATACGGCTCGGATAATCGCACGCCGACCGGGAGTGGGGCTGGGAACTCCTATTTCTGACTGCTGACATTTGCTTCTCCTCTTCTTTTATATACCTTCTTAGAGACATGGTTTAGTCGCGTGTGGGGGTTTTTGTTGTTATTTTTTTTAATCAGAGTTAGGTTGGTGGTTGGACTAGATGATCTTAAAGGTCCCTTCCAACCCAGACAATTCTATGCTTCTAAACCGATACAAAACCCATTCATGGACTTTCACGTAAGAATCTTATACGGATTTGGACCAATTTAAGTAAAAATAAAAGGAAAGGGGTATATCCACGGCTCCACTGAACCAGATGAAAATTAAAGGACTCCATCCTGCCCTGACTTGGTCTCCCCAAACCACATTGTGGCTCTGATGGTAACGAAAGCTGAAAAACAGCCAAAAGGGGGGAAACCCCCCCCATGTTAGGCCACATGCACGAAGAAGTAATGGAAGTTGATGCCTCTCAGCCATTTATCACCATGTCTAACTGATGCTGCTTTAAATAACCTAAATGGCTCTCACACCTCCCAGTGCCACGGACCTTTCTCGAGCAAACACTGTCTTCAAGTCAATCAGAGTTTGCCCAGGGAGATCCTGCCGGGTCAGATTAAGGCTCTGCATCAGGAAATGTTCAATACCGACACATTGCTCCTCTTTGATTTACCAGACAGTATCCCAGCTAACTAAAGTCAACGGTATATCGAAAGAAGATAATTAAAAAATTACATTAAGCCAGATGCAAGCCTACAGCATCTCTTAATGACTGCTGTCATTAAAGTCAGACCGACATTTGGTAGCCGTGCCCCATCTCGCAGGTTGTTATCTGAAGGACCAAAACATGGGATTTTCTTTTTAAAAAAAAAAAAGAGCCTTTCAGAGTGGTGAGCAGGGAAAAAAAATAAAACCTAACAAAACACCCGACTTGATAGGAAGGCCCACATCAAGAAACCCTATGGCAGCTCCTGCCCAGGGCAGGGGGGATGGAACTAGATGATCCTTAAGGCCCCTTCCAACCTAAACCATTCCATGACTCTAATCCAGCAGCAGTTCTCACCGAGGCAACACCTTTCCATCAGCAAAGGGCACTGCCAGGCTGCCCTTGGAGCGTGTTTCTGCAGTCAAGAGCAGTGAAAACACGAGATGCATTTCTCTTTCCTAGAGGATGGCAGACACAACCTCCTCATCCAGCCTGCAAACCCGAGAACCAGAGTCCTGGACCGAGCCACAGACAGGCACAGAGCTGCAGTCCCCAGCAGCCGGTCCCACACCATAAAACACCATAAAACACCCCTTTATTTCTCTCTAAGCTCTTTTCCTTTTTTTTTTTTTTTTTATTCCTAGGAACTTCAACAAAAGGTTAAACTGGAAAAGAAGACAAAAATCTGCAAGACGGGTCATCTAATGGCTCTCTCCTGGCTCTCCGCAGCGTTTATAGCTTATTGATGTGCTCCAGGCTGGGTCAGCCGCGGGTTCAGTGGCGTCTGTCTGTCTCTCTGTCCTTCTCGACAGCGGCTGGAGGAGAGCAGGAGGGAGCTGCAGGGGCTGGCAGGGTGGGATGCCCGGGCACCGCCGCATTACCATGACAAAGGCAGGGCTGAACATCCTTCAGCAAACACCATGGCTCCCTTCTAGCACCCCCACCGAAAATCTGGCAACCAGCGTCTCCAGCTCCTGATATCCTATTTATTCAGGCAGAGGAATAGGATCAAATACATTTTACATCCTGTTGCAGTTTCCCATGGAATTGCCTTCTTCCCTATAGGATTCCTCCCAGGCTCACATCACTGTGTCCACCTTCAGCAGCTCGGCTGCCGCAGTCCCTCTGGTAGCTCGTAATAAGGACACGAACTTTTTCATCAATTCTTCCCTCCCCAAAAACACTGCAAGGAGGGATGGCAAGCTTTTACAATGTGAAAATGTCAATGTTTGTTGCTTGCAGAGGCCAGATTTACAGCGAGCCTGAGCCAAGCAGCTTGTTTCACACCTTCAAATTTAAGGGGAACAGTGGAACACGCCTCTGGAAAAGGCGGCCCAGAAGTTGCAATAAAGCAGACACAGATACGTCAATCACCACGGATGCAAAGCTGTGAACGTTTCCCGGAGGAAAACATTTAGTACCCGATAGAGAACGGTCAACTGAAAACCCTACCTCGCTGCTCCCGGCAGCACGTCTGCCTGGGAGTGCCCCACACCACGGCCTGCAAAGAATATCACTGGAAACTCAATATACACAGGAGGGAGAGCAGGACAACAAAGAAGAAAGTCCTTAGGAAAAAGAACAGGATTTTTGGTAGCTATATTGCGATACCGTGTGCTAGTCTGCAGCTAAAACCATTGATGTTCTACTAAAGCATCCCCCGACGTAAAGACAGAGCCAGCAAGAAGCAAGTGCTGTTGGGCAGGAAAACCCAGGGAGCCTTTGGAGGGCACATTCCTCCATTAATCCTTGGGCTAATGTGAGCTTAACGCTGAGATGAGAACAGCCCCGCACTACCTTGGCTGGGAAGGTAACACCGCGTGAGATGATCACGTTTAAGAGGTCGCTGTCCTGAGCGTGAGGGGTTCCGTGGGTTAGACGAGCCTGGTTAAACGGCATCCATCTCCGCAGCCAGCACCACGCAAGGTAAGCGATGCAATTGGCACCGCAGCTCCCCGACTTCTCCTCCAGCCCTCAAGTCCAGGCAGGTTCTTCCAGCCCAGCTAATTCGGAAGAGCCTTCAGCACAATGCCTTCAGGCCTCCAGATTCGTAACCTATCCTCACCAGACAGGGTTTTAGCACTCTCCAGGAGAGCAAACGCAAACACACCTTACCTTGCTCTCTCTCTTCCACAAGGTTCTGCTCCACCAGGCTTTCTCCTACCATGCCCACGTCAAATTCGTCTCTCTACAAAGGCTCTAATTTTCTCCCACGTTGCATCCAGTTCAAGGGTGACGTGAACCCAAGGTGTTACTCCCCTGTTTGCCCACTCACAGCTCACAAACTGGGCGCCCAGGGCACTCTGGGGCTCTGTCTGCTGTTGATGGTACAGGACAGTCCTTCCCCTGCGCTGGGACCCCATCTCCTTACTCCAGCAGTGTCTCTGCAGACCTTCTGAAGGTCCCACGGCCTCTCTGGACAGTCTCCCTGCTTAATGCTTCACCTCCCAGAACAATGTCCAGCCACAACGGTCACACCTGAGACGTTACTGAGCCAAAAAAGGGATCTCATCATTACATATCCTTCTTTCCAGCATTGCTTCAGGATACCTCAAGACCTTCCGCCTACAGAAGGGAGGATTTTGCAGGGGTTTTCTGTGACCAGACCTGGGATCTCCGCTGCACCTTCAGGACGTGTACCTGCAGAGCATCCCCTGCTGATGCTCTTTCCCCTCGGCCGAGTCCCGCTGTGCGGGTACCAGCTTCTCCCACCCAGTCTGGGGATGTCACCACGAATGCCGCCAGCAAGCCCTTGTCTCCCAGGGCCGGCTTCTCACCCACAGACAGGCTCGTGCCTCCACGCGAACACAGCTGACACCCTGACAACAGGCACAACAAGCCTCCCCCAGCTGCTAACAACACTCTTCCCGCTTTTGTTTTATTTTTTTTTTTCTAAATATTCCACGCGGCAGAACCACGATTCTCCGTACAAATTGTAGGTGCTAGAAAACAAGATGTTGAAATGACTTGGATTACACTGAAAGAATATCCTACTGTGTCCTTAGGGAAAGGAGAGAAAACACATTTTTAAAAGGAAAAAAAAAAAAGTACTGTCTCCTATGTAAACCTACTCGTACACTGGGGGCAAAGTTTTTTTAAAGAAAAAACAACCAAAAACACAGCTTTGTGCGAGTTCACATCGGAGGAAGGTGACTCCGGCTTGTGGCTCTGCTCTCCTACTTGAGAAGATTTCCAGCAAAGCCACAGAAGAGAAGCCAGGCCCAAACCTGAAGCAGAGCCCTGCAAGGATGCTTTGAGGATGGAGCGACCCGGCGTGCGGCAGGAGGAGCACGACGCTGGGGCTGGGGCTGCGCAGCCATTTACACCCAACATAGAATCATAGAACTGTCTGGGTTGGAAGGGACCTTTAAGATCATCTAGTGCAACCATCAACCTAACTCTGACAAAAAAAACCATCACTAAACCATGTCACTAAGCACTATGTCAACCCATCTTTTGAATCCCTCCAGGGATGGTGCCTCAAC
>JAOXNO010000063.1:2592503-2610156 GCA_028565335.1 Limnodromus scolopaceus
GTAGAGAGTGATGAGGTCTCCCCTCAGCCTCCTCTTCCTCAAACTAAACAGTCCCAGCTCCTTCAACCGCTCTTCATCAGTCCTCCTGATGGCACACACAAGGTAAAATTAAGCATCATCAATTTCCTTCAAAAGAAAAATGTGCACATCAACCGTACTCCATCGACCAGTAGGGCTTTCCTGCTGGTTATTTTACGCAAAACTCAATGTTTGGACTGAGTGGTATGGCATTTTATGAAAAAAAAAAAAAAAAGAAAAGAGAGAATACTTCATTTAACTAATTTGGAAATACAATTAGTCAAATACAATTTCACAAATAAATAGTCTCTCTGCCCCCAAAATAAAAAAAAACTAAAACTAGAGCGCGTATTTAGGAAACCAAGACTGAAGCTTGGAAATCTGCCACTAATGGAAAAGAACGGATACGGCTTATGAAATAACCCCACCGTTTCTGTGTATAATCATTATTTCCAGTTTGGCCTCCCTAAACTAAATCGGTTTTAATCTTCCCCGCTAAACTGGCACAATGTTGACTTCAGCTTTTTGGTGTCCATTTGTTCTACCACATGACATCACGAGATGCCTGCCAATAACAGAGAGATGCCTAAAAGCCTTGAAATTCTTGGCTTTGGGACTCCAGGTTTTCTGAGAACTGTTAATTTACTTTGGCTTAAATCCTAGATTTTGGCTCCACTTGAGAAAAGTATTTCTCACACAGTAATTAAACTTGTAGTGGACAACACCGAAGCAATAAGGGACGAGCTCCAGAAAGAGTATGTTGTCTAGTCACGTCTTTCTGAGATTTCTGCTCTTGCAGGCACGGGGAGAACGCAGCGAGGGAGCCGCGCACCAGTAGCGCGGTTCAAGTTCTAATTAGACAATTAAAAGGCAGAAGAAATGGCGTTTGTTAGACAAAACTTTATACGCTCTCGCAAAATTGGAGCAAGCCTGGCTGGCAATTAAAAATCAGCTTAAACTCAGTCCACGGAAAATTCAGAAGAAGCCATTCCACTTTACAGCAGCAGCGGAATTACCTTTGGCAAAGCAAGGCTTCACGGGGTCGTAGCGGCATCCTCTTGGTGGTGCAAAGCGGGAGAAGCCTCACCTCTCCCACCTGGCATGAGGAAAAGCCTCCAAAATACGATAAAATCGGGGGACAGCACTAAGAGAGCGTCTGGACCCTCAAAATCCTTGGGGATACAAGCCCTTGGCCCATTCCTTCCCCTCTGGACCCTCAAAATCCTTGGGGACACAAGCCCTTGGCCCGCTCCTTCCCCAGAGCTTCCCGGGAACTTGGCAGCGTTTCCCTGCGCTGCTCGGGGAGCAGGAGAACAGAAATGGCACAAGACTGCAAGTTCAAATACATTACAAAATAGTCTGCAAAAATAGCTGGGCCTTGTAAGAAATATACTTCTCCATGGAAACCACCAGACGCTCTGAATTCTGGCAGACTAGAGAAAACGGGTTTGTATTATTAAAGGAAATGTCTATGTATTTGGGCTTTTGAGAGAGCGGCAATTGCTGGTGCCCAGAGGAGGTCAGCTGGACTCCTTCCACCCCTCCCTCTTCTGCCTCTCCTCACCCAGCGCCACCGCGATTCCCGGGGGGACAGAAAGATGGCCATGGCGGGGGGGGTGGTGGTGAGGGTGGTTTGCAGGTCTCCGCGGTGTTTTTAATTACAGACACAGAATGGGAAAAAGCAAGAAAAAAAAGAAAGGCACCCTGGGGTTTTGAAACACCTGTCCATACAAATAAGACACCTCCACGGATTTAGATGTGGAATGAGGCAAAGCGACGCTCCTGCAATACATTAACGAACGTGACGTATGTATTTCAACATCCGTGTGTTCCAAACCCCTCTCACTGGAACAAGTGCAAGATAAGCCATTACTAGTCTCTTCCTCACCCAAAACAGTTTCCACTTTGGATGCCAGGTGGGGAACTATAGATTAATTAACTCCCAACTGGCATTGATGGGATAATTATACTCGCCTGTCTCTGCATTTCACTATTTCCAGCTGAACTCCACACCAGAAAGTAAATCCCAATCATGAACCTCCACTTCTCCGCTGTATCCCAACAAGACACTGACCTCTTACCTGTGGAGGCTGGGATACGCAATTCAGAAGAAGTTAATAGAATATTTTTAAAGAAATAAAAGTGCTGCAGCCTCAAAACATGAAAAGGATGGGCTACAAAGGAGCACTCATATAGAGAGCAATTATATTTTTGATATCTAATGGTTCTGCCTCAGGAAGCAAGAGCTGGCTAGCATCAAACTGTATAAAAGAAAGGATTATGGGCTCACGAAAAAAAAGAATGCCATTTTGATTTAAAACCCAGCAAAGCATAGTGCAGATTTGTTATTTTAACTCACAGCGCTTAATTCCTATAACGAGCCAGAATGCCATTAAGGATGAAAAATACTCAAAATACTTACGGTACAAGAAATTAAAAGTAACCTCACTTTTCATCAATGGCTGTCCACCCAATAGGCCATTCTTTGCTTCTCGAAACCGTCTCGCTCTGGCACAATACATCTCGCCTACACGAGATTCCAGCAGGAAAAAGCCAAAAAAAAAAATGTAAATTCATTTCTGAGACCCTTCACAGCGTTTCCCAGTTTATGGTAACTCCCAGTCAAAGGAGTCCAAACCCTCCTCCTCCTGAATTCCCGACCAGCAGCAAGAGCAGGTCCCACCCGTGGGAACCATCGCTGCGGTTCCATGCAGCGCCGTGTACGCCGGTGCCACGGGTACCGTAATCAAGTTTTTAAAATAAATTCTCAGCATTTAATCCCCAGCCCTAGCAATCATCATCATGGCTGAAATACAGAGTTCTCACAAAAAGAAAAAGATTTAGTTCTTCCTCAATTCAAGAAATTAAAGGATAATCCCCAATTATTCAGAATACTTTTGTAGCCTAGTATCTCAATTTGCCATTTTACTTTTATAGTAGGGGTTTTGGTGGTTTTGTTGTGTTTGGGGGGTATTTTTGAAGTGACTTGTGTCCAAGAGGATTTAGAAATTATGCAAAACTGACTGCTGCTCCCTGTTTTAAAGAAGGGCCATGTTGAGTGTGCCTAGTTCAAAAGCACCAACATGCATTATGATGAACTAAAATATATATAAATGCGTTCTTTCTGCATTAGTACATTAAAAAGTTTTAAAAAACAAAAAAAAAAACCCACCAAAACCAAAAAACCCCCCCCCAAAAAAACCAAAAACCAGCAAGCAGACATAGAAGTGGTCTCTATGGTCTCTACAGCATCATCACAGCAACGCGTGACATCAGTCAAACATGAGAAACATGGAAAACAAGCCAATGCACAAACTGAGAACTAAATCTGTGCCAAAACGTGGTATTTTGGGGCTGGGGGCACAGGTTGGCTGCAGGTATTTGTGGAACAGCAGCCACCACCAGCCCCAGGGGATGGCTGCCTTGCAGGGGTCCTCCCCAGCATCACCAGTACAGAGTCCCCCAGACCAAGCTTCCTCCTGGGTAAGCTCCCGGTGGCGGGGACCGTGCAAGAGGCTTTTGGGGACAGATGCAATTCCTGCCAGGCAAAACAAAGTGCACCACAGGCTGTGGAAAGGTGTAAGGAAAAGGAACATCCACAACTGAGATCCCACCAAAAAATTTTTCAGATCCTACATTTGACCCAAATCTCCCTGCCAAGTTCTTGTGCTGTCACAATCACTTTTTGGTGGTTTTTTTCCCCCTCCTTCCTCATAGTTGCATGTGAAAGTCCTCCAGGAACAGAAGGAAAAATGTAGTTGCCGTGGCAGGGCACTGGCAGCGTGGAGACATTCACCTCCTAAAGAGACCATAGCAGTTAATGGTTCCGGTGGTTAAAAATAAAAATCAGAATTATTTTTTTTTTAATTGGTGGCATTTTTTTTCCCCAATCTAAATGAGTCGCTGTCTACACGATTTCCTAAGGCCCCCAACCCCTGATAATATTCCTGAGAGGTGAAAGAGCTTTTGATGCCTGAGTGGGTTTATGCTTGTTTAGATAAGCTAAGTCTAAAGGATAACACGGTTGCCTTCCCCTGCCCTCGCCTCCCATTCACATCAATGCTTTTTTCTTCTCTTCCAGCTGCAGCTCCTGAGCCGCAAGACACAGACTGAGATGTGTGCCCTCCCGCTCAGACACGGGCCAGAGATTGGCCTTTGCAAGCTTTTTAACACAATTCTAACATCAAATCAGACTTCAGGCACTCATACTTGGCCGAAGCAGAGACTTTCTCCAAGGCGTCTCTTCAACCACCTCATGCAACCCCTGTTGCATGTGTGGGGTTTGGCTCCCAGAGATGACCACCCCGGCTCCTCCGCTGGTGGAGAGCAGCCTACCCTTCCCAAGAGTAAAAGCCCTGATCAGGTGTATGTTTCGGAGGCTCCATCTGGCATACCTGAAGTCATTCTTGGTCAAGAGACCTAAGCAGACACACAAAGCCTGCTAGAAAAGGGTGTCCTTGTCCTGCACAACAGCAAGGCCGTGGAACGACACTTGCCTTGGGTTCAAGGCTACAGAAGGATGGTTGGAGAGCCAACCCGGTTTGGCTGTCTCCATCCTGGCTGTATGTAGCCCACATACAATAAATGGAGTTTCTTTGATATTACACGCATTCACAAAGACCTGAACAGAACTGGCACCCCAGCCAGCTCACAGTTGGGGCCTCAATTTAAGCAGTTTTGGTTATTTAAACACTGGCTGGTGGTAAAGCTCAGCAGATCAGCGGCTGGTGGTAAAGCTCAGCAGATCAGCCATGCCCCCTTCACGTCTGCAGCCCCACGACCAGGGAATGGAGCATGGGCTGCAAACAAAGCTCCAGGCCATCAGAGCCCAACACAGCCCCAGGTGGCACCTTTGAGCTTGGCTATTGTTAGCAGGCCCCTAAACACATGGTTGAAAGTAAGGTGGCCTCTGGGCATAACAGAATCAACGATCCCTGCCTCGCAGCACACAGGCGTGAGGAGCGTGATAAACACCAACTGCCAAAGACTTCAGCACTCAACAAGTTGGTGACATTATCTCGACGTGTTACCCGGCTTCTTCACCTAAAGGAGCAAGCTCTACACCGCAAAATTTCGTCCAGCTTTTCAATACCAGATCAGGAAAAAAAAAACCTAAACCAAAAAAACCCCACAAAAGCAAACCATGTCTTCCTATGCAGAAGGACCTCTTGACTTGGCCATAGTAGTGCAGCTCACGGGGTCTCCTCCAACAGGACCACAAGCTGATGTCCCCAGGGTCAGCAGCCACCAGTGGCACCGACCCAGTCTGGGGTCCCTGCACTACAGAGATGTGCAGAGACTGCACAAGGATACTAATTTCTGCTGGTTTATTATAATCACGTGTATGATAAGCAGAGTTTACTGCACGGCATCAAACTAATGCTTTTTCTACCTTACGAAAGAGTGTTGCTCTAGAACTGACTTGCAAATGGGGTTAAGATGAAACATAGGAATATGATTTTTTTTTTTCTTACTTAAACAATCACTCCCAATTTTCTTTGAAACTTCACATTTTTGTTAGGTGAGCTCTAGATAAATACACTGGTAGATAAATAAATAAACACACTGGTAATGGTTAACAAGCCACCTTTCAACAAGATTGATAATCCATTTATACAAGTCCGTCTGTGTGTCAGAAAAACCCAATTCCAAAAGGTGCACATGTTATTCTTCAGGAAGAAGAAAGATGATCTCCTGTCACCCCCCATCTCTCCCAGCCCACTCCATTCCCCCCAGAATGCCATCTTCATCCGTCCACTCGCAGGCTTTCCACAAAAAATCCCACCTCAATAAAAGCGGTACAGAAAAACTCATGAAAAAGATTTCTGTGGAAAAACTCAGTAATGGTGTCAGTGACAGAACCATGTGCTGGTGAGGGATGCAATACAAAATGCCGCGTACTTTCTGTTATGAAATGATAATTATATTTCCTTAGGTGACTTCTCTTTCCGGCAATCTCTGCGGCCATCACTTTCTCTTTCTTATAAACCCTCCTGAAAATCCAGTCTCTGAAAGTTTACATTAAATTATCCACAGGGATGAAGCAAGGAAATGTCAAATCATTCCATGAAAAAAAAAATAAATATATAATTAACGTATCTGTAAAGCCAAGTCATCCAGGAGCCATTCAAACAACTCTACTTCCTTTTTCCTTCTTTTCTCCCTTTCCTTATCCCAAGCCCAGATCCCGCTGGAGCAGGAACTTGCCCATGGCACGACAACACTGCTGGTCCTGAGGGGCTTCTGGGGACCATCGCACCGCATCAGCCCAGAACCACAGATTTTGATGTATTTGAATATTTTGGGGGTGCAGGTCACACTGTTTTGGCTAATTCAAGGGAGCGAGCATCTCAGTAAGATTTGGGTGTCTCAATCTGGTTCCTTTAAGAATATCTCTATAAAAAAAACAAAGAAGCCAAAAAACCCAAACAACTTCCCAAGATCACCTTTTAAGTGAAATCCTAGCTTTAGTTTTCCTGAATCCATAAAAAGAAATGTATAAGGCGTTTTATGAGTCTCTTGATTTTTATAAGAGCCCTTTAGAAGGGGAAAAAAAAACCATCTGACTATCCAGGAAAATAAAAATTTCATACAAAAAAAAAAGCTGTCAAAAGCATTGGCCAGTTAAAAAAACTTGCTAATTTCTTAAAATCACAGTAAGCTTAGATTTTGGGAGAAACCACAGCAGGCACATAACTTCAAGGCAAAAATTGTTGTTCTCCTCTTGATGCCTTTAAAACAATCAGATAAGAAGAGACAGAAGAAGAAAGAAAATTAGCTGGTTTAAACTGATGGAGTACGTTTCTGAACAGCTACGAATTAATATAAAAACAATATTTAAAGATGGAATTTGAAGAAAAAAAGGCTGATGGAGGACAAGCGGATGACTGTTTGCAGCACACCAGAGCATCGCGGGGCAAAACAAAGTAAGATGTTTGCTGCTGACCCATTTGCTTCCAACCTTCTGGAATGCTGGAAGGGGGAAGATCATTTTGCAGCATTTCATGTATAAAGGCACCGCCAGACGCTTAATTATAAAGTTTAATCCTGAGCAAAACACCTCACAGAAGACGCAATTAAGCTCCTGCCTGGTTCCAGCTCGGATCGAGAGAACAAACCCAACCCCAGCCAGAGGGAAGAAACTTCCCCACAGTTAACGTGGCACAGCGAGCACCTTCTCCCTCGGCTTGTGTTTTACCAACATAAAGTTCAGTTTTTTCTTGTTCCTGTTTCTAAAAGGTCCCAGGAGGGCAGGAGAGAGCTGAAACACAGCCTACCTTTCCACACTGCACCAACCACATTAAGATTTTTACCATCTGAACTCTTCACACAAACGTACCCCGTCCTTTCAACACCTCCACGGTTTCAAACAGTGGAAGAACACTGGGGAAGCACCAGAATCCACAGAAACGTGTGTGCCGCAGGCAGCGGGCCCCTCTATTTGCTGAGGTCAGGCTGCCCGTGCCCTGTGATGGTCCCAACCTGGTTCAGCCACGTGGCCTCGGAGCATCCTTGGCCAGGATGAGCTCCAGGAAAGCCCGTCCAGGACCATTCCCCTCCCACGGGAGGTGGATTTAAGCCAGGACAACACATGCTCAATGGACTTATCTGCAGACAAACCACCTTCTACACCTTGGGAAGCTTTACAGCTCATTTAAAGGCATCGTCTTGGATTTTTTATGCCGTTCACAGCGCTGTTTTTATAGGCTCACGGTGTGCGACGGTATCACGGCTCAAAATCTGGCGTGTCAGGCATACGAGCGGCTCGTCAGGATTAGGCACCCCACTCATCACCTGCCCCTCCACACAAACCAAACACCATCCCTTTTGCTGCCTGCTGCGGAAACTCTTCAGAACCACACTTTGATAGTCACCGATCCTCAGTCACGCGAGGATTCAGCCACAGAGCCGGTGGCTCGTCTGCTGCTGACCCCTATTTGCAAACCTGCACCGAAAACAGTTTTTTCTCCTCATTTTAATTTAATTTAATTGAGAAGCAGGTGCCTGCTGCCATCCCGCAGGGCACATTTATATCCTCGCACTGACGTTACGGAGGTTCCCTACCATTACTGCTGCAGGAGCCAAAGCCAGCTCGCCAGCCCTGCAGGAGAAGCCACCGTCTCACACCGTGGCCTCTGCCACGGAGCCAAAAATTGGTGCAACCTCACATCCCGCTGAAGGACCCAAAACTGGGTGCTTGGGTCCCAACCCCACCGGAGGGATGGACGGACAGACATCCGTCTCCTTTCCCTGGAGGACGGATGGCAGCTCCCTGTGGCGAAGGCTTCCCCAGGGCAATTCACGCTGCGGGGTGGTGGCCGCGGGCTACTGGGGTTTGGTTCAGCTGCAATAACTGGTTTTCTTCACGATTGGTCCCCTTGCAGGAATAATTCAAAGCGTCAGCTGATCATACATGATTTCCAATGTACAGAATTAAAACCACAACGGCCAAAATCAAACCTCACTGGGGATGACACACGATTGACACCAAGGAGAGCAAAGCAGGGCGAGAAAGGAGCAGGAAGGGAAAGCTGGAGCAGCTCCAGTTACCTGGGAGATACACCCCTCTCCAGGAGATACCATCTACTATTTGCTCAGGCTAATGCGATGTCAAATCCCCAAACAGTGTGAAGGGGGCTCAGTTAAAGGGTCTGCTTCCAGAGATCAAGAGATCTCAGCATTTACTGAACTCGGCGTGAGCCATTTTCACACGCACAGCTCATTGATAAAAATAACGCCCGGCTCCTCCGTTGGGGCCTTTCATCTGTTGGCCCGCAAGCACGGCGGGACCGGGGAAGACGGCATCATTAGCTCCATTTTCCAAACCGCAAAGCTAAGAGAGCGAGCTAACACCACTTGTCCAAAATCCATCCTTGCGGAGGCAAGGAGAGGCACCTCAACAGGCCAGAGCCTTTTCTCACCATTTTATACCCTGAGCTGCACCCCTCCATGCCCAGAACAAGGCACAGGTCACTAAACGGACACGCTGCCCAGAGCTCACGCCATTTCAGAGCCAATTTTTAACAGAATTAAAACCCTCTGAAGTCAAAGCAAGTATGTCCCAGAAATCACATAACTTCATGCTTTTACCTTTTTTTCTTTTTTTTCTTCCCCCTGTGTCTTTTTCTTTCTTAAAAGTGTTAAAGTCAAGAATATACATCACCATTCTGTCCACTCCTCGGGAGGGTGGGTAGGTGTTCAGCACCAAAGGTATAATCAACTGCTCAGATAGGCTTAGGAGTTTTAAAGCGAGACATATGTAATAAAAGCAATCGCAGTCAACAAACTACTAAGAAAAGCAGTAATGGGATTATCTGTCAACACAAACAAAAGGATAAATACAAGCAAAACCGTCAGTCCCTGAAACCTAATTCTCGTGAATTTAATCTGAGACTATGGCAGGGAGATTAAAGAACCTGAGGATCAAATAAAAAGTTATTGATTGTAAAACTCTTGCTTTAAACAAAGTATTTGTTTACGGTTTAAGCTAACCAGCATAGGAAGTGTACGACAGCATAATTTAACCACAGGTGCCAAAGAAACTGCAGCATCCCCATCGAGCAGCCGACCAGAGGGGCTACCAGTCAGGCTCCTGTTCACCCTCACTGTCTTCCAGAGGGAAACTTCTCTCCCTTCACCACATCCAAGCAGCAGGAAAAAAAGCCCCAACCCACCACTAAATCACAATGTGCTGAAGCCAAACACATGGTTGCATTCAAACCCCCCCTTTCCTTTTGCCAGTTTTACTTGGCTGAATGAGGCCAAAGCTGAAAGGCTCTCCTTTGGAGCCTCAGGACCAGGAAGGCAGCGCAGCCCTGAAATTGTGATCCTTGAACCATCTTTGAATCCCAAAATCTGTGCGTTTTAACCCGTCTCCAGATCCTGAAGTCTGCATTTCAAAGCACAGCATCACTCCTCTTTGCCTCTTAAACCTGGTAACCGCTGGACGTGGTGTTTGGCAGAAAAAGCACCCCTGGGCGTTTTCACGCGCTGCAGGTGAGCCGAGACAGGCGCACACGCGTGTACATACATGCACACGTGTGCACAGGCACCGCCCTCGCCGGTGGCAGCGCAGGGAAGGGAAGGCAGGCATGTTTTTATTCCTCCCACTCTTTCACAGCAAACCTTGCCAGCTGCCCTCTTACCTTTCATATGTTCGGCACAGCTGCCAAGGCTCCATCCAGATGAAAGGTTTGAAGCCTGACACGGCAGCATCTACCCCCCTTCCCTTTCAATCTAATTACTGGATTCACCTGAGCGCACGTAGGAGGGAAGAGAGGGGGCCCGGGAGCCTGAAGAGGCTGTGGCAGCTCCCAGTTAATTTGATGGGACCCAACTTCTGATCCAATTAAACCCCAGCATTCAGGGACCGGCAGAGTTATTTTCACCGTTGCCGACCCTTCCTACCCAGGTGAGCAATCCCAAGGGCTCCCAGCGCCTTTCTTAGGGCTGGCACCCTCGTATCCTGTAATCATTGAAGAGATCCTCATTAATTAATAGGATGGGATCTGGCCCTTGTTGCACAAAAAGCCTCAGTGATGCTGACAAAACCAGCAACGCTGCCTTGGACAGGGATACTCACCCATGTCTGCTATTAACAGGAGACTTATTTCCCGACCTCGCTCTGCCCCACAGTAACAGACACCCCAATGCTGCCTCCTCGCACCAGGATTTCGGATCCCCTCCGTCCTTTTAGGAAACTCTTCCCTCTCCTCTTTTTACATGAATGCCCAAAGTCTGCTCTGACCTCTCCTTGTGCAGCTCCCCAAGCAGAGTATCTAACAGACCAGAAGGCTCCATGGGCATTTTGCATCTTCTTACGCAACCCTCCGCACACAACTGAGATTTCCTACAAACAGTTCAGCTATCCACCTAATGCTTACTTAATGGAAGTGTTTTCAGAAAAACACTACAAGAATTTTCAAATAGAAACAATTAGCATTCACAGTAATTTGCATCTACTTTCCCCCATTTCTAAAGCAGCATGCTCTGCTTTAATATTAACCCCTGCTTGTTCATCAAAGCCCGGTGCAGGGGAGTGAGCCACACAACTCCCATTAGAGACCACGGGAGCAATTATATTAAGCAGTGAAAAGATTACATGACGATGTTTGAAACTTGGGGGGAATACCCTTTGTTTTAAAGCATCCCGCGTGTCGGCAGAATGAGCAGCTTCCATCACACCACAGCTATTTTCACCAGTGCTCTTTCATTCCCTAATCCCTTCTCCTGCGCATCCACAAACCTTGGCAAGGGACTTGCGATGGGATTTATACGTGTGGCATTCACCAAATCGTTCCCCCCCCCGTCACCTAAGGTGCCCTGAATTCAGGGCTGAGACCAGAGCAGCCAAGCTCCTCTGGAGGCTGGGAGGATGTCCCCGGGGTGGGGAAGAAGATGGAGAGGTGCCATTAGCCTGAAATTTTGATCCAGGCTCATTTTGAAAGGTACCTCATGAACCTAAGGTGCCCTGAATGTGATGATGAGCTGAGATCAGAGCAGCCAAGCTCCCCCGGAGGCTGGAAGGACGTCCCCGGGGTGGGGAAAAAGATGGAAAGGTGTCATTAGCCTGAAATTTTGATCCATGCTCATTTTGAAAGGAACCTCATGAACATGTGCATCTCGGAAATCACGGTAAACACCTTGACGCCGGGAAGCCTGGGTTTTCCAAAACATGAAACAGCACATCCTACCTTTG
Organism: Limnodromus scolopaceus; assembly: GCA_028565335.1. Lineage (NCBI taxonomy): Eukaryota > Metazoa > Chordata > Aves > Charadriiformes > Scolopacidae > Limnodromus > Limnodromus scolopaceus. Next base: position 2,604,220 of record JAOXNO010000063.1, read on the forward strand.
AGATTTTGCAAAATACCAGAACGTGAGTATCTCACTCGCTCTGCGGATCCTATCTCTGAGGACACACCGTGCCTTCTACTCGCAAGGCGGTTCGTGGCCCAAGCGGGTCGGCCCCTGGGGTAGGCACCATTTCCCGCGCCTCCATCACGCAGGAGAAGGTGAGCAGATGGGGACGAGAAGAAGCACAGAGTAATTCCCGCGAAACAAGACTGTGTTTGCAAAGGCGCCCGAGAGAGTTACGGCTCAATCAACACGAGATGAGCACACTCCATGAGGCAAAGAAGAAAGGGAGCAGCTTCTTATTAAAACACAGCAGCTTTTTTGCCGTCTCGCACAGAGCCCCACAAGATAGCAGGCTTTTTATCCCCCCGCCCACCTTTTCTAAAACCCTGAAGAATTCCATGAAAAAAAGTCCAAGTATAAAGACACCACATCTGACGGCATCTAAGCAGAGACCACTTGTGCAATGCAGTGCTGTCCCCTGTGTACACGCACCGCTATTCAGTCTTTAGGAGATCACATACTTCTTTTCCTGCAGGACCCCTGCCTCCTTCAGCTCCCTGGTTTGATGGGAAGCAGCGAGTGATGGAAAACAAACGGGGAAAAAGTCTTGTCAATCTCTGTTCAATTGGGTCCGGGGTTGTGTCGGGGGGGGCAGAATTGGATTTATACTCATGTTACTGAAATACCTGGGTTTTGTAAACAAGAAGGCTGGTGTGTGCAGCGAGCGGAGAGAAATACAAGGAGGATGGGGATCATTCAGACCTTGGTCTGGATTATTCATGATGAGCTCAGTGGCTGGGTATAAACACCCAACCAGTTACTGAGGGTTACCCAAACAGAAGGGATGCACGTAATCAACAAAATACTGGGTCGTTTAAACCATTACAATATACACTGTACAACCGAAGGATTTCTGAGAGATCCACTTTGCAAAACATATTCTTTTAATGTAGGTGTTGAAGGGCTTTTTGGGCAAGAAGGCTTTTGTTTATTTTTAAGGATAAAGAAGCCCAGATAACATTATATTACTAAATTACTGACACGTGTCTGGCATCAGTAAGATGCATGTCAACATCTCCTGAGCAAGGTAAATGCAACAGGTCTGAGCTGGTGATAAATGAGTTCCAGGGCAAGGGCTGTTGACGGCACACTGGAAGGACCCCCCCTCCTTGCCTTCTGCTCCCTGAGATCATTTCAAAGCCTGCAGGTAAGCAGTAACTCCAGCAATCTCAAATGATGCAACTGTGCATAAGGGAAAGGATGTATTTTGTCATCATCCAAGCAGCAAACCCCAGGAACCGAGTAACATATCCATATACCCACTCCTGCTGCAGAGGAGCCTGCAGAGCACCAACACTTCTTGCATATTTTGACTTGACTGTTTCCTCCACACAAAAATAAATACAGTTAAAGACAAACCTCAGGAAGAGGTAAAACTAAATATCACACCTGGCTTTGCAAACACCTTTCTTTGCCTACTGCCTGGTATGTCGTACCCTGTGCAGTTACTACAACACCAGAAAGACGAGGGTGCTAACGGTGCTTCTATTTTCCACAGACACAAAGCTCAGAATAAAGTTACCCTCTGAAAGCCGTACCATGCTTTCCCTTTTTTTTTTTTCCTGTGAGCTCAATTAAAGATGTGCTCAACCTGCCTCCATACAAAATTCAGCAGCCTGTAGGACTTTGAAATGCATTATAACCTGGTGTGGAACAGCCACTGCATCATTAATCCTCTACTTCAGTGTAAATGTTTAAAAAACTATGCAAGAATTGAAAATTAGATCCGCCTCCGCCAAGTTTGGTTTGTACACTGTACAAAGTTGCATCTTAAATGCTTTCAAACTGCCACCGGCAACTAGACACGGCGCGGTGCCACCTCGCCAGCACCACCAGGGAGGCTGATGCACCAGCAATGAAACAGCAGAAAACCTCTGCTGAACCCAGAAGATCATCAGGCCCAGGGCAGGCTCTGGAACAAAATTCAGAGGGGAAGGATTTTTTGTAAGGATAGAAAATTATTACTTTCCCACAAAAGCTTCCATTGGAAACTAGCTTCCAGCCTTTAAATTCAGCTGCTTCTACTTGCTCTTTTCTGCAACGCTGATGGCTCCTCTCACACTAAGAGCTGACACGTTCTCAACCGCAGAAAATATAAACGACGCAGAGATCTTGTCCATCACCTGGAGATAAAACACAAGTCATCCTGAGCTCGCCTCCTCAGACTCTGCCTCGCTGCAGCACGTAAGCACACGCTTAAAGTGCTTGCTAAATAAATCACAAAATACATACATCCAGATGATTTTCCCGACTCCGAAGTTTTGGGAACAGGAAGATCCCATGCAGCTAAAGCACTTCCAAAAACACTTTTCAAATAACAAATTTATCCTTATGATATTCCTTTAACTTATGCCTGAATTGTTTACCTCTTTTTTTTTTGCAGATGAGAAGCTGTAAGGAAAGGCTAGGGAATATTTTTCTAGGAAGCCAATAACTTACAACAAGGTGTTGAGGCACCTCTAGAACTCTAAGGGCGGGAGAAAAAACAGAGAATCGGGACTGGATTAAATTTCGGGAGTTCCTATTACATGTATCTGTGGGAGTGCCTAACGACCAAACAGTAACAAGACCCCCACAGTGCAAAGTTAGATGCAAAAAGTACTTTGCAGTCCTTGTCAACATAGCTTGGAGTCTAAACAGGTATTAGGAGAGAATTAGCAAACCGAAACAGCACCTCCAGTGAGCTGGCCAGAAACAACCACCTATTCTTCTAAGTCTACTGATGGGCATAGCGGGGAAGGTGAGGGATGAGGAAAGAAAAATGAAGAAAATGAGGTACAAGGCAGAGGAAAAGAAGAAAAGACCCAGAGTGAAGATGAGGAGAAGAGAAAGGGCGATAACAGCTGTGGTCCCAGCTCCCTCCTCCCCACCACCACTCCTGCCCCAGAACAAAGCAATGCCCGCTTTTTGCCTGCATCCCACAACACCCCTTTTTTTTTCCCCTTCTAAATCCGCGTGGTCCGTAAATTCCCAAAGCGCCCCGAGCACCCTCGGTACTTCTCTAAGCGTTGAGACGAGGATGCTGTCGGAGCCCGCAGGTCCGTGGCTGGCGGTTTGGGAAGCTGTCCGCCCCCGGAGCAACAGCCTTCCCCGGATCCGGGGGCTGGATGCTGCGATGGATTAACCGCGTAAACGATGGATTCAAAACTCATTTCCTTCTTCCTCTCTTTCCAAGGTAACCGCAGGTCTAAGAATATTTGGGGATTAACCGGGGCATCCCTATCCCTTTTTGGAGGCAGGGGAGAAGGTGGGTTTCCCCTCCTGCCCCAGCCTTGTTTTGAAGACCTGAACTGGGAGAGCCAAGGCAGCCAGTGTCTCTGCTAATTTCGTAAGGGCTGATTGGAAGGAAACAACGGTGCCTTTTTTAAAGGTCAAAGCCTGTGCAATCATACATTTTGCATTGGGTGAAAGTCACTTCTGTGACAGAGCGAACAAAAGAGTGACAAGAAGATAGAACAGCGGCGGTAAGATTTCAGGGTCCCAGGTAAAAAGGAAAATTGCTGCTCTCCGATTGGCATGTTTTTGGGAAGGCGGTTTCAAAAGCAACTTTTACATTTGCACAGATTAATACCCGATTTTCTTTTTTAATACACTTTGTTTAGAAAAATCTGCCAAAAGCATATTCTAGATGTCCAATATTGTATCAGCAACAATGAAAAATAAAGGCTTAGGCAAAAATATATACTGAAAACATCACCTTTTTCGATTGGTTGAAGTCATTTACTCCAGTAACACCATCGTGTTGAGAAAATGATCTTTTGTCTATAACTGCTACATAGCTATTAAGCATTTTAGCATGTAAGTATGATATTTTTCTTCTTTAGTGTGTGGCTCTGCTTAGACAGAAAGAAGATTGGGGGAGGCGGGAATTAAAATCAGCATTAAGCTTGGAGAGGAAGTTCAAAAACCAGACAGTCAACAATGAGACGGTGTTTACACTGCAAAGAGAGAGAGAATTAAAAAAAAGCATTTAAGTAGAAGCACAAATGGCTGCTCCATTACAAAATCAATGATAATGCCACATCCACGGCACGTACCTTGGGCCACTCACTAAATAAAAAGTGCTGCTTTGGAAACAGGAAACAAGAATTTTCCCCAGCAATCCCATCCCTGGGGATGCTGATGAAGTAACAGGTATCAAAGCACGGATTTCTTCATTTGCAAATTGTCCTTATCAAGCAGAACAACTCTGTGCTTGTTTTTTTCTTTAAAAAAATAATTTTAAATACCTTGGAGAATCTGAACAAAAAGAAAGTTGAAGTGGACGCCCACAGCCGTGCTCAGCAGCCTGAGCATGGGAAGGAGAAGGGAAAGGAGGAGGAGCAAGAGAGACATCCTTCCCTTTACTATTCTAAGGTGTAAAGACTTCTCCATCATGACAGATTTTTTTAAGGAGCTATCACACATTCATAACACTAATTGATTTTCATAGAGAAGAGAGCAGATGAGGTCTCTTTGGGAACTGCCTGCTACATTTCTGCTTGAAAGGAGATCACTGCTGGTGTGCCTCAGCTCCTTCATAAAAAATTTAATTAACAATATCTCCGAGAACGAACCCACGGTTAGGTCTCCAGCTATCATGTGACTGCCAGCGCGCCGATGCACCACGGCAAATTAAACCTAAGCAAACGATACCTGTCGCACGTCGAGCAGCCGGCAACCTTATCGTCTGGGCAGATTCTCGGGGAGGAGCAGGGACGCGACGGGAAGCGGGGGAGCAGACAAAGGGACGGCGAGATGCCTGCATCCAGCCTGGCAGCGACAACTTGTTTTCCTAGCTGCCACTTTTGATGGCTACACATTCCTATCCGTGATCCGGCGGCGGCGCCAGAAAGCAAGATGCTTCACAAACCATGATCCCAGCTGAGCATCTTCACAAATCGATGATTTGGGGCAGAGCGGAAACCGCGCACGTTCGCCCTTTTGCTCTCGGATGCGGAGGGACGACCGTGTAAACGGAGAGACCGGCGTGTCCCGCGGGAGAAGGCACTGCACCGTCATCCCCGAACGGAGCCAGGAATAGAAAGGCACCATGTGCCGGTCTGGAAGTCCCATCTGGCACAGCAATGGAGGAGAGCAGACAAGACTGGCTTTCTCTTCTCTCCATCACCACCGCCACCCTCGCCGCCTTACCCCGTAGGAGCTCTCATCCTCAGAGGATTCGTTCCTTCGACAAACTGAAAGCAGGGAGGGGGGGGGGGGGAAGGAAAGATATCTGAAAATAGCAAGTGGCCCGACGCTATAAACAGATTACCAAAATCACTTCTTGTTTCTGCATATGGGCTCCGGGCTTGAACGCAGCACAAGGAAGCGCATGTTTTAAAATTTTCCCAACTGCTCAGTAATTAGCGCTGATTTACAAGACGATGGGCAGCGGATCCTGCCCGTGCTGTGTTTTTTAGCACCTGTTTTGTTATCCTTTAAAAACATTTACCATTGCAGACACCATACCAATAGGCTTGATTTATTATCTATAACGTCAAAACGGAAAAGGTTAATCGCCATTATTAGTCAGTGAAAAGGAGGCAAGATCATCACTTGAACGTTGAAGCTGAGGCTGGGAGCAGCGTAAGGGAGGAAGGGTGGGCACGCTGAGGCACCGTTGGCATTTGACCACCCCAAACCTTGGGGTCCTGCGCCCACAGACATCATCTGCAGGAAGGTTAGAGTGTGAAGAGTCTCCGCCAAACAAAGGTTATGCCAAAAACACAAAATAGGCTTTGAAAACACACTACTTCATACAGCCTCGGAAGAATTAGCAAGGTGCTCTGGAGTTATTTGTAATCCACAGAATAATGAATGCCATGGGGTTGGAAGGGACCTCTGGAGATCATCTAGTCCAACCCCCTGCCAGAGCAGGTCCACCCAGAGCAG
>JAOXNO010000063.1:2611384-2623367 GCA_028565335.1 Limnodromus scolopaceus
GCAACCTGGTGTGGTGGGAGGTGTCCCTGCCCAGGGCAGGGGGTTGGAACTCAATGATCTTTAAGGTCCTTTCCAACCCAAACCATTCTATGATTCTAATATTCTTTGAAATTGTTTGCACACAGGGCTGCATGTGGTTGCTTCATGACAATCTTCATGCTTTAATTCTGTTGCCACCTCCTGCTGCTCTAGCACAGATGTCACCTCTGTTTCCACAGGTCTTGGCAGCGCATGGGGAGTATGGCATTCAGTTAAGATCCTCAGAGCATGAAAGACCCAGAATTTCTTGCAGTATCCCAGCCTCTCTTCTCCATGTGCAGCTACAGCAAAAAAAATTAAAGACTCGTCTCCGTTTAAGAGAAGGCACCAGATAATTTTATGGCTTTTTTTGGCATCAAGGGGGTTAAAGTGGTGCTTATGCACGCTCTGGACTGGGGATGCTCTCCCAATCACTGCTTTACTTCTGTGAAAAGTCACACCAAAGTCATTTGTTCTCTAAAAAAGGTATAGACGAGATAAAATGCCTTTAAAGTAGAAGTAATAATGATAGTGATGGCAAAATTAGTCTAGCCCTTAGCTAATATGTTTAATGACATTTTTGAGAGAAAAGGCTTTTGTTCACCTGATGTTTGTTTGCCCTGTTATTCACTTGACTGTGTGTGTAGAGCTCAGCTGTATGTTAATAAAGGAATTGTAATCAAATCACAGCCTGCCAGAGACAAATCTCTGCTTTCAGAAGTTAGTATAAAAAGTACAGTACAGAGTTTGACTTAGAAAGCGAAAGCTGTCATGTTCCATCTTTCTTAAACAAAATATAAAGGGAAAAGTATAAAAAGTGGAGAAAACTACTAATGTTTAATGAACGACTTGAGAACACACGAAAAACAGAATACGTAATGTGTCCTGAGGTAATAGACCTCAGATCTATGAGTAATATCTTTGTCTTTGATGTGTCCAAATATATTTAACATGTTTCTCTTCGTTTGCTGCACAAAACTTGGGGTAAGCTACTCAAACTTGGAAATATCATAACTAGTATCTTTATGAATTATATATATATCAGCACATTCATGTGGAAAAATGTGAACACTTTATGAGCACAAACTATCTTCGCTCTAAGATGAAGAGGAAACTGTCCACCACTCTGGTTTTCATCTGGAGGACTTTGATTCAACATACTTCCTTAAAGTAGACATCTTTAGTTTGGGGTAAATCTTATATTAGCCTCACATTATTAATGAAGAATTTTATTTAAATATGGATTAGAAGTGCTCCAATGGAGGTACTGATGCATCCAGGAAGCTGACCAGCGCTGTTAAGAACGTCACCTTTCAGTCTAGTTTCACTGAACAGAGTTTTACCTGAAGACTGGTGCCTTCATCCTTCTTTTCTCAACCTGAGAATAAATTACTCAGCAATATGCATCACCTTTTATGCATTGCCCAGTGAATGCACACCAGTTATGGCAGATCTACATGTAATCTGCTTCTCAGATTAGATAAAACGCATGGCATCATTTCTGCCACTTGAAAAGACCCCAGAAATTCCCCTCAGCCCTTTGGCAGAGCAGTTGTGGGTCTTCACTTTCAGGGAAGAGCAAACAGCCAGTGAGATGCTTCACTCGAAGCTGGGCAGGATAAGAGAGCTCCACATGTTCTGCCAACTAACCCCAGGTGTTCTCACTGGATTTTTGAACTCCATTTTCAAGCACCTAATTCTTCCTGCTGTTGATCAGGAGAAGCAGAAACCTGAATTTCATTCCCTTAGGAGCTCTAATAGGCAGCTAAAACTTAAACGTTGCAGCCCTTAGTTTTTTTGTGTACCTAAATCTCTTAAAAAAATTGAAAAACAATAGTAATAAGCTATGAAAATTCAGAAAGATTTCTCATCCATAATTTGGAATACATGCAATGCGCGTGACATGGTTCCATTATTTGGAGGTAAGCACCAGGCCATCTCAATGATGTTTTACTCAATGGCCATTCCTCCCTCCCGTTCCTGGTTGCAGATGCACATACGGTGCCCCCAGCTCCCCGGGCAGTTGCAGGGACAGAGAGCCAAGTGGGCTTGCAGCCTGGCAGGGGACACGGGAGTTAGCCCAACTGCAAATTAGCCCATCGTTTCTGCCTGAATTCATTACCCTGTACGTCCTCAGAAAATCAGCTGTCTGGGAAACCATTCAGGGTGCTCTTTCATAAACCAATAAAAACTACCCAAAATATTTGCCTGCACGTCCTACAATGCATTTGTGAGGGCTTCAGCACTGAGGCAGAACACGGGCCTTAATGGTCTTGGCCCTTAATTGTAGAACCATAGAATGGTTTGGGTTGGAAGGGACCCTAAAGACCATCCAGGGCACCTCTCACCAGACCAGGTTGCTCCAAGCCCCCTCCAACCTGCCCTTGAACCCCTCCAGGGATGGGGCAGCCACAGCTTCTCTGGGCAACCTGGGCCAGGCTCTCACCACCCTCACACCAAAGAATTTCTTTCTAGTATCTAATCTAAATCTCCCCTCTTTCAATTTAATACCGTATGAAAATATTACCTTGGAATAACAAACAGTGAAACACATTTGCAGAAATAAACAGAAGTGAGAAAAGATGACAAGAAGTTATCAAATATTTGAAAATGAGACCAAGACGGTTTTGGCAGGAAGGTCAAAAAATTAAACTACAGCATTTAATGGCTGTGATAGAGGCACCATCAACAAGATACTCAACGACGCTCATTGCTGTATTTCCACACGATCACAAACTTGCTTATCCTTCTGCTGGAGATCTGTTCTAACACGAAACGCTGCATCCCTGGATCTACTTTGGGATCTACTTCACGTTACTTTCCAAAACAAACAGAAGTGTTAATAACACCTAGGCTTTAAGCCTTATGTAAAAACAAAAATGAGATTACACCTTGCAGTTGTTGGTCACTGATCCCATACGTGCTCGTAGGGTGGGAGACAGTTTAAGAAGTCACTTGAAACCAGAAACCAAACCCAAGTGCTCACGAAGATGTCTATTGACTATTTTCAAGGCACAGGAACATTTCAGAAAACCTGTTCATTGTGCAGATTATATGCAGTTTTATGCTCTTAAGAACAGGCTTTAATTTCACCATTTTCATGTAATCAACACTGTCTTGGTGATTTATTTTAAACAGATTTAAACTTGAAAAGACCTTTATTAACATCAGTCATTAAAATTTGAGGTCTGTATAACAAGCAACTGTAGCAACTCTTTTTCTGTCTTTTTATTTATGAAGTACAGCAGTCCGGTGGTAAGGAAGGCATGCAGATATAACAGGAAAAATGTATGCTCACTGCAACACCTCCAAAACTGAAAAAAAACCAAACCAGAAATGATACTTTGGGTTTAGGGGTAGAGGGAAGGTAGAGGTGAGCGACTAAAATACTGCTCAAAATCAGAGAGGCTGCACACGGGGTAAAAAAAATCCTCCTCCCACAGAAAGGTCAGAGTCTGGCCTGGGAGAGTCTCAAATTCATCATTTGAGAGGCTCGTCGTTCAAAATGTGGGCAAAAGCTTAGCAAAGATAAAATAATGTCATTCCCAAGAGGCCACATGACCAATAATTAGAGGTGGTATCGAGTATTTTCCCTCTGCCTTGCTCTGGGGAAAAAAAAAAAAACAAACCAAAACAACCAAACCCACAACAAAAAATCCAAACAAAAAACCCCAACCACACACACAAAACAAAACAGAAAAAAAAAAATAACTGCAACATAAAAAAACAACCACAACACCGGGTGGGGGGTGAACCATATGTTTTCCTGCAATGCTCCGGGATGGAAATTCAGCGATTAAAGAGTTAAGAGACGCTCTAAAAGTATCTCACCCTGATATGCTGAGAATTTGCTGGGATCTCACGGAGAAACGGGTGATTCTTACATACCATATGTTCTGCAAACACTTGCAACAACACAGAGGGGAGCTGGGGATGGAAATCCACCTTGGCTACCGAATTTCCCCGCTTTCTCTAAGGCAGTGGAGTTCCAAAGGACAAACCCGGTATAGATCCAGCAAAGCTCACCCCATCGCAGCAGCCTCCGGGCACCCCCTCCTCCCCCAGTTTTACTGGAGCTCCATCAGGAGTGAAGGCAGAGGTGGGAGGAGACTGGGGGGACCCAGGGCTCTTCCACAGGCTTTGCCACCACCCCAGCACCCCACTGCCAGAGCTGCATCGTCCTTGGTGTCATAGAACCATAGAATCACCTGGGTCGGAAGGGACCTTTCAGATCATCGAGTCCAACCATCAACCCAACACTGACAAAACCCATCACTAACCCATGTCCCTCAGCACCACATTTGCCCCGGCTTTTAAACACCTCCAGGGATGAGGACTCCACCGCTTCCCTGGGCAGCCCATTCCAAGGCTTGGCAACCCTTTCAGTGAAGAAATTTTTCCTAATATCCAATCTAAACCTTCCCTGACACAACTTGAGGCCGTTTCCTCTTGTCCCATCGCCTGTTCCTTGGGAGAAGAGACTGACCCCCCCTGGCTACCCCCTCCTTTCAGGGAGTTGGAGAGAGCGAGAAGGTCTCCCCTCAGCCTCCTTTTCTCCAGGCTGAACACCCCCAGCTCCCTCAGCTGCTCCTCATAAGACTTATTCTCCAGACCCCTCACCAGCTCCACTGCCCTTCTCTGGACACACTCCAGCACCTCAATGTCTTGGTTTCTACATTTCACGGTGGCACAGGTCAATAGAGCCATAAAAGCCTTGAGGAGCAACTGGAAACAGGCACTCACAACCCTTCAGTCAGCGTGGAAGACTGTGGGGCTCTCCTGGGATGCAAGACTGGACCAAGAGGTACCACTGGAGATGGTCTGTTCTGGTTTGCTGCCTCTTCCCCAAGTGGTACCTAGTGTGTTGTAACCAACCCCAGATGAGATGCCAACAAAGGCAAGGCAGATGCACATCATTAATCAAGGTAAGTATAGAAACCCCTGTTGCTGCAAACCTCCACTGCCTGGCCATCCCTTGGATTTCCTTAATTAGCTCACCCTGGCAAGCTCATCACTCTACCCAGGCATTACAACAGGACAGTGAGGGCACAGAGTTCCTGCACCACTCCATGGAAGGTGGCTGGTACCATGAAGTTACTTATTTTACGGCTACAAAGTAAGTTTCTAGCTATGTGCTAGGCTTAACACTATTTCTTGTCCACCGTTTTTTTCTCAAGGGAAAACTCACTATTGCACTAATGTCACTATTGCACTGATGAAAGCAAAATATTCTGGAGCAAAAGAAGAAAGAACAAAAACTAGAATTAGTAAATACCACCTCACGGCATCGCAGTGTACATCTACGCTACTGTGAACTTATCTCTTTGAGGGTTTCCACATCAACAATTGATTATTGATGACAAACACATAGAGAATATAATCATTTAATTTCATTGTTTATATTGCATGACAATATCTGGACAAGATTACAAAATAAAAGGCAAATCACCTCTTTAAATCTATTACAATCACCTTTTTAAATCTATTACAATTCACGAGACTTAGAAGTTAATTTACATACCTTGTCTGTCCCAGTTTCCCCCTAAAAAATTACAAGCAATATTTTCTCCCAATACGAAACCTTTGTTCTCTACAGCAGCTATGAGAAAAATCTATACAAAATAGGAAAAACTCTTTGAATATACTTGTACCGATATCTTCACAAAAGTAGCCTGGAAAAATACAGGAACTCTGATGATCTTTTCTCAGTATTGCTTATTTTAAATGCTACTCGCAACACCGGGAGGTAAAAAAGCGTTCTTACAAACAACAAATTTTGAAGGTGATGACATCCCTTTGCAAACAGTAGCTGCTGTCAGCAAGTAGCCACAGGGTTTTTTTATTCCTCTTTACCATACCTACATTTTTAAGGAACACTCCTTTTAATTAGAGCGAGAACACATGAAATGGGAGGCCCCAGGACTGCATCCTAAAAGCTACAAGCGCAGTACAAAAATGGTGCATTTTTGCTGATCAGAAAGCTCATGCTTTCATTGTCCAAAAAAAAAAAACCAAAACCAAAACCAAAACCCAAAAAAACCTACCCAAACCCAACCAAAAAACCAAACCCCAAATCCTTCTACAGGTTCTCCCCCAACATTGAGGAAGTAACGGGGATGGGGAGAGGAACACAATAAACTCCAGCTCCCATGCTGAAAACATCAGCTGAGAATTAATTACCAGCATTTAAAACATTTTTGTGATAGCTTGAGATAAAAAATTCTGTAATGCACTCCTCGCAGAGGTATATAGAAATATGGAAAAATGTGAAAGCAAACATCCACTTGAATGTCAAAACGTTCATTCCAGGATGCTCAAAATGCTTTTCATGCTCAATTATCACATACAAATATAGGTAATATGACATTTTTTGAGGTGAAAGAGCTGGGGATGATGTTGGGGTTACTTACAAGTGGGCTTTTCTTCCCAAATTTGATGCATTTGATTTTTAGAGTTAATATATCCTCTGAGATGACTCTCTAAAGCTCATGTCTCAATATGCTGCAGATCCAGTACAAAATGAATTAAGAGATTACATGCTGAAGGTCATATAAATATATCTACAAGGACTGGAAACAATTTTATAGTGGGAAAGAAAAAGCTTAAACCTAAAAGAAAATAGAAGGTGCCACTGGAATACTGCTGGCGAAGAGCGAACCAGTGCCCTACAAGAGCTCCTTTAATTGTAGATAGCGTGTCCTGCCAAATAAATCCCCATCGCAGCCGCAACATCAGCACCCCCAGCTGCAAATCAAGGTGCCAAAAGGCTCCCTTGGCACTGGCACCTGTGAACTACCCCCGTGTGCCCGCACACACGGCAACACGGAAAAGTTGGGAAGTCAGAGCGGTTCCCGAGCGAAACCAGCTGGTTTTGGCTAACGCTCGGAAAACGGCCCTGGGAGGGGAAGGAGGAGGGCAGCCCGAGAATATCCCCTCTCCCCACGCCGAAGCGCAGCCCCGGGCGGCTGCAGCATCTCGTGGAGACAAAGATAGTGGACGCTAAATGCCAGAACGCGGACCATAAGCGAGAGATAATACATGCACACAGCATGCACTCCACACTCGAACTGTTTATCAGATTGTAACAGCACTGCGGCATCCAGGAGCGTGGATGTGCTGTTTTGTTCACATTTTAATGTGCCATCTTGCAGTAGATGCTTGCACAGCAGAGTAAATACAATCTCTATATATACCCTGCGTGGGCGTCAGGGGTTATTTCTGACTGTCTTCATTACACTTCATTGCCAATTTAAATGTAAAAAAAAATAAAACCCTCAACAATTCCCAAAGTGATTTCAGTCTGATTTTTATAATTATTTCCAGAACCTTTTCATTATGCAATTTCAAATACTTATTGAAAGCTCTCTCTCTCTCTTACAAAGTTATCCTTGATGCAAGTCAAGCAAACCAGCCAAGCTAACCCTTCTTTACTAATAAACACAGACGTGAATAACATTCACAATGTTTAGCCCCGAGAAGAGTTTAATAAGAATGCTGCTTCTTGCTTTAGAGGGAGGGAGCTGAAAAAGAAACTCAAAGGCTAATAGGTACAAATATTGTGCTTCAATTGCAACAAATAAATAGCGCTGAACTGTAGAAACGTAACGGATAGCAGCAATCTGAAGGATGTGGGTTCTGGTAACCCTCAAGCTAAAGCCGATTAGGTTTTGTTACATAGGTCCTTTGTGTATTTTTGTGCCGCTGTACCAGTTAAATTGACCTCTACAGGCATGTGTGTTGCTTTTACCGTTTAATGGCTTCGCGTTTTAAACCTAACTTAGGCTCGCAAAAACAAATAAATAAAAGAAATTTCCCCCTCCGAGCTGGCACATCGTGTTAAACCCACCTGTGAGAAGGGAGATCTCCCCACCTGAATTCCGAACGCCAGGCAGTTGGCACGATGGCAGGAGGACAGGAAAGCTGTCAGGCATGGGATGCTGGGGCTCAGAAATGGAATTAGAGTAACACACCGGACAGAAAACGCCAGGGCAGAGCCGGTTCAGCTGGACGAGGCAGGGGCTTTCTGCCTCCCCCACCCTCCAGCGCTCAGTAATCCCTGTTTCAGAGGGGGACACGGAATTTGCAAGGCACGACAACAGCAGCACACAAAGCTCAACACAAGGCACAAATTTCTTCCCAGCATTTCCTTGTTTGTGACGATCGCCCGCCTGCGATCGGCTCTACTACAAAGGAAAAAACAGCCACTGTAAATGAAGTCCTTCGTAAATCCAGCCACTTCGTTTTGATTCACCCGTTCCAGCTCAGCGACCGAGCCCAGAGCTGGTCCCTCTTTCCTCTCCGCAGTGACACGGCGACCAGCCGGCCCGCTCTTCTGCTCCAAGTGATGAATTTTCAAAAAAGCAAGAGACCCAAGCAATTTATTTATGACAAGTCACAGAATCACAGAATGCTATGGGGTTGGAAGGGACCTCTGGAGATCATCTAGTCCAACCCCCTGCCAGAGCAGGTCCACCCAGAGCAGGTCCCACAGGAACCTGGCTTTTGAACATCTCCAGAGATGGAGACTCCACCATCTCTCTGGGCAGCCTGTAGTCTTTTGCACTGGAGGATGCGAAGGAGCCCAACCAGCACAACCCCACAGAACAAGCCCCCTCAGCTGGGACAGGGGACAGACGCCACCAAAGATGAGCTCGAAAAAAGGAGGAGACAAATGGGAAAACTTAGGTTGAAATCTTCTTACATTGAGACACCTTTATTTGCCCACTTAGAACAGCCTGACCTTATGGAAACGTCATTGAGTAGCTAAAGGGAAGTTTTAGCCAAGTTCTAAATATGTATATTTTTCTGGAGCCTCGAGGAAGCAGAATTAGTCAATTTGGCTGCAGGCCATAAAATGAAATTACTTATGTGAAGTATATTTAAATATGTAACTCCAACTGCTAATAGGAGTGCCCAGCCCCATAAATACGCAGAGATTTGATGGGCTAGGAGCTCAGGCACAGGCAACATGCTGGAGACGATTCCCAAAGGAATAAGCACCTCTTCAGAAAGAGAATTCAGAAATTAAAATCTAATTAATAGGTATACACGCCGAAATGCAGTCGGGCACCGATAAGGAAGGAGAGGGAAATGGTGCATTTTTAGACCATGTGGCACATCAAGAAAAGGTAGTTTGGGCACAGTGAAAAGAAAAGCAGGAGGAATCTGTTCGCGGAGTAACAGCCCCTCTCCTGCCTTCGGGAGATTCAGGTGTCAGTGGAAAAGGAACTTCCACGGGAAACACGAGAAAACCACCAGAAAACTTCACAGACTCCACCGAGCAGTAACAAACCTTCAAGATATTAAAATAAAAGCATGGTGCATTAAGCGATGTGGTAAATGCAATTTGTCATTTAGCACTGTGAATCTATGGATTTTAATGACAGGGTCTCATTTACATTTAACAATCAGCGTACTAGAACATTTCTTGGAAACTGGGGATATTTTCTTGTCTCAGTAGGAATATATAGAAATTTCTTCTTGATTAACAACAGAGTAAAGGAGTTCTGCCCTGAAATCTCAGTCCCTTGGTTTCTCTCTAGAGCTGGATGAATATCAACACACCAAACTGCAACCCTGACAAGAAAGCTCTCCAAGATTCAGCTGTTTGTAATAATTAGGTGTTTAACAATTCTTCCACAAGAATAACATTATAAAGCACCTTACATTTTATTGTTCATTTATACCACACATCTGCTTTTAAAAAACATTAGCAGCATATCTTGTTCTTAATGATACATTTTGGATGTGACTTTCAAAAGCACTTACAGCAACTTAGGAGCATAAATCCCACTGATTCTCAATGGTATTTGTGCCTTTAATGCCTGTAGCCATTACTGAAAATCTCATTCTTTTCCCAAGCTTTGGAGTTATTCCAGGGGTCATACACGTAGAAAGAAATGGCAAGTGTCACAAGGTATTTTATATTTTACAGAAATGCTATGCAGCTTTAGGACAGACATCAAGAATACTGAATACATGTACTTAAAACCGTAATGGGGAGTTTAGGAAGAAGGGAAAGGCTCGAGTCAAATTTAGCCAGTGAATTTGGGGAGAAGGTCGATCTCTGTTGCATCCGAGCTGCCAAAAATGGGATTCTCATTCTTTTTCATTCCACTGGCTCATGGGGTGAGCTGCAGTTAAACTACACATTTCCCAAAAATACCACTGACTGCTACATACCCAAAGGTCTTCTCCCACTTTGACAAGAATAATCAAAGCTTTAGGTCTTAGTTACAGCTAAATTAACCTGTTAAACAGTTTAACTAGGCCATTTAAAACGCATATTTTGGGGCAAGTCCTAATTAGCTGGCATCAAGTAGAGGAAACCTCAGCCTTGATTAACGACCACCTGATTTACTCTGAGACACTCCTGCAACCCTCGGCTCCAGCACCAGCCGAGGATCCTTGGAGCTCTCCCTGGACACAGTGGGGTAGAGCACTTTGGCCATGTCACCTACTGCCACCAAGCGCAATGGCAGACGGGAGAGCTACAAAGCTGCCAGGAGCCCCCAGGGAACATCAGCTGCTCAGAAGCTGGCATGAAGCCACAGAAAATTTTAAGGAAGTTCCAAGTGTACAACCAGTTTTCCACGGACCGGACAAACCGCTTTGCAGCAGCTCCCGTAGCCACCACCGCTTCAGGTTTTCCCAGGTCATGGAAAGTACAACAAACCAAATCATTGCAACATTAATTCATGGATCCACCATGTCCTACTGCAAGGAACGGGTTAATATCTGAGTACGGGGAACCTGGCTGAATTGCCTGATTCCCTATGAACACCTCCAGCACCTTTACCCAGCTGGCCCATTAACTTCCTTCTCTTGTTTTACCTTCTGTGAAAAAAGGATTAAAAGATTTGCTAAAGAACATCCCTAGGACGTAACAGGGCCTCGGCCATTGCGTTTGCAGAGAAACTGGCTAAAATTGACAGGTACCGAGAGCGTTTAGCACTTGTAGCCAATTACACACACAATCTGATGTTTCTTTGTGTTAAATTTCCACATATTGCAAAAAGAATTTCGATGCAGCAAAGTGCACGGGAGTTTGTTCGTAACAGACTCGGACGCTGCAGTGTTATTTGGTCATTAACTGAGAAGCAAGAGTAAACTAGGAAGTTTCCAGAGAACACAAAGAGAAACTTACGGTCCAAACATCTGCTTATAAATTGCTTACAATCAAGCTTTTTACAAAGCCTTATCTTTTTATTCCCTCCTCCCCCCCTTCCGTAGCATCACTTTTGGCTTGCGAATTTAATTTCTTGAACATTTGGGCACACTTACCGGTTTGACTGCGTTATTTGCTCAAACCAACGACGAACTCCGGGTAGTTGTATAATGAAAGAGCCAGACCATAACGAATTTTACGGTATGCCAACGTCACAGGCTACTGGATTCAGAAACAGGGTACTGCAAGCAGTAAAAGAGTCCTGCAAGAGCTCGGTGGGAAGGACCTTGCTCGGCTCCCCAGCCCGGGTGGCTGCCAGCGCGTGGTCACTTCCAGCACCTCGTGCGTCCCCGCTCCCTGTCACCATCTGGAGTTTGAGACACAGCCTCCGTGCCAGCAACGCGGAGGATAGGAGGCAGGGGAAGCCAGGGAGACAAATCAAACAGCCAGGCAGTGTCCAGGCATCCCTGCCAGGACCATTACAGCCCAGTGTGATCATCCAACCCCGAACAGAAACCCACGCTCTTCCGGTAATGGGACGAATGCTTGAGCCGGACCTGTGTTTGCCAAGCTGTGCGACGAGCCCAGGGCAATCACAACCGCTACCTTCGCTTCTCCTTAAAAGCAGCACGGCCGCCTGTGCAACACTTGACTTGCCAGATGCCTACACCTCTACCGTGGGACTCAAGAGACGCCAGCGCCAAAGAGCATCCCAGTTTCCTAGAATCACAGAATGGTTTGGGTTGGAAGGGACCTTAAAGATCATCCAGTGCCACCCCCTGCCCTGGGCAGGGACAC
>JAOXNO010000063.1:2623467-2643420 GCA_028565335.1 Limnodromus scolopaceus
CCTGCCCTGGGCAGGGACACCTCCCACCAGACCAGGTTGCTCAAAGCCCCATCCAGCCTGGCCTTGAACCCCTCCAGCCACCCTCACAGCACAGAATTTCTTCCTAATATCTAATCTAAATCTCCCCTCTTTCGGATTAAAACTGTTCCCCCTCGTCCTATCACTCCACTCCCTGATCAAGAGTCCCTCCCCAGCTTTCTTGGAGCCCCTTTAGGGACTGGAAGGGGCTCTGAGATCTCCCCAAAGCCTTCTCTTCTCCAGGCTGACCATCCCCAACTCTCTCAGCCTGTCTTCATAGCAGAGGTGCTCCAGCATCTGAGGATCTTCATGGTCTCCTCTGGACCCGCTTGCTGGAGATGGCAGTGTGATGTACGCTGCACCTCTAGCTCTGCCTTCAGGCACAGTGTATTATCCAGAAATTTCTTTGCTAGAGCACCTTTCCGCCCAGGAGGGATGGAAAAAAGGAAGGAAGAGCTGCAGAAGGTGAGCGGTCATCCCTCCCAGCCCAACACAAACACCACCTCCAGCCTCACAGCCAGCCTTTGCGTCCAAGGGCTGTACCATCACCCATTAACCCAGCACGGGCTCCCAAACCCCAACAGTCTGGGTCAGACACACTCATCTGGCGAGAGACTTCCAACTCTTGATTACAATTGCTGATCTGGTATTAAACGAGCTGTGTATCATTTCCATACGCCCTTGGTTCCTTCCCTTACAGTCATGTGCCTGGACAACTTCAGATACGTTTTGAGACTCTCGAGAGAGAACGCACCTGAGCTGCCCAATCAAGACCTTGAATAGACTTGCTGCAAATACACTGTTCAACTCACTTAATCCTTAATTAGGGCTTCATTTTTTAATGTAAGGCTTCAATAATCAGCTCAGGAGAAACTGCAAAAGCAGATGGCAGGCCACCAAGGACTTTTTCCACGCACATTCTCTACTGGTGCAGCTACACCATTGCCACTCTGCTTTTGCAGTTACCTACACTCAGCGCGGCTGTGGCTGCACCAGTTTGACAGTGGTTACACAACTACAGCCTGTTCTTGTGCGACAGGTAACAGTGAACCCCTGTAGCTGTTCATCACAACCAGAAGGGAGTGGAGGAGGAGCCACCCTTCATCAAAATACTTACCTACCATGAGACATGTACGCAAAGCCAACTAGGAAAAGATAACTGGCATCTGCTCTGAGCTAGAAAACTAATCACCACGTCTCCTTAGTATCTCATATTGTTACCCTGCAAAATTGGTATTTTTTAGGTGGAAGATACCGAAGAGCAACCTACGTCTTGGAGCGCTGCTGGAGATAAGAGGGGACTGCAGAAGGGCTCTCCCAGCTTTGCAGTAGGACCTACAAATGAGGTCTTTATTTTTTCCATAATATATACTGTTTACACCCGCAGTTTCAGGAAACTCACCAGTAAGAGCTCATCTCCATAATTATTAATTGAGGTAGGTGGAAACCAGAGTAAGGATTAGAGAGAGGTTTCTTAACCCATCCAGTCAAAGGTGCCTTCAGCAGCCGTGACACCTCCCACGTGCTGCTGGGGTCCTTGTCTGCAAAGCAGCTGCCACGGGGAAGAGCGAGCCCTTCGCGTTTGGGCACTTCCACTTTGTTCTCTGCCTGCACGTGGACTAAACATCCACTTGTGGGAACTGGCAAAGGTTTGAGTTTTAACTCAAAATCTGAGCTTTATATAGTAATTTAAAAAAAAAAAAAAAACCTCTTACACAACATTTTGACTTAGTAAAAGCCAAAGATAAAACTCCTCAGATAAGAAACATGTACAAACACTAGGAACTACAGCTTAAAAAAAAAAAAACAAAACAAAACAAATCATGATTTAGGACTAAATCACAGAATGGTTTGGGTTGGAAGCAACCTTAAAAAACATCTAGTTCCAGCTCCCCTGCCATGGGCAGAGACATCTCCCACTAGACCAAGTTGTCTTAATTATGACTTCTTTAAGCTTATACCAGCTACTCTCAGCCTGCGAAGGAAAATTGGAAAACTTAAACCAAACAACATCAGTTTCCATTCAATTCCAAGAGGAAGGCTGTTTTCTGCTCTTGCAAAACAGAAACTAATATTGCATAGCCCTGGATGTCTAAGGCCACCGTGTTCTCTAGGTAAATTACAAAATAATTAAATCCCGGGTTTTGAAAGGACAGCAAGAGTTGTACAGGCGATTCTGTTAACCCTGAATGAAACTCCTGAATTGGGATACTGGAAACACACAGAAATAGTGAAAGAATAAGAAATCATAAGAAATCATGCACCTAGCAAACTTCAAATAGCTTCTCTTTCCTGCGCACATTTCAGAAAAAACAAAGTTATCTTTATTGAAATGAACCGACTGCATCGCTGCAACAGCCGCAGCGGGGCACACAAACACTGCACCTTGTGCTTTTTGATTCTTCATAACCAATGCCCTGCCCAAAAACAACCAACTCGGAAGGAATCTGCACAAACTACCCAAACCAAAATCTTTTTCTTCCACGCAACTTCTTCAGGGCTCAGAAAATTAAAATTTATATTTAAATATATTTACACCAACACAGAAAATATTCGGTTTTTCCCCTAGTGAGTGTAAATTCAAGACCCCCTGTTAAACAGCATTACCCAAGCCAGTCCAATGATTTCTTTGGACCATGAATAAGACAAAGTCTTGCTGCTGTTGCTTCACCGAAACGCCCTCAGTCCCATGCACCTGAAGATCCATACAAAGGCTACTCCCACATCGTCCAGCCTGATGGACATTTTTGTATTCACCCACAAGTGACAGTTGCCTCTGACACTATTACTCTGGTACCGACTGTAATATGTTTAAATGATACATAGATCCACAGGCATCTGGATTTGCTTTTTGATATATTTACAAGCAGGCTGGCAGTTTTGACGCACGCTTTCCAGAGGCATATTTTTAAAAATACAGGAATTACACCTTGTTCTTACTTAAAAGTTTCTAAAATATTTGGTTAGACAGATATCCAGCTCCAGACTTTAAACTGCCTGATGCTCCTTGACAACAAGGTTGCCTTTTATGTGTCATCTTGTAATGCAATAAATAAATTTCGCTTGAAACATCTTCACCTGTGCGCCGGGATGGGTATGTTACCATACAGAATATCTGACACGAAAATAAAAAATACATTTTAAAGAAAAGTAAATTTAATAAATTGGTTGCTCAGAGAAGAACCGTCTTATGACCCGGAAAACGCACTTCCTATGAGAGACCTGAGGAGATAACCTTATTTTAGTTTATTGAAAGGTAATTTAAGTGAGGAATAATTATGAGGTGCAACTATACAGGCAGCACGTAGATTTAAGACCAGAGACAAAGGTATGAGAGCTGACAGCCACAGCGCTCCAATTTCAAACTGGAAACGCAGTTAATAAAAAGCTGAGATTCTAACCTGAAGTTAATATTCCACCTCAGTCGATGGCGGAGGAAGTTTTGAAGGTGTAACCCGAGCCCCAAGTAATCAGAAAACAAACAGAAGACCCTAACATTTCTTACTAAAAAATGCAACCTTACAGTCGTTAACGTCTGTGTTTCTGCACGCTTGCTTTTTTGAATTCACAGGGAGATTTGCTCCTTAGAGAAAACTCTCCTTTTTTTAAGCTAACATTATTTGCTAACCTTCCTTTTCATTGTTCAGCTTCATAATTCTCCCCCTTCCATTTATGCACTCTCTGCCGACCGTGCTCATGAAAATCCTCTGAATTCTTATCCTTCTCCTCCCTTCCCACCCCTCCCCACACAGACATTTTTTTCCTTAGCATATGAACATATGAATCAACCCTAGGATTTGGCCACTTCCCATCAGGGAACATCACCAGCATCCAGAATAGATTTAAGAATACATTTTTAATTCGTGACTACCCCTCCGTCGGCAGTGCTTTCCTCGCTCGGGCTCCTCGGCAGATGGACAGGTGCCCACACCTTGGAGCATGATCTGACATAGATAAAGCTGCCAATCCCAATTCCACGTCCCCTGCGCAGATGCTCACAGCCTACCAGCACATGCTCTATTCTTGGGAAAAGAAAACCAGTGTTTTCAATAAAACACAGTCTCTCCTCGGCAGGATACAGCTCTCTGCATATATCTGCTAACAACATCGCAGTATTTCTCCACCCCCTCCCCATGTTTCTCCTTTTTGTCAAGCTCTCTAGCATTTGTTCTGGGATCTAATTAAGGTCCCTTATCACCATGGCAAGAGGGGGGCAAGGTCTAACAAAACAGCATTAATGAACTGATTGTTTTCATTGGGCACATACAGAGTTATAATCCCCAAGACTGGTACGTATCTACACTTGGAAAAAAAATTAAATCTAAAGAAGCCTGTGTTGTTTACATTTCCACAAGAGTTTAACTAGAAGCCCATGGAAAACTGACATAATCCAACAGCACCTTAGAATTTAATTTTAATGGGAGATGTATTCCGATTAGGACAGGCAGCTTCAATTTTGTTTTCTCCTCTGAGCATCTGCAGAAGTCTTGCGCCTACCACCTGAACCTTCTTCAAGGAGATGAGCTTCCCGTAAACTTCATTAGTTAGATGCCATTTTATAGGTAATTCAGAACCTCTTCCCACCTTTCTGGGTTATTAAATCTATTAACATCCCAGGATATTGTTATGTAAGTACTGCTCATCTCCATTATGCAGCAGAATTAGAAGAGAGCTATTAGTACCAAGTTTGCCTTGTTTCATCTCATTCTCTGTGTGAACTCAGATACCAGAAGCAAGATCCCCTTCAGGGGAGGCAGCTTTTGATACTGAAGAGAAAGACAAGTAAAGGAGAACGGAAGAAGTCCAGGAGGGGAAAGTAACATGGGCATTTTAGGTGAGTGTTATAAGGGAGAAGGTACGGTGCGTTCTTGCCCTGAAAAAGTAAATTCTTTGCTCCTCCCGATATTTATCACCTTGTTCTCTCCCTTCATCTTCAATCCAACTTTCAGCCACATCCAAAGATTTCAATACCTCCCACAGTCAACCTAGATCCACGCTCAGAAGGATCCCCTCCAGGAAATATCTAGTTTAAATGCAAAAGAAAGTGTTGTTGCTCTTATATTATACCCCCCTCCCAGTTTAGGTTCAACTGGCTCCCCAGATACTTTTTGAAGAAACTGCTAAAAGAGGTCATTTTTTGACAAGAACTCAGTCCTGGCCAACAGTAATCTGCAGAATGACCTCTCTGCCTTTTACTGGAATAGAAATCTTCAAAAGAATATCATGAACCTTTTAATTAAGCACGACAGCTCCTCTATGTCATAGAAAAGGGAAGAAAGTTTTACAGGCCAAACTTTGAAAGGTTGCCTTATTTCTTCAGCACTTAAAGAGTATGCAATTTAAAACACGTGGGGTCTGTTTCACTCAAGAGAGTCCAACACTTGGCTAGTCTAAAAGGCTTCAAATGCACTTGCATTGGAGCTATGGTCCTCAGAGGACATGCCTGTGGTCCCCACCTTAGAATCATAGAATTGTCTAGGTTGGAAGGGACCTTTAAGACCTTCAGTCCAACCATCAACCTAACTCTGATAAAAAAAAGAAAAACAACCCACATCACTAAATCATGTCTCTAAGCTCTATATCAACCTGTCTTTTGAATACCTCCAGGGGTGGTGCCTCAACCACTGCCCTGGGCAGCCCATTCCAAGGCTTAATAACCATTTCTGTGTAAAAATGTTTCCTAATATCCAATCTGAACCTCCCCTGGCGCAACTTGAGGCCCTTTCCTCTTGTCCTATCGCCTGTGACTTGGGAGAAGAGATCAGTCCCCACCTCTCTACAACCTCTTTTCACCTTGTGTCGGCACCGGAGATAAGGGCCATATTTCTCTCTCGAGATCTCACCTCGCATCTCCAGGTCCATCCCCCCGTAACTCCCGTTAGCCTCTCTGCTTCTCAGCTTTCTCTGAAGAGGCAGCTCACATTGTAAGAGCTGTAAGGATCCCTCCCGCTCCAAACACCTTCTTTAAATAGACGCGATGGAGCATCGTTGCAAATACGTGTCAATGCATACATGACCCACAGACACTGCTCCGCTGGGAAAGCAGCGACCACGAAGTTTCATCAGCATAAGGCTTTTTGCCTCCTATTCACATTTCGTGTAATAACATACATACTGAAAATGTGAATCTCAAATACAGGCTGAAATATAGTGTTTTACCAAAAAAGTATGTATACTGAAAGAGCCTCGGGATACGCAAACAAGCAACACCAAAAAAAATATGTGAGGAGTAAACTCCAGCAGAAAAGGAAATATTTTTGCTAAAAGAAACAGAAAAGTGTTTTTAAAGCAGTAGTTGTAATAATGATCAGCACCGAGAGACTTCTTCAACACGCTTTTCAAACCTCAACTGATTTTCACAACCCTCCCGGGAAGCAAACACACCTACATTAATAACCCCGTTAGGGAAGTGGGGTGAGGAGGACAGAAAAATGATGGCACTGCCCTACGGCCAAGGGGGTCAGCGTTGGTGCTAGGGCTGGAACTCAGCTCGTCGGCTCGCGTGCTCAGACCACCGAGTGACACCTCCCCTGCATTTCGCATGTAAACCCACATCCCCTGTCAACTGTTCTACTGCCATAACGCATCCTGAAAAACCAAAAGATAACGCCAGAAAGGGAGACAGTAAACTAAGCCCACTGCTTCAGAGCATGGGTTCAGATCCCATCTACTTGTTAAATACCTGCCTGCCCAGCTCAGCCTGCTTGGACATCTTCCCTTCTAGACAATAAAGCATCTTCTAGCGTAAATGAGTTCTTCTGCTCAGAAGATCATTAAACAATGCAAATAATGCTCATCATACATTGTTTGTTCTCTCGTCCTCTCTGCGGGAGAGAACCACGTGCAACGGTTGTGATGTTTTTTAATAAACTCGCGTTTGCAGCCGTCGTGGCACAACAGGACCATACCCCATGACTGATGAGAACACAAACAGCAGCCTACATGTTGCCACATGTTTATGCTAAATGGCAAAGGCAAAGAAACACCCCTCACATCCAAACCAGCTTTTGTTTTCATAGCTGTCCCTTGTTCCTGGTTCTACTGTCCTGAACAAGCACTTGTTCCAAGACACAGTTTTTTCAACAGAATGGATTAAGACTAGAAAGCTTTGTTGTGCCGAGGAAGCAATGCCACCAGCTGCAGTCTTGATCTTGAAGACTGGTTAGGCCTTCTAGCTCTCATATGCACAAGGCACTCACTTCCACGAAGATAAAGGCATTGATCATCCGGAATTAGGCAAGAGGCTGACAAAAAAAGGGAAAATCTTGGCCAGCTTTCAGTGGGCTACAGCGGAGTGGGGTGCACCCCATCTTTCTCACCCCAGTCCTGCTGAAACACTGAAGACTTCACAACCTGGTGTACCACACTGCTGTTGTGAGACCAAGGGGTATGGAAAAACTCAGAATAAGTCATCGTTCCCCACCACCAGACAGAGTCCCAACTCCCCAGCATCAGCAGAAAGCATCACTCAAACGTACTGTGATGCTGGAGCTCAGCATCGCCATCTGAACCAGGAGAGTTCCTCAGCCACGGATCAAACAAGGTCAGGACAAGAGGTAACAGGCACAAACTTGAACTTAAGAAGTTCCATCTAAACATGAGGAGGAACTTCTTCACTTTGAGGGTGGCAGAGTCCTGGAAGAGGCTGCCCAGAGAGGTCGTGGAGTCTCCATCTCTGGAGATGTTCAAACCCCACCTGGACACGTTCCTGTGCAACCTGCTCTGGGTGGACCTGCTGTGGCAGGGGGTTGGACTAGATGATCTCCAGAGGTCCCTTCCAACCCCACAGCATTCTATGAAACTGGCCAGAAGGGCACAGCCCTTCCACCAGAGGCTTTATCACAGCTGGAACGCTCTTGATGTTTTCCTCACCCCACCAGCAAAGCCCACATCTAACGTGCTTTGGGTTTAAATCTTGGAGGCTGACTCTAATAATGTTTCTTGTACAAGAGTGCTCAACCTAATTTTATTTCAGGCCCCACTGTACAACAACTACTTCCCATTACAGCACATAATTAGTGACTAAATTTCCAAAATAAAAATGGCTGTGAAATTCAGAATAAGGCTATTAATCTACAAAACAGCTATTTTTTTGGCTCAAGCTCTCCCTGAATGTAAATCCACTTAATGTTGACAAACGCCACAGAATTACAGCTCCGGCCTATTGGCTTTATTTAGCCGATGTGATTCAAACTCCAGAAGTCCTGTGCTTACAGAGACGCCCTACCCTGCACATACATTCAGAAAACAAATACAATATATAGATGTAGTAAACAGATTTGTAGTGAGTGTCACTTGCCCCTGTCAACTGTGCTGATGAATAACGCTGCTAGAACGGATCAGATCGCCCACCAGCTACGATCACACTCTTCCCATGTCCAAAAGCCACGTGCTTCTCCAATTAGCTGCTCAAAACTAATTGTCAGATGTAATTTTCAGTCAGCAGTTTCTCCTTCCTTCCTCCTCCTTAATCTATTCCTCTCGCACGCATTCCCCACAGCACCTGACTTGCTCAGCAATCTTTCCTCCCTTCCTCACACACTCACGCGTTATGTCTTCGACCTAATCTCTCCTTACAGCTTTTGAGCAGAGCTCTTCCAGGCAGCTGACATTTAAATAAGCTCTGTATTGACTTTCCTCCGCTGTACCTCCAGTCCTCCTTGTTTTCCTTATGTTCATATTCCGATTCAGCTTCTGTGCAGCTCCTTCCGAGGGTAACGGAAGCGGAGCTCGACTGATAATCAATAAATACCTTTACCCTGCCGTCCCTCAGACGTAAAGCCCAGGAGGAGATCCCCCTCTCTTTGCACGCATATTCACTATTTTGGATAAACTTAAAAAGGCAGAAAAAGGTTTTTGCCAAGTCTGTGGCGTGTTTCAGACAACACTAAGCCTGTGAACTTTCCTTTAACTCGCATTAAACCGATACAACTTTTAATTAAAAAAGTAATTTTGAAAAATTGCTTGTGCGGTGCGTAAGGTGATGTTCAGACAGCATCACTGATCCCTGGAGTTCTGCAGCCTTGAGTTTAATAAACTGAATTTTCAAAAGTAAACACAGCTTGCATCAGCACAAACCTTCTATTTGAGACGAATATTTTTCATCCAGTTCTTTTTTTAGCCAGAAGAGGAAGTTTTCAGAGAGCCACACGCTGAACATTGCCATGGGTGAAAGGGAGAATATTTCCAGTCCCTGGAGGAGCTCTGCCCTCCCGGCAGCGGAGGAAGCCGTGTCTCCGATGGAGGAGAAGGGCAGGTGAGGTGTCCTCTCTCCCACCCACCACGGCACCATCGACACCCGGCACCAACACGGCTCTGAGGACAAAAGGCCACAAAATCCCGGCTGCAGGAGCCACGGCACAAAGTCACAGCCCAAGAAAGGGCCAGGCACAAGGACTGCCATAAAATTTACACCTGAGCCTGTGCAAAAGCCTACACTCACCGAGCAGCTCCTGCCTTCTACAACGAGAATTTGGGATTTGTTTTGCCCAATTCATTATTTCCCGTGGGTAATCCAGCAGGGGGGAAGGGGAAAGGGGAGAACAAAAGCAAAAGAAACATCAAACCAAAATATTTTGCCCAAGGCAGAAACAAAGTAACAAACACTCTGAGGTTGCCTTCTGTTTGTTTTTATAACTCTTCACCTGTTCTTTTAGGAAGTTCCTTTCAATGAATCATTTTATTAACTTTAACCCAAGAGTTCAACAAGGCGCCCAATGACAGTAGGTGTCATTTCCCCTTTTCCCTCCTCTTTCTGCCTTATCAATTTATCACAATTATCCTATTACCCCGCACACGGGTACAAACGAGGGCTGGGAAATCAAGATTCTTGGGCTGGTTTCACGACTATATTTCTAGCAGGTCATTAATTTCTCCACGAGCTGGTGAACTCCTCTAGACTGCGGGCAGAGGTGGGCTGTGCGGCTTTATCCAGCCTTTATAAAACAAATACTTCATCAATCAAGGCACCCTGCGCTGATCTGAAACACCAAGCATTTTATTATTATACATAAATAAATACAGCATTTACCATTTTTGTCTCTACTTATTTGCATGTCTGCTATTTTAAAATTTCTATTGTTAGAAATGCCAAAAGGAGACAACTTTATGTTCCCGTGCCTGTTCCACCGGGAAACGGTAGGCCTGAATGTAATTTTTTCCTTCGGCTGAAAGCCAGTGTATTTCTAACTGTATTTCCTCAGTCAGACCTTCGTAAGAAAGCAACTTTACAGGTTTTGTTTTCAGCTGCAGTAACATAAACCCTTAAACATTCAGTACTACCCATGATGGGTGATGTGTTTCATCTTCACACCCCTGGACTCTTAAGCACCACTGCTGAGTACCCTCCGAAACTTTGCACACCACCTTATTTTATTAAAAAAAAACGTTCAGATTTGGTCTCAGTTCCCCAAAATACTTAAGCACACGCCTAGACATTAAGCGTGCAAGTACCAAGCCGAGTTCGGATTTTAGGCTATCTGGTAACACATACAACAAACTCCAGAAGATACAACACTCGCTCTTTATCTGAAGAGCTCCACTCCACAGATCAGCCTTTCAGAGATGTGCCAGCTTCGGCTCTAACAAGCTCTTCACACTTTTTTTTAAGACTAATGGGCTCCACATATTCATCTCCGAAGAGTATAAATTCCCTTCCTCCCTTTCGCTTTTTAAATATGTCAGGCAACATTACAAAAAAATAACATCTGTGCCACAGTTACGCAATGAGCAGCGTGATAACCATTAAACTGCGCTTTATAAGGAGTAGGCTGAATTAAAAATAAAATAAAATAAAATGGCAGGGAAAAAAAAAGTTCACCTTTAAACCTTGAGATCAGGGAGGTTTTCAGTACTACCTCTCTTCCTTGCCTATTTCTACATTCCCTGTCCTGCTGCTCCTCTGATGTTTCCTGGCTATCAAAGGGAAGCCCGAATACACACGCTACGAACAGCACAAACAGATTGAATCTGGCTGGAAAGGGCTTAAACATTCGGTAAGAAGATGAAGAATCCCGAAAGTGTTTTTAGTACGTGTATACATTTCATCAGAGTATAGAAACAGCACTATATATTTTCTTGCAACAGTTAAGCAAGCCTTCTCTTTTCATAAATATAGGTCAACAGAGCTAAACTCTTGTTTTTGCCTCAACTCCCACTTTAAATGCATAAAGAATTAGATTTTTAGGGAGCAGAATGAAAGAAATGGTGTATTTCATGCTATTATATACCCAGCCAAGGATCCCAAAGGGTTTGCTTGGGCTTTAAAAACAAAACAAAAACCCTTGGCATTTGTCAGACTAAAACCATTTTTCTTTGGTCTTTGCACAACCATCCTTTCCAGATTTGAATAAATAACATCAAACAAATTGCTTTGACTTCCATTACCATGCAATGCACAGAAGTTGTTCAAGGAGAGACCGAGCAGCATGTGAAAGCATTTGATAGCAAAGGACTATGTGGGGCACCCTCACTCCAACCCCTCCAACCTCTCTGATAATTTAAGCAGCCGGTATTGCCCCAGAAAACAGCCACAGAGATCAAGTTCAGGAGGTACCACCACCGGGTACTGCTTTACCCATAAACACACGGAGAGGGTTCTGAAGGTATTAACCAAATAACAAAAATACTGAAAACACACCCAAGTTTTCACCTTGACTCTTCATTTATTGACACTTGCAAATTTAGGTGTGGTTTAACACAGCCTCTTCAGCAAATGCTCAGGCCAAACCAAACAGCAGAATATAATATTCTGTATCCTTAAACCCTTTTTTGTTTCAACATCAGCCCACAGAACGCAGGGCAAGGACTCATAGATGATATTGTCAGCTGCAGATTTCATGTATTTTATGGTTATTACAGGCTGTACTGGGGAAAACAACCCCTACACTTTCACATGAAGTTTAAGGCACCACACATTATTAAGCGTTTCCGATACCATGTTTGGACTCCACCATGCACGAACCTGTCAATCGCAATGCAAATGAAGACTTTTCCATGCCACGCTGGGCAAAGAGCTTCAAAGTACAATTTAAGCAGCACTTTCTTCTTCTGCCCATCATTGACAGTGAAATGTCACAGTTACTAAGTTCCTCCAGCATCACCTAGGTGGTCAACCAACCTTATCCCCTCCTAGGGGCCACCTTCCTCCACTCCTACTCTTGGCTCTTCCGTTGACATTGAGAAGGTCGGGGTTGAACACCCCAAAGTGAAGCCTACACTCGGGTTTTTGCTCTCAGTATGGAGCTGCTCATTTTTGCAGAACTTCCCTTCCAAACCACCAACAGATTACCTCCAGTAGTTGAAAAGTTAATCCAAGATGCTTCTGAATTCATCCTTAACTAACCTTTAGAAAGTCTTGAACTCGTCCTGGTATTAGCATTGAGGGAATCCAGCACACACACTGGCAGATTGTGCATATAGAGGTAAACATCGTAAACAAGGGAGGAAAGGAGGAAAAAACAACTAAAAGGGGGACTGGGATACCAGGGTTTGCTTAACCCATGAATCAGAATTGGTCATTCCATACACCAGTAACCGTGTAACAGCCAACGCATCAGTCACCAACTAACTCTACCTTCAGCTCTGCAACATAACCAACACCCTCATCTTTCCTCCAGAACCAGAAACGCTTCAGAGGGGTAAAATCAGCATTAAACCCTGTCAATCATTAAGCACCAGGTCTCATAAAACCGTCTACAGAAGAAGAAGGAACCGTAAGTAGCATGTGGCTCTTTGCTCAACATCGTATATGGGCATAAACTAATAACCTGAAGGTAAATCCCGAATCACAACCATGTGTTGCCTAATACAGCCATAAATTCTGAGATTGAGCGATCAAGCCAGTCAAAAAATTCACCCTTTCAAACCAGAGAAATTCTTGGAAACCCAGTGGATTGCCTGGCCTCCCATTCACCTTCACAAAGGCTGGCATCTGTAACAGCTGAGACGAGAGAGGCCCAGACCAAACCCAGAGCGAAGCAGGAAAGGAATTAGCACAAATTAAAGAAAGAAACAGGCACAATAAACACAAGTGTTTTTACTGCAGGACAAACTCTCCACCCAATGAGAAGCTAAGCAGACAAATAAGACAATTAAGTAAGTGAAGGTTACTGGGTTAGGACAAATCATTTTTTCTGCGGGAGGTTTCAGCTGACGGGTTTCTCCGCGTTTGCCATGCCTGGCTGGGCTAACACCACGGGGCTCCTCTGCTTCAGATAAACTCCTGGGCACCGTGGGCTAGTAATGGCCCCAAATCCCAGCATTACACATTAGCCATGCCGCTTGTACCATCACCTGCTGTATTTCTGCACAAGTTGGCAATTTCTGCTCAATATACTTCAAAATGAATACATCGCACACACGAAGAACCTAAGACAAGCCACTCCATGGACAGGTGATCTCGATATAGTGGATTTCCTTAGATACAGACATGAACAAACCATGGGAAATTATTGTGTGTTGCTCCCTACAGAGCCAGGGTGTCAAGAAGATAAGGGTTTGCTTGTTTGCTTTAACAGGAGCTGAAAAATTGTGGTCAGCAGCAGCAGACTTTCCCTTCTTAGCTTCCCAAAAATTCTACCCATCCTTCCAGGTTAAAGGCACAGCTATTGATGAAGTAAAACCTGTTCAGGTACTGTAAGCAAAACATTAAAAAAAAAAAAAAAAAAAACCAACAAACTACATCACAACTTTTTGTAGCTAAAATAATCCCACCCCCCGCAACCACCCTGAAAAAAAGGCAATTTTCATTTTTGCCCTCGAGGTTCAGAGAGGGCCAAGAGTACTAATTGCTTCATTCCCTGAAGCAATATGAAATAAGAGCAAACATCCACCTGTACTGCCACCAAAATACCGGCACAAACCTTAAATTCATACTCAAGAGTATTAAAAGATGACCTTACAGGGAAAAAGTGCTGGCCAAACAGCCACCAGATTCACTTGGTACTCGTTAAACTCCCACCCACAACCCTCATTTCCATGAAGCAGTTAGGTATTTCTCTGAAGTTACTCAACAACTGTGAAGGTCAAGTATGGTCCTAACTGGCCGGTTGCAAACAAACGCACCTTTCATGTCAGCATGTGCTTCAGCCTGCTCCCAGCCGCAGAGAAAAACCCTAATCAGAGGAGAAAAACACCACTAAATTGGTAGCAAAGGGTGCACACACCTGGGCTATAGAGTACAGTCAACACCTGCAGAGGATCCAGCTGACCCAGCGAGAGACCTGAAAATTGGGGCCAACGCAATGGATGGGAAAGAACTATTTTTTTTTTGATGTATAAAACTCATAGTTTCAGCTAAAATACTAAAAATTAAAAAAAAAAAAAAAAGAGCTTCAGTGGCACTTCTGAAGAATAAAAAAAAAGGCTTTGGAAGCTTTAGATTTGAAGCTTCACAAGCTTCTTATGAAAAATGCAAGCTTTGAAAAACTTCTGAAGATTTAATATTCTTACTTTGGGCTCTTCTACTGCCAATGGACTACGGATGCTGTAACTAATAAAAAATAATTAATGCCAATAAACAGGCCCTTCATAAGGCTTCAGCTTCTCTTCTCCATCAAAGACTCGAGTCATTCACTGGGACATTGTACAGGAAACAAAATCCATCCACCGAGCTTGTCTTTCCTACATTTGGTTCTCCGGCGCTACAACTCACAATCTAAAACCTTCCAAGTGCAAGGAAAGGAATTTGAGGTTTTTTATTTCTAAGTACGCGGCTCCTGAGCGTGGCAGAGACCTGACCTCGAACGGGACTGAGAAAAAGCTGGGAGTTTACGTGCCGGCCCTCCCAAGAGCCCAGGTCTCACGTAGGCAATGAAACAACCAGCTTCTCAGAGCGCTCCACGGCGAGCGGTGCCCTACAGTCCACCAAGCCACCTCCTGGCCCTCCTGAAAGTCTAGCCACGTCCCACAAGATTCACAAGAGCCGATTTTTCTGAAAACCTCTACCGTCCAAATGCCCTCAAAAATGTGACAGTCTCGTAGCATCAGCCACCTTCTCACCAGTTTCGGCACACCAGGACAAGTGCTGTGACAACGCTTGGGTTTTAGTACATGAGGAGCTCCTTTCCTCAAAGGAGAGGGGAGGAAGAAATTACCCCGACTTTTTTGTTTTATTTTAGAAATCCTGACACTCCCCTCTCAAAGTGTCTCAGTGGAGAAGCATGTACCAACTTCAGACACCACCACAAAGCAGTCAGGATGACCTTCACAACACGAGTCGGCAACACGTGCGTGAGGAGCCATTCTCCAAGATGAGGAAACCGATAAATTGGCAAAAAAAACCCCAACCAGCGCCTAGGCCAAGCGTACAACCTCTGCCAGTCCTTCCAGTTTCAATGACACGCTGAAGACTGGCATCACAACGCTGCGCAAGGTGACATCCGGCAGTCCCACCTCAAGCTCTCCCAGAGTCTTAGGACAGAGACGCTCTTGGTCTCACGCCTAGGGGTAACAACAGCTATTTGCAGAGACAGTGGTCACAGAAATGATAATGACAACTCAGAAAGGTGTTAAAACTGATTTGGTGAATGAATCAACAGCAGTAGCAATGCCGGCCCTTTTGGTGCAACATACTATGGTCCTACCCTCCCATGGTCCTACCCTCCCAAGGGGCAACAGCAATAAATCTAGACGAGAAGATCGATCAGAAACTTCTAGTGATGCATCCACCCATATTCTGAAGGTATGGCACCAACAAAACAAAACAAAAAAAGAAATACAGGATGAACGAAAGGGAACAATTAGCCAGCAGAATTCTCTATGATGGGAGACGATCGAGACAAGAGCTTGGATAAATTCAACAAATTGGGTATCTTATAGCAAAAAGCATTTCCAGACCTTTGTTAAAACCAAACAAGACTGCAAACACGAGCTCAGATCGCTGGGCATAAACCACCTTCTGAACACTTAAGGGTCAGAAGAAAACTTTGCCTGGGGACAACACCCCCCCATGGCTGCCCGCTCCCAGGCGTCCCCGCGGTGTCCCCGTCGCAGCCAGCACGGACCATTGCTGTGACTGGAGGGCACTGGGTTACATCCCTCCTCTATTATTCGCGGGGCTGACGGTGCAATGCAGACACAGACCCAGCTCACACGCATCACCGTTTGGAGACTGCATAATCACCCGGCTCAGCCCCGGCGAAAGCAATACGAGAACACCTTCTGTACACAAGAAATTCTCCAGATTTAAAGTTTTAACACAAGCTAACAAACGCCAGGGATGAAAGAAATCCTGGGATGAAAGATCTCCATGACACCTGCTTTGAATAAAAAGACATTGCTACAGAAATATCAGAGACCTGCTGGTCTAGAGCCTTTGCTACATGTCATTCCCCAGACATCAATTTGCAATAGAGGCACACAAAAGCAGTATTACACAGATTACACGCTACTCCCCTGAACTGCAAACAAAATCCACCCGGCGCTACCACCTCGCCGTCCAAAGCACTCCCCAACTGAAGCCACCTCCTCTTGCTGTTCCTAAGAGGACTTTGCAGAGGATAAGGCACGCGGCCGGGTTCAACGCCGATTTGCAGAACTGACAGCTCCTCCCGCAAACTTTGCTCCGGCTCAGCTTTACCAAATCCTCCCCATTTTTCCTCCTGGCCGTGGGGAGGGAACCGACGGTAGCGACCCTTTGGGGCTGCCAGCGGGACGGCTTATCCTCGGTTCCTGCGTCCTTCAGGTAAAACCCACGCCCCGGCGCCTGGATGCTTAAACCAGTTTATCATCTTCTGCACCTGTAACGTCACTGCTTTCTGCACAAAACACGGTAATTATTTCATGTTTCCTTGTAACGGCACCCAGGAGCCCCAAAATCAAAGGGCTGAGATCCCCACCAAGCCTCTCTCACCACACAGAGGTACCAAATCAGCCACGTCCCCTGCGCAAGGACAGCCCAGACCCTGGCAGAGGTGACACTCCAGGTGCCTATGACCAACTCGGAGGAAGGAGGGGAGAGAAAGGCACCAACAAAACATCGTTCGCTGGGTTTTATGCCACATGGCTCATTTACTCACTGCTGGCAGCTTCCACAAAATCAGGCTCGTCAAGCACCTGACTGTATACATAGGTAATGATTATAAAGCCAACTCAAGCGGGGCTAAAAGTACACAAAGATCTAGCATAAAAATAAAAAAATGCCATCTTCTCCCAGATGAAAATACAGGACTTTGAACGTAACAGGTGGATCATATAAAAACGATTTCACTCCCAATTCTCAAAATATTTTTTTTTTAAATTCCCTCACAGACCGAAAAATCATCATTACCGAGAAGCAATTGCAATTTTGCTCTGTTTAACAGTCAAACTACCCGCCTCCCCCAGGACCAAACACAAACCCAACTACGGCAGCCTCTGCACAGCGCCCATGCAAGGACTCGGGCAAGGTCTGGGGGTAGCCATGGGTCTCCTCCCTGCGCCCTGCCCAAGGAAAAGATCATTTCTTTACAGTGTTTTTTGTTTGCGACAGGGCACAAACTTTAAGGGGACGGTTCGTTGTTGTGCTTGGGGAAATCGGCGCGGTTGGTTTGTTATTACTCTGCCTACGATGGAAAATCCTTATTATCTGGGAAGTGCTGCTCTACCTTGTGTCGGTGGCCGCGTCCTGCCCCCGGGATGCCAACCTGAGCCGGACCCCTTTGTGTGGGGACGCTCTCTCCCCCAGCCTCGCCTGCGTCCTTCTCAGGCCTGCGAGCACATTGAAGTCTTTTCACATGTTTCTTTCCAAAGACGGGAAAAAGACACGCACGTGACCGATCACAAAAACATCCACGAGGCACCACCACCACCTCAAAAAAGGAGGACACCACCAAAGCCCTGCCCCACGCAGACGTGCTCCCTGTGCCTCCACCAGCCAGGAAGCTAAAATCCACCAGCCACAATCTTTTCCTTTTTTTTTTTTTTTTAAATCCACGAGAGTCTCCTCATCATTCAAACCTCAACATTTCAGAGGGCGGCCGGAGCCTCGCCTCCGAACGGCAACCACAAACACAAAAAAGGAAAAAAACCCACAAAAATCCTCCCTCCGTGCCCCCCAAAGCCGAAGCGCCGGCTAAGGCGCGGAGAGGGAAAGGGGGACGAGGCGCAGGGACAGGGAACCCGGCCGGCTGCTCCCCTTTTCTGCCTCCCTTTTATTTCTGCTGAGTGTAGTAACACTCGAACTGGCTTCTCTTTATTTGCAGCCGGATACGCGCTTTCAAAGATACTGTACTACTGTGCAGGCCAAGCAGGGACTCTCTTTCTTCCCTTACTTAGGGCTTTTGGGAAAATAATTATTCACCAGCACTGCCATCGTGAACAGAGAAAGCTAAATCAATGTAGCTTTGTATGGGCCATTGCCACTGCAAAGCAAATACTCCATCAAGACATGGATCAGTGAGAATTTTATGGCTGGGAATCCTTATGCACATCTTTGTGTATTTTTAATACCCATCTTATTAGTTGGCGTGCCCCCCTCCCTCCCCACGCTCCTGCACCTCGCCCTCCCCCCGGATTTGTCTTGTGTCACTGGCAGCTACAGGGCTTGGCTTTGAGATCCACATGCTCAGTAGAAACATCTGAAACACACAGCCAGGTTTATTCCCTTTTTTAAAAAAAAAAAAATAAAGCATTGGTGCATAGCAGATTTATTCACTGAACAGGTTGATTTATTTAACAGACTTGACATACATCAAAACCTACTATGGGCTTACATAATTGTTATCCATTTAGCAGGTCTGCTTCTTTTGTCAAGTATTTGTTTTTTAAAAAAGTGATTCACTAAAGACTGCTGCCTTATGCACAGTTCACATACCTTAACAAACGTAGTCTTGCATGGGGTATTAGCCAAAGTGACTCTCAATTGCATCCTACCTGCTTGAGCGCTGCCGTTATTTTATTTTTATTATTTTTTTTTTTTTTTTAGTTTCTGTATTCTTCCCTCGCCTAAACTAAAATAACCCCCCCCCCCAAAGCCGGAGCGTGTGCACGGGCAGAGAGAGGGTTGACTTTCCGGCAGTCTTTGCTGTGGCACAGTGGTTACCGCATTACCACGCCGCTCCGGCGAGAACAGCAGGTACCTCCAGCGCCGAGAAGGCACGGCTGAGTACCAGGATGTTGATGGTTGCACAGAGGTTTCGGGGAGGAGGCGGAGGGGGGGGGGGAAAGGAAAAAAATAAAAAGAAAAACCTCAGGGAAGAAGATTTCCCAACCATGCAGCCTTTTTTTTTTTTTTTTTTTTTTTTTTTGGTTGGGTGGTTTTCCGGCGAGAGGCTCACCCAAGCTCCCCGGGGCTGGCATCGCTCCCACCCGCGACACCCATCCATCCGCCCCGGTTCCCCACATACGCACCCATCCGAGCGGGAAGCATCGCCCAGAGCCAGGGCCCAACCTCGGCTTCCATCGCCGGGCCCCTTTACGCCTTGTTTGGGTTCATCTCTCACCAACCCTACGGCTCGCCGGCGAACCAAGGCGCTCCATTCCGGAGAGGGGGATTTGGTGGGGTGTCTGTCCCCCCCCCAGCCTCCCCCCCTCCCCACACACACACACACAGGGAGGGGGGTCAACCCCGTCTCCCCGCTCCAGCATCACCCAGGCAGGGCACATCTCACACTTCGGAAGCAGAGCACATTGCCTCCATCGCCGCCGCGGCTCGGGCACCCCGGCGGTGCGGGAACCGGGGAGAGACCGGAATCAAAAAAAAAAAATAAAAAACCAAAAAAAAAAAAAAAAACCCAACCAAACCACCAACCCGCACGAACCCAATTATCCGCCGCTCGCGAGACAGATGGTTAATTATATTAACAGCCGCATTTTTCGCCGGGATAGAGTTTCAGACAATGAGCCAGTTTTATTTGATTAGCCAGTTTGCCAGTTTAATACGCGGAATGACAGTTACTTCCAGGGCTGAGGGATTTTTTAATATTTTTTTCTTTTTAAAAAAAAAACAAGCATCCC
>JAOXNO010000063.1:2654227-2679323 GCA_028565335.1 Limnodromus scolopaceus
GCTCTGCCACCCTCAAAGTGAAGAAGTTCCTCCTCATGTTTAGATGGAACTTCTTATGTTCCAGTTTGTGCCCATTTGAACCATATACTTCAGTCAACCAGCACCACAAACTAATCTAGCAAGCGATCTCATCCTGTAGACAGCCACAGCTCTTCTACTTGATTGGTCACACTCATGCACCTTGCACATTCAAGGCCTTCTACGCTTAGATGACACCTGTGCACCTGTGAGTTTACAGCTCTTCTGACACTGCCCATTTCATTTTAAATGGTCGTGGAGTTGCTTTGAACCATAAAGCCATTAGTCTGTGTTCACTTCCCGTGTAGACAGCACCGGTCACGTCAAAGCACTCAACAGCAAGGACTTCACGAGGTTCCTCTCACCTTCTGTTCTGTTCCCTGCAAAGTTCAAAGGTTAACTATTTCCACTTCATTATCTCCTGCAGTCAGAAAGAAATAATCTGTTGAGTAACTTCTTTTTAATCTGCCTCAAGCATTAAGAATGTGTCATGGTCATTTATATAGAAATTCACCTGAATGACGACTTGGGTCCTTGAGGAACACTTCTGGCTCCCACTTGGGAACACAACCACTCCATTTCCATGAAATACCACTCGTGTCTCACTACAGTCAATAGGAATAAAAACAAGTGTGTTTAACAGATGTCACAGTTTCCAGATTGTCACAGCTTTCCACCGTTTTCTAGTTGATGGTTATTACAAGATTCCTGTAAGTCACCAGCAAGCAATGCAGCCTCTTCCTCTGCTCTCCACGTCCCGACTGATGACGTGAGCTGTCAGACTGTAAACTCGGAGTTGTCAAATAGCTATAATTTGCAGATTTAGGAAAAGAGCTTAACATTCCTTTGAGCAAAGTACTTAAGAGATGTAGTCAGTGGAATTTACAGTCTGTGAAAGTCTGTACAGTTTTCTGTTGGAACAGGATCTCCATAGGAGAGCTCAAATGTCAGTAAAGCAGCTTTGGTCTAAATCAGAGACTGCCGTTAGACATGAGCTTATATTCCCACTGAACGAATTTCCACAGAGACTTTAATATCCGAGGCTAAAAACATCACCATTTGTAGGGTTTGCTTTTCTAGACACCTACTAGAACCACTTGGACATTTATTTGCTAGAACTCGACTCCTTTCCAGTAGACTAAATAACAGCTAGAAAGTTTGGGTCCTTAAATTAAAATAAAACAAAACCCAGAAAAATAATCAACAGAAAACAATTTTTGTCAGCTTCTGGAACAGATTGTACATTGAAAAGTAGTTTTCTGTATTTCCCTTTTGTTTTCATAAGTGTTATTTGCATTTGGGTTGATACCAATTACTCTTATGCTATTTATATCAGATAATCTTTTCAGAATTGCAGTCCAGCTTCAGCTGTTCCCCGTTCCTCCTTCCGTTACCCGTGGGCTCTGTGTTTATCTGCAGTGCATATATAGGTGCTCAGGGCTCCATGGGGTTACACGGTGGCTTTATCTGTATGAACTAGGAGCTGGGAGCGTTACCCACTTGTGAATTCCATACACATCTCCTACGAGAAGACGTGAAGTGTTTTAAATGCACCACTCCGGTGCATTGTCCAACCTAAGGTCATTAATTTATTTTTACCCTAGAAACTTAGGGAGCACTCTTTGCTCAGGCAAATGACATTTTCAGTAACATCCATTAAAGTCACTCCATGGTCACATCACACCCCACGGAACAGTCATTGATTCCCTCCGCACCCTCAAAGATAAACTTCAGGTGTTCCACGATACAACTTTTCAGGTTACTAATCCTTTTGAATTCCTCCCAGTCTCCACTTTAAACAATTCTCAGATATGTGCACGCACTTTATACACGCACAGAAGTCCGGATTCAACCATTAAAAAGTCTAAAATCTGCCAAAAATCTTTCTTTTTTTAGTGCTGTGGGTATTTGTGACGCCTGCACCGTCAGTGGCAGAGCTGGCCAAGGCACTGGACATCCACCTGCTTCAGACACCAGCTCCCCCACGTTCCTGGTAATATATTAGTGCTTGCAAAAATAACAACTCCAGCCTAAAATACTTCTGCTTTGTGCTCTTCCCCTCCTTGTATCCCGCCAAATATCCCGGATTCCTTAATCCCATAACAAGTAACAGTATCAACAAGGGATGTCACTCATTACCTTTCACAAATACTGCAAACACTGTTTTTCCCCAGAAAACACTCCCTGGTTTTAACTGTAAACAAGCCCCAATCTTTTATCTGTGTTTGTCAAAAGCCAGGGAAGTTTTTCAAATCACTGAAGAAATAAAGATTTTTACACCCCTGTGTGAAAACAGATGAACACATATTTCCATTTTTGAAAGCCACAGAGCCCCTTTCATAATCCAGGCATCAACTGTGCTCGACACGTTCGCTCCCGATTACAGACTGGCCTTCACATTCCATTTTCCCTAACTGGCGTAAAATGGAAACTTTTCATCTTTTCAACCTCCAATTTTCTAAATATTTGTGGGTGTATGCACAAGGCCAGTAAAATCTTCAGAGGACACTTGCAGAGCACTTGACAACGCATTCAAAGGAGGCAGCACAAGCTGATGGACCCTGTTTCAGCCTGTATCTTTCTCTCCATAATGGAGGGGAAAAAACTTCTCTCCTTTTCCCTCTCCTCTCCAGGATAAGGTTTTTAGCTTTACAAGACACATTTTACGTTGGTGTGACACAAGTGCTTTACCCGAGAATTTTATTAAAGGGTTACAAAGCCCTCAGAACTGGAAATGAAATGTGGGTGAGCTGAGATGTCACGTTAGTCTTTCAGCTTTGGGGACGCTATTTTAAATTCTGTCCTAAGACACCTGTAAAAATGCATTTTTCCTTTTTTTTCCCCCCGAATTAACAAATCCACTGTGCAACTTAGAACAACTGACACCTCTCATTTGACAGAGACCCTGCACTGAAACCCCCCAGTGACTGTGGTCATGACGACACTGCAGCAGCATAAACCTGCACAGCACCTCTCTGAATTCCTAGGTTTAATTACAGACACAACCCATATTGCACCAGCCCTACTTCCACTAGTGCCCAGTGACTCAAAAGAAAGTTAATCATAATTTACTCTCCTGGGACATGCCTTAAAGTCGATTTAGGAAGCTCCCATTAGCCCAGCAGGCAGCTTGCCAGTATAACCGGTGATACTTCATGGGGATGCCCCATCCCTGGAGGGGTTCAAGGCCAGGTTGGAGGGGGCTTGGAGCAACCTGGTCTGGTGGGAGGTGTCCCTGCCCAGGGCAGGGGGTGGCACTGGATGATCCTTAAGGTCCTTTCCAACCCAAACTATTCTATGGCTTTATAGAGGATCCTATGGGGCTGACCAAACGTCCATCTAGATGAGCACTTTGGGATGGACACCACACAAGGTTTTTAGGCTCTTTTCTTCAGTATCCACAGGACGCCACAATATTTAGCCCTCATACATACAGCAACGCTTCTCGGCCTTTGGCCAGTGCTTCACAGGGCCAGCCGAGGCTGGCTAAAGAGGAACATTTCCAGAAGAATATCTCTTGCTTCAGGTGCCACCGAGCAGGACTGACCTCCTAAGGTTTCTGGTGGTTTTCCAGGCTGCTCACATCTGTTTCCCAAGTTTAGTCACAACATCTGCAAAAACTGATCAAAAGTTACGTTAACAGGACTTTAAAAGATCTTTTTCAGAGACTAACCATTTAGGGATTTTCTTAAATCAGATTTATACGCAAAAGCCAAGAAGTAGCAGAACTCTAGACTATCTGTTCTACAGGATGCTCAGGTACCTACAATTTACCTCCCTCACCGATCCATTAATAAGACCTCCATTAATAAGTGCTATAAATCACAGCACTGTCACAGCACTTCTTTAATGATACAATTATTCTTTTAGAAAAATGCCCTGGCTCCTTCCAAGAAAACAGGCAGGTTCCTCAGCGCGCAGGTAAGCAAGTGTCCAGTTGCCATCGAATCTCCCATCCCGTGCCCAGGCTGAAACCATAAATTCCCCAC
The DNA here is from genome assembly GCA_028565335.1 of Limnodromus scolopaceus. NCBI lineage: Eukaryota > Metazoa > Chordata > Aves > Charadriiformes > Scolopacidae > Limnodromus > Limnodromus scolopaceus. The sequence continues at coordinate 2,658,235 of JAOXNO010000063.1, forward strand.
CGGCATCAGGACTAAAGGTGGGAAGAGTGTTTTGATGCTCAACTAACCAAAATCAACATAATTGGAAGTTTTTCCCTGGGAAGCAACAGATAATCGATAGAATACTAAATTATCACTTCTGCAACCATTGTTTGAACGCAGATGGGATGTTAAATGAGCATGGTAACCTCAAAATGGTTCCTAATTTATGTGAAGATTAGAAAATGCTGGATTTGTAATTACTGTTTTCCTTGATGCACACATGCAACTCAAATTAGCGCTAATAGAAGTTATATGTATACACGAAGAAAAAAAACCCCAACATACTCCCATTACAGCTCTTTCCCCTTAAAAATTAATGACTTTTTTTTTGTCAGTAAGCATTTATGGAATACTCCTGCTCAGGATCATTGCAAGATTTAAAGATATAGTGAATGAACCTTTGGGAAGAGCAGCTGGAAGTTCACCCCCTCATGTCCCCCCTCCCTCTGTCCACAATGTCCCGTGCCAGACCATGCAGAAAGCGGTGACAGTTGCTGTGGGACAGTGACAGCAGGAGCAGTGGCTACTGGAGCTCAGATCAGTATGGTCCAAGTGCATCAGAACTATCAAAATTACGTGTAAATAAATAAAACCCCCATTCCCTGCTTTCTTATCCGATAATGAGAAACCGGAGTTAGAGCTGCACAAGGAGAAATCCAGTCAGCAATGACATGCGGTATCATCTCAAGGGCTCGAGCAAATTGTTAAAACACATCTTCTATTGTTCACAAGAGTTTATGTTTATAAAAACAAAGTATTTAAGAAATAGCCAAGCTTTTAACAAGAATTTTCACTCTCATCAGCACGATGCATCTAACGAGTGCTCTTCATACGTTTGTGCAGCTCCATTCACTGCAAGTTGAGGGGATCTCCGGAGCAGAACTGGGGGGCCCTGTATGAACTGACCCTTCTCATCCATCACCAAGAATTTTGGAGCCTTACACTAACGCACACCCTCCCCCCCAGTTTGTTCCCACGTGGCATTACCAAGCGCTGCAAAGAGTCGCTTTTACCTAAAAGGTCAGTTCAAAGCTTCCCCCTCCCCGTGGAAGGGCCGTGCTCCCATCCCCGTTACTAAAATCACTGCTATTCCTAATTCCACGGCAGCGAGGGAGTGTTTCCTCTGGAAACGGCTGCAAAGCTGGCAGAGCCCTTCTGACAGGACACTCGTTTCTAGTCACAAAGATAAATCCTTTATTTAGTAATAATTATCTACACACAGCTGAACAAGGGGAGGCAGGGTAAGAAGTCTTCCAGCAGAATGGTTACACAATATGATCTGAAACTCGCTTGTTGTTGTTGTTCTTGAATATCTACCATCTGACTGTACCATGTAAATTTTACATTTTCGTTCTGAAAAGAAATTTGAAGATAATTTAAAATCTCAATTTGGGTAACTACTATTCCATAGGCCAGAACTGCTGAGAGCAGAGGGACCACCCGAGTTATGGCGAGTTATGAATTTCCATTTGTAAAAAGCAGAACAACCTCCCCCGCAACCACTAAGTTTTCTAACTTGAGGGTTGGAATAGCCAAAATTTTTTGTCATGTCTTCGTATCCTGGGCCTAATAAGCTTTTACACGGGAATTAAAATTGAATTCTCTAAGTTCACAGTTAATAGATGACTATACGCTGCGAGACGACGCCTATTTTTAAGTCCATTTTTCACACACGTTTCCTTTAAAAACACAGACTGAAAAGGGAGGGGGGGAATTAAAGGGCTTTTTCCACTCTAAAGCTGCAGACAGAGATTTGATAATGGTAGCAGATGACTTGAATTTTGAAAAACAACCAGCTAAAAGTCCAGAATATGAAAAGCTGCTGTTTAGAGAAGTGATGTTCCGGATTACCGAGGAGCAGAATCACCAAGACCCACAGCGGCTGGCAAAGAGCTCCAAAAGAAACCCATTTTCTGTGAGGAGCCGCGGGGCTCGTTAGAGAGATGCCACAGGCTCCGCCGTACGAGTCGGGGCACCGCAGCGGGAGCCCCTCCACAGCCCAGACTCTCTCCGCTTCAAACGGTGATGCTTTGGAGTTATAGTATGGGAATAAAAATTAAAATAAAATTAAAAAAAATGGAGAGAGCACAAGTTTTACTTTCTAGCAGCCGAGAGAATCACCAGGTATTGCGAGGAGCACAGGGAGCACCCAGGCAAAGCCACAAACAAGTCAGGGATGTTCATCCAGCAGCTCCGTGGCACAGGGAGCTTTCGGTCACCTCCAGAAACTCACTGCAATTCTTGAGAGGAAATATTGTGCCGTGGGACTGGCCTCCTCTTTTAGGAGATGCCTCTGTCAAGAGTCACCTCCCGACATTCAGTTTGCTGTCGGCAGAGACAGGAAATGCAGCTTTAAACAAATGTTGTTATTTCTGGTATTTACCATCAAAAATGGCCCCCGTTCCAAACCGGTAAAGCCCGAGGCTCTCGGGGTGCTCCCAAACTCCATCCCCGGTGATTACAGGCCTCAGCTTCGCACCGTCACTTGTTCATCTGAAAACTCTTTACCAACACGATGAAATTCAGCATTAAAATGGCTTTTGGAAAGCTCTGCGGACGATTACGAGGAGCCCTAACGACCGAGAAAAACCCTTTTCCTCCATCCTTCAGACCAGTGACATTTCTAACACTTGTGCCAAAGGAAAAAAAAAAAAGTCATCTTCAGGATTGAAATATTCCACTTTCCAGCCTTTGGACGTGAGCTGCTGCATGCAACTAACGACTAATTATTTAATTCCAAACCCCAGCTCTTGGGGGGTGGGGAGGGACTGGGGAGGGACGACACATTGGGGTTTTTATTAACCACGATCCAGGAAAGGGAAATGCCTCATAAAAAGAGTTTTTAATAAACCTTTGCTAAAGTGTTTCTGGCAGTTCAGAGATAACTGCACCTTTGGAGTCAACCCTTCTCCTGTCAGAAACTAAAAAAGGAGACAATTAGTGAAAATAAAAGGAAGATTGTAAGCTGGAAGAATTCTGAACCGCTGCTACATTAACGAGCCTTCACTTTGCTTCTGCACTCCACGGATGAAAATAAAAGTCCTTGCATTCGATAGACTTTTAAAATCATTTTTAACTGGAGATTGATGCCAGCTTGGCTTTTTTTTGCCCATCATTTTTTAAAAAAGAAAAAGAGAAAAGGACTAGCAGAAAAGACAGCAAAGGTTTCACTCCCTTTAAGTTACTGTTCCTGTATTTAGTTGCAGGGGAGGGTATAACACAAAAAAACAAACATTATTTGCAACTAAGTTTCCAGAAGCATCAAATTCTGGGCACTAGCAAAGTGGCCACACTGAGAAATCTTGCATCTAATTTACAAACGTAATTATATCAGTGTAATTATACCGGTATAATTCCCCAGGAAAAAAGAAAAAAGTTCTTTTTTAGCATCCAAGAGAAAGATTTTTATTTTTAAATTCAACATGAAGAATTAGACCAGACTAAGTAGTGATGAGTAGATCTGGTAGATCTCCCTGAAGAGATAAGGGATGAAAATTCAACCCTGTTGTGGTGGGATGACCCCGACTGGGCACCCAGTGCCCACCAAAGCCGCTCCGTCAGCCCCTCCTCAGCGGAACGGGGGGCTACAACGAAAGCTCCTGGGTGGAGACAAGGACGGAGCCATCGCTCAGCAACTGCCACCACGGGCAAAACAGACTCGACTCGGGGAAATGAATGTATCGCCCATCAAAAGTCAGAGTAGGGTAATAAGAAAATAGAACTAAACCTTAAAACACCTTCTCCCCACCCCTCCCTCCTTCTTCAGCTCAACTTCCCTCCCTCTTTCTCCACCTCCTCGCCCCGAGCGGGGCAGGGGGACGGGGAATGGGGGCTGTGGTCAGTTCATCACACCTTGTCCTGCTGCTCCTTCCTCCTCCACACTCCTCCCCAGTTCCAGTGTGGGGTCCCTCCCACGGGAGACATCCCTCCGTGAACTTCTGCAACGTGGGTCATTCCCGTGGGCTGCTGTTCTTCAGGAACTGCAGAATGAGGTCCCTTCCATGGGGTGCAGTCCTTCAGGAACAGACTGGGCACCCCATGGGGTGATAGGTCCTGCCAGTCAATCTGCTCCAGCATGGGCTCCTCTCTCCATGGGGCCACAGGTCCTGCTCCAGCATGGGCTCTTTAGGGGGTCCATCAGGCATCCCCCCGCTCCGGCATGGGGTCCTCCCTGGGCTGCAGGTGGATCTCCGCTCCCCTGTGGACCTTCACAGGCTGCAGGCTCTGGCTCCTGGAGCACCTCCTTCTTCACTGTCCTCGGTGTCTGCAGTTGTTCCTCTCACATTCTCACTCCTCCCTCCCAGCTGCTATCACCCAGCAGTTTTTCTCTCTCCTCCTTAAAAAACATCACCCCAGAGGCGTTACCACCAGCACTGATGGGCTCAGCCTTGGCCAGCAGTGGGTCTGTCTTGGGGCCAGGTGACAGTGGCTCCACCAGACATGGGGGAAGCTTCTGGCATCTTCTCACCGAAGTCACCCCTGCAGCCCCCCCGCTACCAACACCGGGCCACGCAAACCCAACACACCTGAAACGTCCTGCAAACCCCAAAGACTGAGGTTTCTTGACACTGAAGAAGTTTTTTTGACTATTGAAACGAGGAGATTTTTACAGCAGCGCTTTCAACAGTATCCAGGTCATTTTCTCATACATTAATGACATAATAGAAATTTATGGAAGTCTTTATTGAATCTTAATTGCTCCCTAAGACCATGACTGAAATAGAAGTGACTGCATTCTGCTCTGACTACTACAGCAGCTGCTGGGGATACAGAATCCTCCACTCACATTTTGTTTTCATTCAAGGGAAACTTCCGATTCTTCGTATTTACAGACAACACTCCATGTTTTTCTGTGAAGTCCCACAATATTTTGTCAACTCCAGATTTCCGCAAGCTCTTAAAAATACTGTTAGTTTTCTTTTAGAATAATACCAATACATTTCCTGATAGCCCAGTATGAAAGGTGTTTCTGAAGGGAGAGATGGATAATTCCAGTATTTAGTTTGCTACGAGAAGCCTCTAATGTTTCGTTGAGGTTTTTCTTATTCTTTACAAGGAAGGACATTTTAAACCAGAACAGCACTGAAGAGTTTAAATTGCATCTTCCTCACTAGCAAATGAGTCCAAATTAGCCCAATTACAATTAAAACATGACATATTTATCAATCATTAATGACGAGAAATAATGTAAATCAAGGACAAATCTGTTTACAATTTAATAATCCACCTCAAGCGACTACCGGGAGAACTTACCGATGCCTAAAAACTGCCATAAATTACACTCTTAGTCGAGAAGTTTGAAGTTTTTTGAAAAAGCCCAGCTCTTGCAGATGCCACTGAATAATAGAGATTTCTAAAGATGTAAAAATAGAACTCCTTTGGTTGAAATTATGTCCCTCTGAGAAACTGTAAAACCCCAAAACTGCAAAACCCAGGAAGTTTTTGAGCGCTAAGAAACAAGAGCCGCCCGTCATTGGCTTCTTGTGCATTTTTCACCTGCCAGAGAAGATTAATCCAGGCTCATACTCAGCACGAACAGTTCCCACAGCCCTTCACGCTGTTGATAACCTCCTCTTCTAGCTTCTTCCTCTCCTCCTCTTTGGAGATCCGTTTATTCCTCTCCTCCCAAGTGGGATTGTTGTGACTGTTCAGTACTTTGCTGCTCTGCGTGTGCCACATTTCGGAATAGAGGTTGCCGGGACTTGCCAGGAGCTCTGCGTGTCTCCCGCGCTCCACGACCCTACCCTGTAAAGGAAGGGGAATAAGTCAGTGATCAGTATTACCAGATCTGGAGGAATATAAATACTGCCAACAGACGTGCTGCAGTTTTACGGCACAGATTGCAACAATTATTAGCGAGAAGGAGCTTGGGACAGCAATGAGAGTGAATTAAGTGATGCGCTGACTTGTGTTCCATCACAAGCTGAAACCAAGGAGCCTTGTTCTTCTCAGTCTCGCATCAATGGGAACACTGATGCCTTTTGTCCAAAATTTAAAGCCCACCAACACAGAAAATTTAACTACATAAACTGGAAGAGTTATTGAAAATAAACGTAGACCTCTGTATGAGGAGCAAGGTGTTAAACTACTTGTGCAAGAGTCTCATGAACGTACCAAAACAAACATGTGTTTGTCTTTGCGTGACAACAAAGACACTAAGAAGCTAAAAGGAAAGAGCACACACACAGAGGGATTTGTACTGGATGAGCAAAAAGTGTTTAAAATCAAATCCTAAAAACAATTAGTGTAAATTGTGCTTTTAGATGGGTGCTCAGTAACTTGTGTCCCTGCAATTGCCGTCATGAAAATGGAGTGAGCGCAGCTCCTCTGCGCTATTCTCCAGAGCAAAGAGGATTTATTGACTCTCGTTGTGGAAAGGGGAAGGAGGAGCTGGAGAGAAGAACTCAAACCCCACAGACAGTGAAACGCCACCACCCTCCAAACCCAGACTCATCTTCTTACCTTGAGACACATATTTACATTCACTGACTTCAAATTAAAATAATGTATTCGTTCTCCAGCTATTCTTTCTTTTGGGAAAAGACAGCATTAGACGGACAACTACATGGATTTTATATTAGTTCTAAATTCTGATCTACAATTAAATCTACCTCCTCGTGATGGCAGCTGATGAACACGCTGGGAAAAAAAATTAGGTCTCATCACTTCTATTACCAGTCGTGCTGGTGGAATCCGAACAAATACACACTTGACCAACATCACCACAGAATTTATCTAAAAACTGTAAGTGGTTAATTTAGAGAGTTCACTGTAGTAGAGACTAAGCTTTTGAATTATGGCCTTTTTAAAAAAAAATAACTCTTGAACAACTATCAAAAATGTAAGTTCTCTGTTCAGCTTCACGGCATTCAGATCAGTATCACTAATACGACGGGGTTTTTTACTCGCTCAAGAATTATTCTGATTTCACTTCGGCAAAAGCGCTGAAGTTGTGACGCCGCATTTCCATCGCTGAGCAAAACCAGTCGCCACCTTCCCGTCCCCTCCCCGCGACTCAGCCTTAGCGACCCCGTTGCTCTCCCGGAGCCCAGCACTCAAAGGGGGACGACAAGAGGGGACTTTCTGCCGAGCGAAGGGCAGCGACGCCTCCCGGGGCAGCCGGGCACCCCCGGCGCTGCCCCGACTTGTTCCCAATCCCCGTTACACCCCCCTCGTGGGGGGAAGCGAGCGCCCGAGCTGTTTTACAGCTTTAGGTTGTGCTTTTATTTTTAATGTAACAGTTACGCTGTAACACAAAACACGCTCTCAAGTAAGCTGTGAAAACTTGCATCGAAAACAAAAAGTCGCAGATTGCCTTGTATCACGTTAAAACACATTTGCAAGATGTTTTAACATGCACTTACATAAAGGATACACCTTAGGAAATTATTTTTTTTTCAGCAAAAGCTGACAAAGCGAGCAGATCTAAACCCAATAAAATCTCCACAGAGCACTACGAGTGATTTATCCCACCACTTCATTCTGAGATTCACGTGAAGCTGAGATTTGTATAGCAAAGATGGATGTCACCATTTCATAAGATTTTGTTCTAATTCCCCATGAAATCATTTAAGGTACTGTAGGAATAATTTATTTTCTTTTAGAGAGGCATATTTTAGTCACTAAATACACCTATGATCACAAGCATATAAATAGCAAGTGAAAAAGTGAATGCAGAGATAAATTTAACATCTATTATCAGCAGATTAGAGCGCTGCATTTTCAGCATTATCAGTTAAAAGAGTAACTATGAAGTTCTAATAAGGACATTTGTTTATTTTAAATCTATAGCCAGATCTGGCTAGTAGGAAAGAAAGTGGACTTCGGCCAGACTGAAGATGAGGTAAGAGTCAAAGAGTGGTATTAGTAAATCAAATGTTGAAACTTTGCTTCTTTGTCCCACGAGAAGCATAAAGAACAGGAATAATCACACTTTTCTACAAGTACAGTAGAGAACGGCGTTCAGATTTATAACATAATTATATTGAACAATCCTACAGCAGTTTTATCTGCGCGGAAACAGAAGACGCTGCCCTCCCTCCTTCCGTTGAAAGGAATAAACCAATGGATGTGTGTGAAAAACAGACAGTCAGTAACGAGAACGAAGCATAAATTGGGGGAACACATTAGGAAACCCAAATCTGACAGAATCATGTAATAAACCAGATTAAAACCATGCAATATTAAACCAGTCGCAGGGCATCAAGAGAAATTTGTCATAGTCTATATAAGGAACATTTTAATTAAATGAACTATGCAAGTGAAGTAAAAATATAACGTAAAGGAGAGTCACGTGTGCAACTTTCTGCAACCAATAAACTGTTAGTTGTGAAGAAGAGAAATATATAAAAGCAGTGCTTGGGTTAGAGTTTTCTAATGTGGTTCATTTCTGAAGAAAGAGCTCTCAGTAGCTCGCTGGGAGTACAGTATTTCAGAAGGAACACGGAGACTCTTTAAACCAAACACTGACATTCTGTGAAAACGGCGCACCGCGGGGCGATGACCTCACCTGATCCAGCACGATGATTTCATCGGCGTCCACGACCGTTGACAAGCGGTGAGCGATGAAAACCGACGTGCGGTGTTTCACCATGTCCCTCATGGCACTGAGAATGTTCTGCGAGATTAAAACAGAGAGGAAAACTCTTACACGCTGCTGGGTGGTATGAAGAGAAATAAAATCCTGCCTGGAAATATGCAAAATACTGTAAATAAGTTTTGAGAAACATTTCCAGAACTGCTACAGCTGCACAATTACACAGCTACAAGTATCTACAGAAGAACCAGAAGAATCCCAAGCATGAAATATCTGTGGCTCTGAAACAGTCTTCAAACTGCAAAACACCTCCCCTTTATTCCCAGAATACCGCAGATATCCCAAGGGATAAAGGACAAAGTGTAACGATTTCAGGAAACACGTCCCCGTGCAGCCATTCTACAAAACACCACAAACAGCACTAAAGCCATGTCAAAATAATAGATCATGGTAATATTTTTCCAATCAATGAAAGTTAAAGAAAAAAGTATCACGCCAATGCGGAACATGAAGTTACAGCGATCCTGGGAATTCTCTATCTGTATTTATCCACAGCTTCCCTTGTGAGCAGCCTTCCACCTTCCCAAAACACATCCAGATGCTGGCAGCCCTGATTGGGAATCTGTGCTCTCACTACAATAAGTAGCGAGGGCAAAAGTTATTTTTTTTTTATTTTCCTGAAAAATGCTTGCCTCGGTCAGAAACCATTCCCATCACCAGAGAGACCGCCACGGAACGGACTCGATTTCATTTGCTGGCTGCAAAGCGCAGTTCTGCTGTGAAACTTTCAGCTTCGCTTACGATTCTGGCCACAATCAGCAAAACAATAGAAAAGGAATCTGAGCATTAGAATAGCGTGTGTGTTACAAACATTTCTGGTCCGAGGAGGAAGCTGCACTAGATTTGAGCGCTGTACTATAGACATGTAGAGTTTGTACTCTGAGTTCTTTGTAGCTGGAAAGTGAAAGTAATTTAGCGATTACAGGTCAATAAATTTGCTCAATAATCTGCATAAGTGAACACAAACACGGTTCTAGCCGTAGTTTTTGGTGACATTAGCTTGTGAAATCACTGCTGGGGCTGAGAGTCCTGTGTTTAAGCAAAGCTGGAGGGGCGAAGCCCGACGCAGTCCCCATGGTCGTGTCACAGCATCTGTGGCACGAGGCTCTGGCGTGTCACAACCCTTCCTGGGAAACTAACGCTAATTAATAGCAGCACTGCAGGTTACACCTACCCCATTTGCATCTCGGAAAGGTGCTGCACAACAACCAAGAGGTTTTCTGTTCTGGGTTACGTCACAATTATGTATAAGACATTTTTAATGAATGCTAGATGTCACCTAAACAGCTTTTAAAGCGGAGGGGAAAGCTTCACACTTCACATGAGGCATTTGTAACAGCTTCAAGAGATGAACGTTTAATGGGGAAAGGGACCTCAAAATACAGCCAGAGACAGAGGGGATAATCTTCACTGTGTCTCAAGGTAAACAGGGACTGAGCATCTCTGCACTGGCCTCCAGGAAAAGGGCTTAGACACAGGACCTCTTAATAGTAATAGTAGGAAAACACCCAATTGCCACCTGGCAAAGAACAGAATCCTTTCTGAGAGTAAAATAACAAGGAAAAAGCATCAGAATCAGATGTCATTACACCACATAAGTTTTTTATTTTTTAATGCCAATTTACCTCTTCTGTAATTGAATCTAAAGATGACGTGGCTTCATCATAGAGAAAGATAGGCGGCTCCTTTAGCATCGCTCTAGCAATTGCAACTCTCTGCTTTTCTCCTCCTGAATAGTGGGGGAAAGGGGAAAAAAAAAAAAGACAAAAGACAAAGTTAAATCTTGATATTCTCAATTCAACAGCAGACAGAACTGGTTTGGGGGTTGGTTCTTTGGCTTTTTTAAATATACATCATAGTTGCTACTGCTAAAGGTCTGTGCATGTGGCATAAGATATCACACAAGTTCCTGCTCCCTGCTAAATCCTGAGTGATTCAGGATTTTTTAATCCCTTTAGCAAAGGGGAGAGAGGTATTTTGTATCTGGTACAAGGCAAGAGCAGGTACCGGAGGACGATGTGCAGCAGCTCACTCTGTTGACCAGGGAGCAGGAGCTCATTTACCCCGAACAGTAAGTTCACACATGTCCATCCTGCTCTCCCACCCAAACACACGATGCTCTGTCCATCCTGTATCTGATTCCACGCATCATGCACACATATTTTTCTTTCATCTCTCTCCTTGAAATTCATCTAACTTTTCACTCCAGATTTAGTGTCCACACCCAACAGCTTAAACCAGCAAATTTCAGTAAAGAACACCGTTAATGCGGTATTTCATTCTGCAGTCTACTGTCTGGTTTCTGACGTGACCAACTTTCAGACTAGTTTCCTTCCTTCACAATTCTTCCAGCCAACATCTACTCAAGAATAACTTCGGACAACTTTTCCAGACAGAAAAACAGGTGCATTCCCGAACTTAAAATCTGCTAAACATTTGGCGTGCAATGCAAACATTTCACATTCGTGCACGTGTTTTCCTTTGTTTTACTGGAGACTTCAAAACTCTCCATTTAATACCCTTATGTTCTTGTTAATGTTCCATTCCTATCAGGAGAGAACGTGCTTTAATAAACCATTTAAAAGGCTGATAATAACGCTGCAGTTCAAATCTTAAACTGCCTTTGGCAGAACTCAGTAGCAATTAGAATTGTACAATTTCCTCAGTCTATTTTAATATACTCACTCTCTCCTTTAAAACGTGTTCAAAACTCACAGCTTGACAATATCCGGGTTTGAAAGACACCCTACAATAACAAAATCCAAGGTCTTTTCCTTACATTTGTAACGTATCAACTCGTTCCATGTTCATTCATACTCAGGATGGCAGCATGTTAAGCGTTTGGGTCATGAAAGCTCTGTCTACTACACATCTATCACAAAACTGAAACGGATTCTACTTGAAAAAGCCAAACCGCCTTGTTTTTCGTTATCTACTCTTGATGAATCAATCACCGAGGCCGGTAAGAACTGCACTAAATGCTGACTTCACCATTTAAATTGATGAAGTTCTCGTAGAATCGTCTAGGTTGGAAGGGACCTTTAAGCTCATCTAGTCCAACCATCAACTTAACTCTGACAAAACCCATCACTAAACCATGTCTCATCACAATTAAGACTTGCTTATGCCCAATGCCAAAACAAAGAAAACCACCCCAGGGGAGAGAAACTGAGAGACTGAGGCCTGTTATCCTGCTGCTGCCCTGCCGTCGGGGAGGTCTGTTTGGATTAAGGTTCTTGCCAATTATTAAAAAAATAAAATTCCACTAGTTTGAAAGCATCAAGGCAGCACTTTTACCGTATCGTTTTCTAATGTCAGTCCTCAAAGAAGTAAATTGTTCATTTACTGGAAGGAATCCATAACACACCCAATTTTTGCATACAGGGAGAATCCAATTTACTTATGGTTTTTAAAATCAATCGTTTGTTGCACTCAACAGATTTAACTCTTCACAGAACCAGGGCCCTACATTAAGATCCCAGCCTTTGCTGGCCCCACAAGTCACTGCCACCGACGACACGTGCAGGACCCACGCTAATTGTCATATCACTGAGACACCCACCGTGTCACTGGTCCCAAAAACCTCCTTTTTTCCCCCATCACTCATCTAAAATGCCTGGATTTCCAAGAGGACCACTGAAAGTCACAGAGCTTTCACTCCCCCTATTTCTCTTACAAAATATTATCTAAAAAAAGAGAAAACAAGTCAGGACTTTGTGTTTTTCTTAGAGTAGAAGTATAAGAAGCCTCACCCAACTTAAAAAAAATATAATTAAAACAATTCAGACATTAATCTAATAAACACCTTTATAACAATTGAGGCATTTTACTACTCAGAAAACTACAGAGATTCCAAGTAACAGATGCCATATTTGTACAGAGCTAGTGAAGGAACTCGAAGATACACATTTGTCATCTCCAATCCATTAAACAACTAAACCATTTCTGGTGGTGACAACTCTCATTATCAAGGAAAATACTGATCTCACAGAAGGACGCGGGACACAGGGGACACGGTACCTCCACATTCCAACCTACAGCAACAAACTGGCACCTGCAAGCAAAAAGCCCACGGAATTGAATCCTGCAAGAGCTGAGCACACAACTTCTGACCATCGTAGCGGTAGCACAAAGTGAAGGATGGGGTAAAGGCACATCCCATTTTCACAAAGGCTCCGTTAAAGGAGTCTCAAGGTCAGAAGGAAACTCCAACACGCTCACATACACTTCTCTGATTTAGAATGGGACATAGAACCATTTAGGTTGGAAAAGACCCTTAAGATGGAGTCCAACCGTTGACCTCAAACTGCCAAGGCCACCACTAACCCATGTCCCTCAGCACCATGTCTGCACAGCTTTTAAATACCTCCAGGGATGGTGACACCGCCACTGCCCTGGGCAGCCTGTTCCAATGTTTTGACAACCCTTTCAGTGAAGAAATTCCTCCCAATATCCAACCTAAACCTCAACATACGGCTACCGCTTTCAGCCACCTGATCTCGTGAAAGCAAATCCGACTGAGGAATAAACCACACACTGAACTATGAGGGACACAAAGACCTTGTGCACCGAAGAACCCACCTGAGAGCTTGAGTCCTCGCTCACCAACCTGAGTGTTGTACCCATTTGGCATTCGGAGAATGGCGTCGTGGATCCCCGCCAGCTTCGCTACGGCGTACACCTGCTCTGGTGTTGCACCGATGTTGCCGTAGAGCAGGTTGTAATAGATGGTGTTATGGAAGAGAACAGCATCCTGTGTTTACGGAAAGAATATTTTAAACAAGAAACCATGAACAACAGTTTTAAAACTGTCCCCAGTCCATGGAAGAAACCAATCCAGAGTAGGCTATATTTTTCTACGAAGTATTTGGGGAAATTTCTTTTCCCAAAACCAGGATTAATACGTTTTGTGTCCTAAACACATATATGCTATGCATACTTTTACCACTTTGCTAACTCATTCTGGGCGATAATCAACTATAAAGCTAAATCACTTAAAGCTGGAGGCAGTTGATCCTGAAGAGGCTTAAACACGGTTCAGAAATTGGATCTATATGATGATGCCCATAAAGCCAGAACATTTCCTGGGGAAAAAAACCACCCTAAAACCTGCACAGTGACTTTCAAAGGAATGAGGCGACACCCACTGCATTAGGATCAGCCTTCGTTGAACCACGGTGACGGAATATTGAGAATTACTGCTACAATGGACTCTCTGGGTAGAACAAAACCCGGCAATACCTGAGGTACGACTCCTATTGCCTTCCTCAGACTTTCCAAACTGACATCTTGTATGTTCTGTCCAGCAACGTAAATATTTCCTTTCTGAGGTTCATAGAAACGAAATAATAATCTCACAATTGTGCTTTTCCTGAAATTGAAAATAATTGAAGCTAATGTTAGGTTCCTGGGTTGGCATCTACAATCTCCAAACAGAACTGACATCACAAACAAAAATTATAGAAAGCAAAAAACAAGAACAAAATGCATTTAAGAAATAAAATTTTGTGTCATTGATTGGCGTATTAGTCCATTTACCCACCCTGACCCACTACCTCCTACAATGGCCACTTTTTTTCCTGCAGGGACTTCAAAAGACACTCCAGCAAGGACTTTCTGCCCCTCCAGGTATTCAAAATGCACATTATCAAAGGCGATGGCAGCAGTCTGAGGCGTGATCTGCAGGGGTGGAGCCAGCTCTTTGTCCTATTAAAAGAAGAGTGTCATCTTATGTGTTGCCCACAAAGTACCTCGAGCGGTTCAACAAGCCCAACAGTCCATTTCCCAACTCAGCAAAAAGCAAACAGACACTCCCAGCTTGGGTATGTGGAAAATAACTATCATCTGCCACACAAGTGAAATTGGTTTGTTCCTCCCTTTGCCCAAAGAAGGTAAAAAAACTCTGCTGTAAACACTCTCCTTCACAACTTCTTTTGCAGTAGTAAGTTCTGCATTGTTAATTACAAGTAAAAATTCAAGCACAAGGCATGGATACTTAAAAAATCTCAATACAAACACACCTTCCTTGAAGCAACTTTTGCTGTCAGTAAAAAGTTCTGCAAGAAAAAAAAGCAGCTGCTTTTGCAGTAACTGCACTTAAAGAGGAGGCAGAACAGAATCCCCACACAACAGCTCTGTCTTGATTAGAAATTAAACCTGGAAGGTAACAAACAGGGTGAAATGACGGCATTGCCAGAAAACAGCCCTTGTAAATACCCAGATGCTTTAGGAAAATAAGCTACTACTTACTTTAATTTTGGTATCTACACTGAGAAGCGTAAACAAGGTGTTCATATCTATAAGCGCTTGTCTCGTCTCTCTGTACACTGTTCCCAGGAAGTTTAGGGGAAGAGAAAGCTGGAACAACAATCCATTCACCATGACTAGATCTCCAACAGAAAGGCTGCCTTAAGACAAAAGGGATGTGAGAGAATAAGGAGACTTGAAGCGTTGTCTTGTTAGGAAAGCACCAAAAGATTTAAAAAAAAAAATAACCCAAGTCAATCAAGTCTGATTTGTTTTATCCCATTTCTACACCCAGATGTTTAAACAGTAAACAAAATGCACTCCCAGATCATGGGAGTGCTGGGTCAGTTCAGCTGAAACAGAAAGATGATTTAAAGCTGTATTTCTACCATCCTGCTAAAAGGCTACTCTAAATTTTCTTAAGGAGAGCCATAAACTGCACCCACTGACTTATCCATTCACCGTGTAACCATAAGCACCACTATTTTTACTCTAAAACCACCTTAATTTAGCTGAGCCTCATCCCAATACTGCATTTATAGCTTGTGCTGTGTCTTTCTAGCGACCAGGCTTTACTCTGTGTAATAAATTAGACAAATATAGATGAAAAACTCTATGGAAACAATTATTTTAATAATGTACCCTCATTAATCTAAGGAAAATGAAGAACACTGGCAATAAAACTACTGGAGACAGCAAACAGGTATATACCCACTGGGGAAAAGCTCGGAATCTTGCCAACATGGGAAGGAAGAAGAGTAAAGAGAAAGGATCTTTGTAGGAGGTCCACAGAAGTATCTGTATTTATGTAAGTGCCCTTCATTATCCTTCAACAGAAACCTCCTTAAGTTATATTTTCTTAGGATCTTTCTCTAACTGCTAAACGTTTAAAAATGATTCTAATAAAACCATACAAGTTCTATATATATATATGTATAATGGAATTAATAAAACTCCAAGAAGCAGAAATACCCAAAAACTCTCAAAATGAACAACTACCACATCAAGCATAAGTTAATTAAAATTAACACCTCAATTATGGACGAATTAGGGTAAAGGAGACTAATTTCTAGCTTACAGACAGACAACTTACCTGCAACAATGCCCTGGCTGGCAAGCACCATGATGGCCGTTAAGCCAATGCTAAATATAGCACTCTGCCCGAAGTTGAGGAGAGCTAAGGTAGAGGTAGTCTTCAGGGAGGCATTTTCATATTTCCTCAAGAATTCATCATACCGTTGGGCTTCATATTTTTCATTATTGAAATACTGTGATACACACAAAAATAACACGTCACACTCTCAAACACCACAGACTGTGTTTAACTAGTTACAGAATTCAGTACAACCATCCTGCACGCACAGATACACACGCAGCCCCGCTTCAACACTTCTCACACTGAAAAAAGATAAGAGATTAGTGTGTGAAGAGAAGAACCATGAGCAAACCCCAGCCGGTTCTATACTGTGAAAGAAGACATTATGGAGATCCCAGCACACTATTAATAACACTGGGTGTCCATCTTGCAGAACTTCTACCCCAGTAACATCAAACCCAAACACCAGCTGAAACTAGAAACTAGAAGAAGTTACTGTCCACTATATACTGGAACATCCTTGTTACTGGGATGATGGGAAATTCTCTAGAACACAACTTCTCAAACCATGTCTACTTCTGGCTCCTTCACAGATGACTTCACCACTTACCTTTCCCATTCTAGCTCTCCAATTACAGGAAGCATAAAATAAGCAGGAGCCTGGACAACATCAAAGCTGTCCATGGGATTTTTTTAAGACTAGTTCTAGAACAACCAACAGAGCCCTGTTCTTTCATGCAAACATGGCAATGGAGTGTCACAAACCACAACAGGTAATGAAAACAAGAGGAGACAATATGTGTCAGGCCAACGTTCAGAAGACAATTTTGCAAACAAGTGAAGAGAAGCTTCTTAGAATCACAGAATGGTTTGGGTTGGAAGGGACCTTAAAGACCATCCAGTGCCACCCCCTGCCCTGGGCAGGGACCCCTCCCACCAGACCAAGTTGCTCAAAGCCCCATCCAACCTGGCCTTGAACCCCTCCAGGGATGGGGCAGCCACAAGACTTCTTCAAGTCTGAATTTTGCAGAAACTGATGGTCAAAGTGATTCAGTCATGAAAGAAACTTCTCACTCCATTAGCAAATAGATTTTTTTCAAGCCTCACTAACAACTTTCATGCTGCTCTGTCAATATCACCAACTACTCTCCAAATGAATAATGTTTTTAAAATACGCTATTGCTCAAAAAACATAGCCCTGTAAAAGATTAATATTATGACTCACTTTCCCTGTGCTGACAGAAGCCAGACAAAAAGCCCAGTAGTAAAGGCCGGTCTTACCTTCACAGTCTCATAATTCAGTAAGGAGTCAATCGCGGCGTTACCCGCGTCGTTATCTGCTTTGTTCATTTCTATCCGGAACTTAGTCCTGGAAAACGAAGGTTTAACACAGTCAAGGGTTCGGGCTGAGGCAGCTCCAAGCACCACGATGAACCCGAGGGGCTGCCTTACCTCCACTGCGTGATCCCTATCGTGAACGCCGCGTAGGCTCCCAGCGTCCCCAGGGTTACCAAAGCAAACTCTGCGCCACATTTGTAGTACTAGAATATTGAAAAGAGAAGAAAAAAAAAAAAATCATAATTTTCAAAACTTCAGTGTTGTCTCAAAATTGATAGCTTTGCCCCAGACAAGAACTCAGAAGGTCATTCCTACCATGCTCCCTGCTCTGAGCAGCTGGACTAAATACAGGCATAAACTCAAAAGGAAAAGGATTATTACATTCAAGTTTGATAAAGTCTTTCTAAAACGAAGGGTAATAAAGAAAACAAGGTTCTTGCTTTTAATTTAGTCTAAGCTACATAATTGAGATTTAGATTTTAGGATATAAATATTCGAAGACCCTGATTTCAAAGACATTAAGTGTGATTTATATAAGAAAAGTTTAAAATTGAGCTTATTAAGCTTAAAATCTGCAAGATGGAGACGCCCATTTTCCAAAAGATAATTTTCACTTCTAAGTTCTGGGTAAGAAAAGACCATTATTCAGAAGAGAGACAATAATCACTCCCTCCTCTGTCTTCAACACATTAAAGACACAACATTTCTGGACATTTATATTCTGCTTCCCCAGTACTTACCCAAATCTATTTGACACTTGTGCACTTAGTTTACTTTTCTGATCTCATTTTTTCAACAATTCTAAAGAAAAACAGTAAAAACTATCCACATAAATATCACAGGCTGATAATTTCAAATAAGCTGATTTCAAGTAACTAATATTTGAAAATTATGGATCGATTGTTCTCCTTTACAGTAGTTGCTTTCACAACCCCCTTTTAAGTTCAATTA
Organism: Limnodromus scolopaceus; assembly: GCA_028565335.1. NCBI lineage: Eukaryota > Metazoa > Chordata > Aves > Charadriiformes > Scolopacidae > Limnodromus > Limnodromus scolopaceus. The sequence continues at coordinate 2,676,483 of JAOXNO010000063.1, forward strand.
TTAATACTCAGCAGACTTTATTAAAAGAAAATCGATGTATTATTCCTAAAGGAGACAATTCCAACTCAGGAATAAACCCCGCTTACCAGAATTCCGCTGACCAACGCTACTTCAAACATGGTGGGTCCCAGATTAAATACTAAAGCGCTGAGAACAAAACTGATGCCTCTTGTTCCTCTGTCGATGGTTTTTGAGAGAGCTCCCGTTTGCCTGCTCAGATGGAACGCCAAATCCAGGTTATGAAGATGCAGGAAAACATTCTTCGCTATCCTTCTGATTGAATTTTGAGCTACTTTCCCAAATACTGCATTTCTTGCCTCGTTAAATAACGCTGCCCCAGCTCTTGAGATACCATCTAAAAAAAGAGATGAAAAAGTTTACAAAATGAAAATAATTATATTTCCAACTTCCCTTCATGCATGAAATTACTTTAGATTCATTCGCTATATATTTTCAACGTTTTTAGTTCAAATGTAATTTATACTTAATTGGTCCACAACTTTATGCTATTTTTCATTTACAAACCATTGTGCGCGCCTGGAAAACAGTTCTTGTTGCAGCTGGTTAGAAGAAAGGGTAGGATTTACAATCAAAAGTCGTTTCTATGAGCATTATTTCACTTTTTTAATTGGAATACCAGAAGCGAGGTCACAGAACATTGGAAGAATATCATAGGAACCATCAACACGATGAAATACCCACCCGAGATGTTTAGCTCTCCCGCCATCCCACACTCGCCAAAGAACGTTAACACTTGCCAAGAGATTTGGGAATATCACTTACAGCCAACGAGAACAGCTGTTGCCACCGTGGCCACTGTGTTTGGTGCAGCGCTGAGGTTGAGGACATTCCCAGATACCTGGTTGAGGTTGTCTACAGCGTATTTAAACATGAAGGGAACCAATATATTCATGGCCTGAAAGCATAAGAACACCAATTACTCCATATGCATTAAAAAAAATATATGTAGCATGACTGTTTTTTCTGAAATTGCTCTACTGTTACATCCAGTTCTGAACCACTCAGTGCGGGTGAGATGGTTCTCTTGATTTCAAGCACCGTATTCTCCATACTATCAAGTCTTTACTCCTGGGACTGCAGGGTTAGTTTGTCTCTCTCGCAGGCTCCTTCTAGATATCAATTTCTATCCTCAAAAATTTACACTTGAACCGAGGCTGAGCACTCAGTACAGCAACGGCAAGACCAGGAAATAAATCAAGCAGCAGACGCTGCGTGATGCACACTCCCAACACTACTGAATTATGGCATAAGCACAGGTTGTGTTTGCTCTCTGTGATACAACATTCAGTATGAAGAACCACTTCTACAAAAGAAAAATCTCCCCCATGTATTGCTAACACCATTTCAATCGAGATCTATCAAACCAACGCTCTAGTGAAGTGAAAGAAAAGAAGTTAACCTATCCTTTGGCTCTTCTGTTAATACTACCTTAATATTTAAATGATGTTTTCCATTTCCAACATCACTATAAACATCTGGGTGAAATTATTACTGGGTAGTTTGGGACTGGAAAAAGAAAATGGCTGAAAGATCATGTCCTACTGGAAACACATTCTTCTGAAATTTATCCAGTGCAAGTCAGAGTCACTGAGCTACAGCTCCCCTTTTCTGGGGAAATCTCCTTTTAAAAAAGAAAAAAAGAAAGAAGAGGTGAAGTAGCATTATCTGCAGAAAGCCAACAAATATCATCAAAGTGGCAATACACAATAATGTCTGATACCTTCAATTTTAACAGCAGACAAACAGGTTCCTGCCATCACATGCTTCAACCTCAAGCATAAAGCCCCACAAAGAACTGGGGCTGCATCAAGTGACATGCTGAATCTTAACAATACGGAAATTCAAATCCCTGCCTCCCTTCCCCGGTATAATCAAAAAACCCTACTTCCCCTCCAGAGTTACTGAAAGTCAATTTTTGGGCAGTATTTTGTTCTTAATAAAGACAAATATACCACCGTGTGCGTTACACTGGTGACCAACACAACAGAGCAGAGGTTTTCCTGGGAGAGAGTACTCAGTAGAAAATCAGAGTATTGTAATGCAGATTGTCTTGATTTGCTGCAGAATCTCACAAATCCCTCTGCAGGGATTTTACTCTTCAGCAGACTGCGTTGCACTACAGGTAGTTTAGAAATAGAGCTACAGATATATTTTAAAGTCCATTTAAAGAAAAGAGATGTATTCTTTAAAGTGCAGTTCTCCACTCGCAATTAATTTAACAGGTAACAGCCTACAATTTTGCAGATATGTCTTCTTTTACATCAATATAATTCTACCCAATAGAGTTTTAAATGAAATTTAAAGCTTGGTCTCAGGTTATAGTCATTCTGACTCCTGGAGGGTAAAGCCTGAATAAGAACAAGGCAGCTTGGTATTGCATTTCATTAGCAATCAAGACGGTCTGCTTTCCAGTAATTTAATAAAAAAAAGAAAAAAAAAGTTAATTTTACAAAGTTTATAGCAAGAGAGATGAGAGGCTGTTCCTACTCTATTTGTTAAGTCAATGGGATCACATTCACTTAAATAGCAACAAAAGTTCAGCCTTCTCCATAAACTCACAGCATCTCTTCTGCTGCCCAGGTTTGCTGGCACAGAACAAAAAGCTTTAATCACATGGAGGTACATTATGAAAAGCACAGAATCAGAGCATGATATGGGGTTGGAAAGGACCTCTGGAGATCATCACCTGCCAGAGCAGGTCCACCCAGAGCAGGTCCTACAGGAACGTGTCCAGGCGGGTTTCGAATGTCTCCAGAGAAGGAGACTCCACCACCTCTCTGGGCAGCCTCTTCCAGGGCTCTGCCACCCTCAAAGTGAAGA
>JAOXNO010000063.1:2693631-2708943 GCA_028565335.1 Limnodromus scolopaceus
GGTGAGGGTGCCAGAGCCCTGGAAGAGGCTGCCCAGGGAGGGTGTGGAGTCCCCTTCTCTGGAGATCTTCAAGACCCTTCTGGATGCCGTCCTGAGTGATGTGCTCTGGGCAACCCTGCTTTGGCAGGGCAGTTGGACTAGATGATCTCTAGAGGTCCCTTCCAACTCCGACAATTCTGTGATTCCGTGATCTGGAAGTACCCAGAATCCAACACCAAATTAAGTGGTAGAACCCATACAAAAGGCAACGGTGCTCTCCAGTTCAAAGGCAGCCACACTAATACAAGCCCACCTGCTTCACCAGCCAGAGGCTGTTCAAAAGCATGGATTAAACTATGACAATTTAGAATTTATAGCAGAGACATCATCCAGGGTGAGAGGCTTAATACCAACAAGTCCCACATTCACACCAACAACTCTTTCCCAAGAGATTTAAAACTGCAAAGGAAAGGCAAACTCGAGCCTTATTGCAACAGATCCAAGTAGCAGGTTATTGCTTTAAAAGAGTAGGAGCGAGTCCTGCTTATTTGTGAACTTAAGAAATTATGCAGGGAGCTTTAATTCTGACATTTCCTACCTAACTTTTGAATGTCTGACTCTGCACCATTATGTTCTTTTAATGCATTTTTGGATATGATTCTATACACTATAAAGGACGAAACAGATGTCTACTACTGATTGCACATAAAAGTCATACTGCTGAAGTGTCATGACTGCTGGTGGTAGTTTGAATACAATAAATGCAAACAAACAACAGGGATTAAACACATTTGCACAAGGTCAAACCCACAGTTAGAAGCTTCTCTCTGGAGTATGTTACGTGCCGTTCCAGACGCACTGCACCAACCTAATGGAGATGGGTTTTTTTAAACTAACTGTAACAGAAAAGACAACCGAAGGCAGCATTCAAGTCCCACTGTTAATTCTGCTGAGTTTGCAAAGCAAAAAAAGAAAACATGAATAGGAAAGAGCAAAGGAAGATGAGAGAAAACGTGAGAATATTCTGGTATAAATATAGATTAACGGTCACCAACGTGAAGAATATGAAATTAACTGGAGGTATGATTAACAACGGCCAACACACAATTGCTCTGTACACACACCCAGAGCAAAAGAAACCAAGAAGATTCACAAAAAGACACCTTAAAGAGTTTCCCCCACAACATCCTACTAATACACATTTGGCTTGGTTTCGTAAAACAGAACAAAAAAAGCAAAAAATAAACACCAGCATAATTTTACAGAACAGACCAGGTTTCAGGTAAAAAAAAAAAAAAACCACACAAAAATACCTGAAACTTCTCTTACAACCACTTCCAGAGCAAGGGATATTATTAAATTATGCAGAACACCACGCTCTTTATCACCTGTCATGTGGCAGCTGGAAGTGCAAGATAATGCGAGGGTGGGGGAAAAAAAAAAGTCTCTTCTGTTTTTTTTACTGTTACACTTAAAATAATTTACAAAACCCTGCTTTCTACAACTGCCAAAGTGCTCTCTTAACAAAACCCCTCAATGTATTTCTTGACTTATAAAGATTCCTAGTAAAATCATTATCCTTAGTTAAAGGCTGTTGGACCTTTCCAGTCAAATGCTATTTTCCTTCCATTTAAGTTTTAGATCTAATAGGATTTGCCATTGCTTTATTTTGGATGTGGGAAAACTGTTCTGAAAAAAAACCAACAACCTGAGCTTCCTAGAAAAAATACAGTCTTTGTTTAGTTACTTTGAAAAGTTCCTCAAGCCACATCCAACACATCCAGTCTGTCTGTTACCACTCAGCAGTAAATTCAAAACAGGAGCTTTCACACGATGAACCCTGTCAACTCCAACCGCAGGAGGGTGACCCGAAGGAGCTACATTTAAGGAAATACAATATCAAGAAATGGGAGTCTGATCACAGTTCCTCAATATTTATGACAACCGTTTTTCCCCCTCCGTAAATTTAGCTATTTTCCTCTCCAGGATACAAATTATTACTCAGAAAAGCCAAGACGCTATTAAAAACTACTGAAAAATGTAAGCGTGAGGGAAGACAGACGTGGATTTGTAATGCAAGAGCACCCAAACAACTCTTCTATGTTTGAATCTTATAGCACTAAGTACCACAGAAAATGTATATATTGTATTATAATGCAATTAAGCTTACAATTAATTATGAGCTTAAAAATAGCCTACAGTCAAGGTGCACCCTCATGAGAAGGCCCTTATTATTTAGGAACACTTTGAAGAAGACACACCATTAAAACCAATTCTTCTTTTTTTTAACATATAAAAAAGCTTTCAGAATAAGCCTATTTAAAATATTTACAGTCCTCGTTAGTGCATAAACACAGCAAAATAACTAAATAACTGAAATTAGAATGGGATGCACATACTCGCTCCCAGAAGGTTTTTTTTTTTAATAGCGAATTACCTAATTTATAAAAATCAATGGCTAATCATTCTGAGACACAACCTGCTGAAGTGCCTGGCCAACTTCTGACAGTCACTTCTTTTTCTTAACTAGCTGAAAAATGAGAAGAAGAAAAAAGGAAACTGAAATCACGAGACAGTGCGTTTTCCTCTATCAGCCAATTTAATTAAATGTTAAAAAAACAATCATGTCAACTAGTCCCAAAATTTTGAAGGACATTATAACCAAAAACTCCAGAACACTAAATTTGAGCCTCCTGCTAGGTAATAACCAAATAAATTTGCACAACACACTTAGATAAACTGTGTTGCCTATTTGTCATGAAGTGGCACAGAGCTTTTATTTAACAAAGTATAAGATCTTGCTTATGTGTTTAATGAGTTCTAATTTTCATCCAAACAGAGCCTGAGGCAGAAGTGAAGTAAAAATCACCAGGCAGTAAAAAAAACGTATAATTGACCACTTTCTAAGACAGAAATGCCTTGAAACTAAAAGGCTAAAGAGCTGACCACGTGTATGTACCACAGCCAGAGCCTTACCTTTCTAGTTCAGAAAATTTACTGCAAATCAACATTTAGCAACATGTGGTAATTAAAGCTCAGCAGCAAGGACTGGCATTTCCCACATGAAAATAAAAACATTTGAAAGGAAAAACAGGGTTACAATTAGTATTTCTACACATCACCACGATAACACCGTTGTTTATGCACTAACATCTGAAATAAGCTTCCAGGAACACCAGATAACACTGAGCACCCAAATATATTTTAACGTATCTAAATACACAGCGAAAATATTTGGTCTGCATTAGCTTCAACTCTCAGCTTCTTGTCTTGCACAAGTTTCAAAAGTAAACCCCCCCCCAAATTTACTGCTTCAGTCCTGCTCACCTCAGCTACCAAGTAACTGGAACCTGACAGAATTCTGCCTGCCAGGGACAACTGATCAAGGCAGGTGACAATGAAAAGCCAGCCATAAACACGTAAACAGCAGTGCTCTGGGAGGAAAAAATGGAAAAGAAAATAAAAAGGAGAAAGCAAACTACTATTTCTGTTTCATAATAACCCATCTGAGAGTTTTTGTAAAGTTCACTCAATCTTTTGAGACACGCTTCCTTCACTCGCTTTGAAAAATGCGTATGAATTACTGCAAGCTGGACTCGTTCAGTGTGAGGTATGCACTCAATTCTTCCCTTGTAACAACAAAAAATAATCATTCACAGGAACGCGTCACAGCCTTCCAGCACCGACAGAAAGCACCTCAGTTCCGATTTCGTTTCCCCACGTAACGGCAAAATTAGCCGACAGGGTAAGTTATTCTCTACACAGATGTTTTTTAGCGCTTTCCCACAGAGGATGAAATGCTCGGGCGCAGGGTACGGACATAGCGGTCACCTAAACGCCGCCGCAAGGCAGGGAGAGGCTCGGCCTGAAGTTGCCCGGGCCCAAACTTGCCCTGAGACCACCAGCCACCACCAGGCCGCTCTCCCCACCCGCTGCACAGGGGCCACCAGGCCATGGCCCCCCCTGGGCGAGGGGCTCCCCGGGGCCGAGGCGGCCCCCCCAACTCCTCCACCGGGCCCCGAGCGCTGACAACCGAGCAAGGCAAGGCCGAAACCGGCCGCCCCGGCGGGGGGGAGCCCCGCGAGGCCCGGCACCCCCTCCTCAGCCCCTGACTGACCTCCCTCCCGAGGCCGGCGCCCCCCACGCACCTGAGCGCTCCCCGAGGTTGCACGGGGCCGGGGCCGCGGCCGCCCGCTCCACGCAAGCCAGCCCTGAACGCAGGCGGCGGCCGCCGGAGGCCGCAGCAGGGCGAGGGCCAGCAGCCGCCGCTTGCGGGAGGCGGCCGCCGCCAGGCTCCGCGGAGCCCCCAGCGGCGCCATCTTGGCAGGGCCGGGGAGCAGAGGATTGTGGGAGGGCGGCGGGGCGGGGTCCCGCTGCCGGCCGGAGGGGAAGGCGGGGCGCGTCGCCATGGCGGCTTTCTTCGCAGGCAGCCGGGCCCCGGTGTGGCTGTCAGGCGAGAAGAGAGGCCTGAGCTGGCACAGCTTCCCCTCGGGGCAGGTCTCCGAGAGCCCGCAGAGCAGCCGCCCCGGCGGCGGGGGGGTGACGGGCCGCAGCCCACGGAGGTGTGAGGGGAAGGGGTGACCCGAACATGGCGGGACACCTCCTCACACAGAGCCGGCTCTGGGTGCCGCGGCCTTCCCGGGGCTAAGAGGCGAGCGGCTCCATCGGCTAACACAGCTCGGCCATGGCTCCCTTGAGACCAGAGTAATGCAGCGATAGCATGGTTCCTAATTAAACGCTAATTTAGGACGATAGAGATATGTCACAGATTACATTTAAAATGGCCTCTTTACTCTCATCTGCTTGGCATGTGAGGCCGTGAGGGAGCTGTGACTCCATGTGGTGTTTTTAATCACATAGAGATCTGTTCAAAGCTCCCAGAGCTTGGCTCCTGATGATCTTGCCTTAAGGGGGGGCTGTAAGCTTTTTTTACAGGCAGACAGACAGACAGACAGACAGGAGCAGGAGGAGGAGGAGGAGGACAGCGGGCTCTCAGCTGATTTGTAAGGAGGCAGGCCTTCTCTGGCCTGCACGTTCATACGCAGCTTTGCTCCTGACCAGGATTCACTTTAAAGGACAGAGGTGACGTTTCTCTGTCACTACTCTTAATTCTTCGTTATAACTGCATTTGGCAGCGCTCGGCCTGGACAGTGCCGCCCAGTGGCATCATTCAGAGAGAGAAACAGAAATTCCAGGCTTATGGCTCCCATCCATCTGCTTTCTTCAGTATGTCCTTTTCAGCATGGCAGTTTGACCAGGCAAAATGGGATAAGTGTGACTCTTTGTCCAGTGCTTCCACCGTATCCACCTCTTTGGACATGTGAATATGCTGCATGTGGGTAAAAGAGCCCCGAATTGTGGTACCGCAGTATTTAACACAGCTCTATCGCCTCTCTGATGGAGATAGACAAAATCACTCAACAAACACGTGCTGTTAGACCTCACAATACCATTCTGAGAGAGCTGTATTATTACAGTCTTGTCTTCATTAAATAGGGAGAGAAGAGCAGGTTCCATACGCCTGGACACTGCATCAGTGACAGAAGCTGTTACAAACTTCCACTAAGCCCCTAAAAACTGAAGATGAAAAACATGCATTTCATCATTCAGTCCATACTCTCTTTAGTACAGAACTACCGCTAATTTTTTGTCTAATATGGCTTGAAAGTTCTGAAGAAAGCACCAACTGCATAAGAAATCAATATATTCCTTTCATGAAATGCAAAGAGGAATTCGCTCAGTGTTCTGATGGAATACTGAAAATTATGTTCTGTCATTCATCTAACACCGAAAAAACACAGCAGCAGACTGGTAGAGAGAAGGCAATTAATTTTGAGAAAGGGATTAAAAGTGCTAAATGCTAGCAGCTTGGTTTACAGGTAACTAAGGGGTGACTATACCCCATGCTGTAAACATTTCAGAAGGGCGAGAAGGTATTAATGATGATGGAAGGAAGGAGTGCTGGAAGTACTGGGATCAAATTAAATGCAGGAAAGCTAAAGATAAATATCTAGCAAATGTTAGTCATAACGGAAATGTGATAGTTGGTGTCCCCTTGCTTAGGATATTTAGAATTAAAATGGCTAAGACAAGAGAAAATTACCTGCACTGAAAAATCTGGCATTACATTCTATGTATATACTTACAATATCAAATGGCTATGTGGTATTTGATGGGAAATGGTATAATTAGTAATTTTAATATTCCATTCTCATGGAATAATTTTGATACTCCATGGAATGGAACTGAAATCACCTTTAGAATTTCCATTTTCTGTGCTAATGCCTATAATTTTTTTTCCTACTCTTTTAAGACTAATAAGGTACTTAATAAATTTGATATTAATATTTTCCCTGCAAATTTTGCCTTTACCTGCTGTTCCTTCTTTAATAACCCTCCAATGTTGCTGGTTTTATTTCCTCCCCCTACTAGTTCAGTCTTTTTTTCCAGTTCCGATCTTCTCTTTCTTGTTTTGATACCACTTTATTTATATGACACCAGATGATTTATATTTGTACAAGGCACTGTACAAACCCCAAGAGCGACACGGGCAGAAAAAGAGGCCACTTACCCGTAGGGGTCAGAAACATGACAACCCCTTCTCTCAAAGTGACCTGACCAGGAGACCAAGGCTCAAGCTATAGACACAGAAAGCAAACACACAAGTTTTATAAAGTTATACTGCATAAAGTAGCTTGCCATAAAAAATAAAATAAAATGTTTCTCTGCAGATTTAGTGTAGAAGCGGAGGATCTCCTTGGAGACAGACAGAAATCAGTGCATGCTCCAGAGCTGTCACAGAGAAAAGTTTCTAGAAGCAGCTATGCAAAAGAAATATAAGCCCCGGCACATGGAGGCGAAATAACACCTTATTTAGAGTTTATTAAAGGTTTTGAGTTCTTTCTCATTAAAGGTGTTTAATATGCTTATTACATTGTAATGAACTTCACTTATAGTGACAAGTACTTATTTCTTCCAGCTGTAAAAAACCAGAGTACAACTTCCTAAAGACTATTTATAGAACTGAGATTTATAATTATTAAACATTCCTGTAAAACAGAAAGAATCGACATTGAATGCCAGATAATCAGTACACCAAGGGGAGACTGAAACCCGTATTTTGTATGGTGACGCTGACAATTCTGGTTATGGCAGGCATCGGGCTAAATGAAAGTGCCCCCAGAGCTGCGGAAATCAAAATGCATTCAGGAGTCAGGCTAGAGATAAAGAAAAGTGACAATACTCCATCACAATTTAGAATGGACAGTATTGGAAGGGTATGAACACAAGGAAGGGAATGTTTCACCAAAGTATGTGAAGAAAGAGGAAAAATTAGCAGAAAGAAATGAATGCAAAGAAATTAAAAATGTGAAAACAGGACAGGTTTGGGTGGGATAGAACCCCTCACTCAGAGAGACAGAATTAGTTTTGGCAAGTAGAATATGTGCTGAAAGGCACAGGACTGGTTTTGAGATAGGGACTCTTGTACTGAGTTTCTACCGAGTGTTTCTGGAACTCTCGTCAGGGCAAAGAGAAGGTCTGGGCTAAATAGCAGCCCTTGTTTCTCCAGCTCCCCTTAGCGCACTGGAAAGGGGATGCAAAGAGACGGGAGCATTGAGGGAGTCTTTCTGCAACCAGTGGACATGCTGGAAAGTCTATTTTTACTCTCCTGGTGCAGCCGGGCAAGAAGGTCAGAGTCCAAGCACTTTTCATTCCTTGCGGAACAAAACCAGGGATGCTAAAGAGAACTCAAAAATCCTTCAGTCTAGTTCATCTGGACAACGTATTGGGTTTCCTAAAGAGTCGGAAAGTGACCTAGAGTTGTCCATAAAACCTGAGTCATTTACCATTCTGAGAGTCCGTTGAGTCCTCAAAGAGCATGATTTAAATCAGAGATGGTGTTAACCTTTAGAGCTGCCTTTCAGGTGTTCCAGGAGCCAACAGGATTTTTCATGTTGAGAATAAAAGGATTGACAATTATTAAGTTCCATATTTATAGTGTAATTGATCTCTAAGCGTTTAACAAGTTGCAAGCCAAATCCTGAGGACCTTCTTTAAGGCCTCGCTAGAGTGTCCCAAGTAAGGACCTTCTGTTTCGGTTTTCAGTCCTCACAAAAGATGTTCCAGCGCAGGTGGAAAGGGCTGTGTTTGTAATAGCAGTGGGGTTTTTCTTGACCTCCTCGGCCAGATTGTCGTGGTGTGTATGTGAACATCCAGCGTCCCACCACAGCCCAGCATCTGCTGGGAGTGCTTCGCCGGCTGGAACAGGCCTCGGTCGTCGTTAAGTTTGCTTCATTTCTCAGACTTTCTTGTGATAGTAAGGGATAGAAAAATCATTTTCGATTTAAACGTGCTGAGATGGCGGTGAGGACGGTGGCAATGCGCATAGCAGATGGCTTGATGAATAAGGCTTGTCCTTTTCAGGACTGTTGCCATCACCTTAGCTTGCCGAGGTCGCAAGGGCTTCATTTCCAAGGAAATAAAGGCAGAGTCCATTTACTAAAACCACAATGGAACATAAAATAACAACAGACTGACAGAGAGCTGAGTGGATTTCATCAAAGAGGTAAGGATTTATTTAAAAGGGAATGCTTTTTACAGAAAATGAAATACTTCTACAGTCTTGATCAACTATTTCACCTCAATTTTCATTGTAACATACTCTACCTGTGCAGTACAAACGTACGGTGTCTTCACTCCTGTATCATGTCAATGTATTTCCTCTGTGTGACAATATATACAAAATAATGCAGAGCCCTGAACACCTCCATCTGCTCACAAAATTTTCAAACCAAAGAAATTACTTTCTCAGCCACTGTGCTCAAGTTTTGCAGGAACAAAATTCGAAAGCGAACGTCCAAAACTTGGGTTTCAACTATTTGGCCTAATCTGAAGTCCAGCAAAGACAATTATTTGACTCATTTACTTGCTGGCTGGGTGGATCAGTCTCTTCCATCAAACACACTCTTCCATGTGTTTTATCAGCACATGCCTTGATTGATTTTTCTTGCAGGACTAAATCTGATGGTATGTGAGTACAATTACTCATCCAGCCAGAGTCTCAGAAGGAGGTTATATACATTATAAACCCACAGCTGACTAGCATTTTAGAGAAAAATTAATTTCAAATTCTGTATTAGAAAAGTGACCTTTACTTCCTCTGCTAACAAGCACCATGGGCAAAGTATGGGTTAAGCCTTAAAATATTTATTTGTACCAGTCTGTAGTGTGTAAAGGTTTCCATTTCCCAATCTAATCCTCAGAGTGAAATATTCCTATCTATCTGAATCGTATTCATCTCTTTGGCAAAGTAGATCAGTCATGATGTAAGCTGCATCCTGCAGCTCTTTTTGACACACGCTGGGTTTGAGATCTGCAAGTCGGGAGTACTAAATTCCGAGCTGTTTCTAGTGGCAGGGTTGCACAAACTAAGCAAAGCAAAAGAGTGCAAGAGCGCTTCTCTGGCTTTCGACGTTTCTATGTTCCGCTCCTGGGATATCTGAAAGCTTACCTGATTCAGGTTGTTCCTTATCAAACTGCAAGTGAGGAGGTTTGTTACAGAACCACACCTGGTCAGGTTTTCTTCAAAAAACTGTTTATAGAGCTCTGTCACTTTTGTTTCCATGTACTTGTTGAGCGTGGAGTTTGAAAGAGGCTCCTCGCAGAGCATGATACTCCTTTCTCCAGCTTCATCTCCAGACAGGGACATTATACCTGAGTTTTTGGGGTCCTCACATAGAGGGGACTGACCCAGAGGAATATCTACGGACAGTAAAACAGGGCCATCGGGAAGTTCATCACACACGTGGTCCAAAATACAACCCGAATCACACAGGTGGTCCGCCACGTGGTCTCCCCCAATATGTAAGTCAGGATAGTTTTGATAAATGCTGTTGCATGACCAGGATCTATATAAATCCAGCTGCTCAGTATTTTGTTTTCTTCTGGGGATATGTAAAGCCGGTGATATGGTTCCTTTAACACATGTTTTCTGATCTTTTGCAGGTACCTCTTCTATAGTTCTCCATTGAGGACCGCTCCTGTGTTCCTTTTTGCTACTTTTAGCAGAGATCTCATCCTGCTTCACGTGTCCATCAGCAAAGCCTCGAATTTTGGGGTTGTCTACAAGTTTCTGTCTCCAGATTCCCTCTTCATCCTTTTTGGATGCATGAGATTTGTGAGGCTTATCTTGATGACAGGTTTCTTTATATATGAGACTAGTTAAGATGCCTTCTGCCAACATGATGACAAGCGTGCGTAAGAATCTAATCACCAGAGTTCCATGTAGTCCTGTGAGTGAAAGACAGGCAGGCAGAAGACCTCAAACTTATTTGGACAAAGAGAAATAATAATAATAATAAAAAAAGAACAGCGCACTTTTCATAAGGACTGTGATTTTTCTTTTTCTCTAGAATATTTATTTTTAGTAAGCAGTAAGCTGCATGCTTTTCTATGATTTTAACCTCTACAGCATGTCAACAAAAATCATTCTGAAGATACAGGAAGGGCATTAACTGGGTTCTTCACTTGTAATACCACTTCTGTTCCTAGGTATCTCTCCTGCATTGTGGCTAGTTAAGGTAGATCATACTTAGGAGCTGGAGAAATCAGCAAAGATACAATTTTACTTGTCTTTATCCCTACAAATCAACTTTTTCCCTTGAAAGACAATTTCTAAAAGCTAAAGAGGTGACATAGGGAAGAAATCAAGATCAAATACAAATCCAGACATAGAGGTTGATACTGAATTGGCCTGAGCCCTCCTGCAAAGTGCCAATGAGCTTCAAAAGATGCTGATAATTCTTCAGGACTGCATCAAAAATGCAGTTGACATATGCAAATGTTTTTCAGAGTCTCTCTTAATGGTGATTTTAAAAGATATAAATAGTTAATTTGTCTTCCCCAATAGTGAAGTGATGAGCAATATGTTGGTGTATCTATAGGCTCCACAGTTTTGCTAAATGAATAATTAAAAGTGAGCCAATATGTCTCAAAATGATCTACTACCCTTAGTGATTCTTTATCATTCCTTTTCAATTCACCTGCCGTTAAAATCAATGGGAATCTTTCCATTTAGAGCCGAGTCTGACCTAAACCCACTAAGGAAGAGATCATCACCGCTCCTCTTACGGAGGAATGGGAAAGATGAACGCAAGAAAATCTTTCAGTTCTTCAAATGTCTTTTTAATCTCTGCATAATTCGACCTTCAAACCACCTTCATGGTTTGAAACAGAGGGGCGAGGCAAGGGATGAGACAGTTAGACTGCAGAGCACACAATAAATCTCCCAAAGAACACGACACGCGGGCACAGGGCTTGAAGTACATTGAAACCTCCACTTAGACTGTGGGCAATTAAGGCTTAATACTTTTCACAGTGCTGGCAATTTACATTAGTGACTCTTATGGAAGGACTACTGGGTAGCTCTCCACACAAACGAAACCTCTGCAAATTTAATACGATATTTGATATATAACCGGATAGATCCTCCTCTCCTCTACTCATTTGCTTGTAACTATCAGCAACCAAACCATATCCTCTGCCTTATTCATTCTACAATGAAACTTAATACACTGGATCACTTTTTAATCCCAGGACTCCTTCCAGAAAGCTGTCCTAGAACTCTAGTTACTTGAGAGATGGAAATTTTTGACTTCCCTCCTAAATTTACACATAGCCACGGTACAACCCTTTGCTTTTTTCTTTTTCAGGGTTCTTTTTTTTTTTTTTTTTTTTTTTAGCTTAAATTCCCTCCCTGGAGCTGAAGGTGACACTGGAATTGTGATGTGCCTGCAAGTAAGAGCAAAGCAGACAAGAAAGGCAGCACACCACACCTTCTCCTGGTTACATTAGCATAACTGGTTTACTTTATCTACAGAATCATTTACCTATGCAAAAAAAAAAGCAGGACAACAATTTCTTAAGCACTTAAGGGACTTAGGAAACCAAGTGTCATTTCTAAAAGAGATGCAAGTACTTGGCAGTCTAAGTCCTGCTGAATGTCAATGGAATTTGGAATTCTGCATGCTCGTTTGCTTCTGATAAACAGGACACGGATACCCAGGCCCTTACACACTAAAAAACTGTGCTGTGTTGCTCTGAAAATGCTCACAGTGCTAATGTAAGGGTTAAAATCTTGGTAAAATTGCCCTCTTTCAAATGAAGTAAATGGTGCCTGCATTCTGGAACAAAGCATAAGGGGGGGGAAAAAAAGCCACAAAAAGCCTAAACTTACCAATCCCAGCAGGGCAAGAGGCAGATAATCACATAGCACAGGACGTTCTTACTACGGCTGCTCTAAGAGAATGGATTCTTACAGGCTATTTCTTCACCGCTGTCTGTGTGGAAAAAAACCTGACACACGCGTGATTTAGTTCCTTGTTCTTTCTTTTTAAAACGGAAGTGATTCCACTGGAAAAGTGTGTGGTTTTTGAATACAAAGTGACAGCAGACCTAAAAGAGGATGTTAAGAAAAGCCCGCTATTAAGAGAGGTTTCTGAGTGTGGTGCAACACCGATGAGTCGCTGACTTGCCACAGCACATCATTTCAAACCACCAAAGATCAGGGTGCCGGTACCTCACCACTGTGTTCAAAATGGAAACTGAATTCCACCAAACACTTCCAGCTACAGACCTTCAGTTTTGTTCTACCACCCACCCGACTTACAGAGGCGATGGTAGTTACACCATTTCCCCTTTTGAAACAGACAGCTAAATTCATTGTCTTGTGACCTTTTTTTCTGATAGGGAAGAAGTTGACAACTTTATTTCATCAAGATTTTGATGAAATACCATTTAGCTATAAAGCAAATCTTGAGAATCTTCTCTTGGAGATTAGTAGCCATCAGAAAGCTGTGGACAGTCTTGTTGCTCACTGACCAAAGCCACTTTCTCTGGGCTCAGAAATTACCTCCGTCTCAATGGCGCGTACAAGGTGTCCCCACGGTGGTTTTCCTGCGTCCTTCTCGCAGAGGCTGAGCCACGCTGCTCCCCCAGTGCCAGAATCCAGGCTGTAAACAGTTTGAAGAGTTTTCTGTCAATTCCTTTTCTAAATTTCCTTTCCTCAGAAGATAAAAATTAATAATCAGAAGCTGAATTTAATCCACGTACTAGATAAAAGCTCTTAAATAGACACTGCTTCATGTAATGATAGGAACTAGACACAAATAGAGTGTATAGTAACTTATTGATTGCAACCCATCATTTGGCATGTTTTGGCAGCAAAATAATGATGTGGCTTATAAATGAATTAATGTCAGGTTTGAAGTAACTATGACCATATATGTCTAATGGAGTCTCTCTACAATTATTCCTCTTCTTATCACTTCAACTTCATAAAATACTTCAGTTTTTATGGAGGCAGATGAAAGCTATTTTTATTCCCGCTGAGTTGATATAAAACTCATTTTAAACAGCCTTTAAATGTGCAATGACTTTATTTTTAACCACTGTACATGACTAATTTCCACCACGGTAGATGCGGTTGGGACTTCAGGGCAGTACTCCTGCCCCTGGTCTTGGGGGGGGGGACCAAACCTCACAGAAAACAGAGTGATTCAAATTCCGTGGAGTTTAACCTGTCCCTCCTTAAACCAGCTCAGAATTAGCACCAGCTGCAGCCCTGGGGTTTGTGCAGGTGTTTCAACAAAAACACAAGAAAAGTTACAAAAGTAACAAAAAGAGGGAGAAATCCAGTTAGGTAATTAGTCTTGAGCGATTAAAGACAAACCACCTTTCATTTCAGCTGTACTCAGGTGCCAAATGTATCGATATTCAAGGAAATGAATGTATTTCCATCAGTAAAATCTTACAAACAAAAAACCAAACCCCCAACCAACCAACCCAACTCTTGTATTTACAAAAATAAAATCAGAACAAGATAGAACCAAAACTATTTCAGAAGCTGAAAACAGCCTGCAGGTAGAAAAAACAGCCAGCAAGACAAGTACGTCTGGATCCCGACGCAAAACTTACAGCAGAATGTATAAAGAAAGAAAAATAAATCGGAGTAAATCATTCATACATGGAAAAAATAAATAATGCAGCACTGTGTATTATTTATTCTATGAACTGTAGTGGCACATAAAGCTTATTTCTGCCCAGACTTTATGTACTTTATGGGCACACAAACGTGAAATAGAAGTTGACTACATTAACTGGTGGGTTTTTTTTCGGGCCTAGCTGTTGCAATTCTGCTTTCCATTTAAGCCAGCAGCAACTCATTTGAACATCCCCAGCTTCCCGGAGTTGGCAAATACCTTCTTGCACAACGGCTGCCCGTGTACCCGAACGCGTTGTGCCAGCTCTTTGGTGACGCCTCTCCTGAGCCCTCTGCCACAACGTCCAGCCCCAAAACCGCGTCTCTCCGCCGCCACCTCCCGGCTCCGGAACCACCCGCACCGGCCTCAGCGCGCTCCCCGCGGCGCCTTTCCGCAGCTGAGGGGCGCTAGCGGACCGGGGGATGTCACAAGTATTTTTTTAAACGTAAAGAAGCCAAGTTTGACCGCGCAGCGGCGGCCAGGAGCCGTGGAGAGGCCGCGACCGGAGAGGCCGGCTGAGAGGAGAGCTCGCCCCGCGGCCCGGACACACACCGGCGCTGAGGGGAGAGAGGCCAAGCCTGGGCCGTTCCCGGGAGGAGGCTGCGGAAAGGAGCGAGAGGGTTGCGGTTCGTGGCGGTGGGGCCGTTTGCTGGTGCGGTGGCCTCCACCAGGAGGTGCGCGGGGTCGATGACCCGCCTCAAGGCCTGCCATGGCCGCCTCAGGCCGCCTCAGCCCGCCGACCCCCAGCACCGGAAGAGGCGGGTCTCCTGCCTGAGTGACAAGAGGAATGGCCAATCAGAAGGCGGGGCTGGCGGTGTGGCGGGTGGTTGCCACGGCAACGGCAAGTGAGGGGGTCCTGGGCGCCATTAGGGTCTGTAACGGCAGGTGAGCGGGGTCCGGGCGAGCTCCTCGGCTGCCCCCCGCTCTCCCGGTGAGGCAGAGGAGGCCGCGGGCGCTCGGGGTTGTCGGTCAGCGAGGGGCGGAGAAGGCGGGCGGCCCCCAGTAGGTGCGGAGGGAGGGTAGGGCCGCCCGGCTGGGCCCCGGCTGCCGGGCCCATCCCGCCCCCTGCCCCGGTGCGTGCGGCCGCTGGGGTTCGCCCTCCGAGGGCTCGGCGTTAGCGCTTCGCCAACGGGAATTGGGATTTAATGCCAGCGTCGCGGTTACGGGCCGCGTGTCTGAGCACGCTCCGTTGGCATAAACAAAGCGGAACTGGCCCCCGTGCTGGGACAGGGCTCAAGAGGAACTGGAGCCAGGTGGGAATTACGCTGCCCTGGATAGGTTACTAGTGATGCTG
>JAOXNO010000063.1:2715149-2745313 GCA_028565335.1 Limnodromus scolopaceus
TATCTCCATCATCCTAGACGTGGTGGATCACCCTGCTTCTCCTGGCTCTCTGCCCACGTGCGTCGCATCGCGTTGTGCTGCCTTTTAACTCGGGGGCGTGGGAACAGCTTTGCTGGGACACTGGCTGGGGTCTGCCGTGCTCCCAGGCTGCGCTCCGCTCCTCCGGCTGCACGGCACCGGGTCACAGAGCAGAGCCAGGATGTCACCATGCACCCATGCAGCTCGTGCGAGGGCATCCTATGGGTTCATGGCAGAAAAGGCAGGTGAAAAACGAAGGGAAGATTAAAAAGGGCTACAAAGCCTGAAAAAAAAAAAAGGATGTTTGATATTCTCTAAAAGACAAGTGGCTCTTTGAATGGTAGGAAAAAGGAGATGGTTCCCTTGGCTTTATCACAATTCCATTAACCAGTCACGGGCACTACTGAAGTGCCATCTAGTTGTTTTGTGTTTTTTTTTTTTACCAGAAAATGCAGGACAAAGTATTTATCTTCAAAAGAGGCAGTGGTAAGCTGGAGAGGTACGTCCCTCATCTCCAGGAGAAGGGGTACAAATAACTTGGAGAACATGAGAACCTCTTTGTCTTGAAGGTCAAACTCCATTTCCTTGGGCGCAGTCCTGCGAGTTACCTGGGAAAGGCTCAGCTTTTCAGATTTGACACTCTCCCTCTTTCATATTGGTCCTTATTTCTCCCTCGAGCCCCCTCACTGAGCATGCTCTCAGTCCTTAGTGAACCACAGCCTTTAACTCACAAAATCCTCTCCCTTTAGAAGCCACCTGTATTGCCTGAAGTAGGGGTATTTAAGATAAATTGAATGCCGACCTTTCCCAGGGTTTGTAGGTCCAACTGCACTCTCAGCATCCAAAGCACAAACCAAACCACCAGGGCTCACTCATGAGTTACTTGCATTTCCCCTGCTCACTTCTAAGCCCTTCTTTAACATTAATATTGGACTTTTGTGTTCAGAGTCAGCAAACTTCCAAATCTCTCATGATGACATTTAATGGGGGTTTGCTCTCAAGGTCCTCTCCTGCAATTGCACACAACTTGATTCCAGACTCCTTCCATTTTATGTAGCAGCATTCAAAGCTGCAATGTCATTAACTAGGATATTACATCCCAGCTGCATGCAGCTCTGCTCTAAATGCCAATTTCAGCATCTACGAATCAGTCTCTCCTCCTCAGCAGTGGGCAATCAGCTTGATTTGACATCATGTAATTGCGGGACTGATACCAAAAGTCAGCCTAAGAGCAGAACGCGCTGGGTACAAGGTCACTTATGCAGAGGTTTTCTTCATCAACTCGAACTCCTCTCCAAGCTGGAGCAAGCAATATGAAAAGTCAGCAAACTGCATTATATTTTTCCTTTTTAAAACCCACCTTTTCCCTAGGTGAGGACAGAATCAGAGCATCCCTTAGAACAGGATTAGAGCAACTAAGAGCCACACAGGCTGCTTCTGCAATCCGGCAGGTTAAGTGAGCCGTGATGTTCATAAATGTTACAGAGACAGATGACCTGATTCATGATGGCAACAACTGCTCTCCAAGCACCACTGCGCTTCCCAGATCCTGGCCGCGAGGGGAAACACACAGGCTTCCCCGTGTCCTGCGGTCTCGGGGCTGCATTCTCACTCCTGGGCTCCATCCTGCACATCCTTTTGTGCAGCGCTGGGCAGATGCTCCAAGAAACTTCAATAAGACTTAGATGTCCTTCTGAGGCCCGCGACTCATGATGCTGGGTATGTATCACAGGTTTTGCTCTCTGCAGCTCCTTACGAGGCAGAGTTTTCCCTCGTTACACCATTCACATTAGCGGAGCTACTGCTAGAAATGAGTTTGGCTTCCAAAACTTCTTCAGCCTGCCCCACAGCTTGTAATGCTCGCTCCTGATGGATCATCATCCACCTTTAAAATTAGGTTCTGTTAGTGACGTGCACAGCGTGACCTTCAACTCTTACAAGAAAAAAGCTGAAAGGAAGCGGCGTGTTTATCCGCTGGAACAAGAAAGCTGGAAGTGACCCGGAGGATCCTGCTGCTGTCAAGTGAAACGCGTAACACAGCCTTGTCCTATCCTATCACAATCAAAAGGAGAATTCCAGCCCATTGCATCCGCAAAGCAGCAACCCAGTTTGTAATTGGCAAAGGAAAACAAGGCTTCAGATAATGAGCTGAAGGAAAAAAATTACTCTGAAGCAAGACCACATTATTTCAAAAACAGTGGCTCTGGTTTCATGGTATTTCCTAGGACAAAAATCTCATCAAAACTTCACATGAATTAAGTGGATTGAACTGAAACAATTCTTTGGTTTTGTGACAATTTTTTTCATCTAGATTTTTTGTCCATTCTTCACTGCAAATATTAACTCCTCTTTCGCTTGTTCCCAGTATGTACAATAAAAAAAATAATCCAGTGGTAAGAGAAAATTATTACTAGTGAAAAACTTGACCCAGCTCTTCCTTCCAAAGCAACAAAAGCTTTACCATTAAGTTAGAAAAGAGCAGAGTGGCTCCGCACTGATACCAAAAGAGCATCTGTACCAAACACTGAGTTTTTCTGGTGGAAGGAGGGGGAGGCAGATGTCCCCAAGGAATGCAGCATCCTCCAAATAAACCAGCACATGACACTGGCGTCTTGCTGGGATGTTGAAGGCTGAAAGTTAGGCTCTGGAGCCCAAATATCAGCCCAGCAGGTCGATTGATTGGGGCAAGCACAGAACGCATAAAATATCCTACTGTGAGCAGAGAACAAGGTGTAAAATACAGGTTGTGGTTTTACTGTGAGAAATTCACACACCTACCTTTGAACCAGGCGGCGCAGTCAAGCCTAAAAAGGCATATACGGCGTTGTTCTCTCGTGCTTCAAAGAAAGCTTCATAGTCCTTCACCACAGGAGTCGGGGAGGGGGGTGGAAACAAAAGAAGTAGGAATTGTCAGAAACAATCACAGCTCAGTTTGGTGCGTTACCCAACCCACACCCCACAAACTGCTTCCTGCGGCCGAATGCAAAATTCAGAGGTAAATACCTCAGGTATTTATCATTAACATTAATACTAAATAAACTGCACTGTCTGAAAAGTGAGAAGCTGGGAATTTCACTATCTGTAGCAAAAAGATGCTGCTGTGAGGTGCTTCCGCCTCTCCCAGAGGGACACCTCCATCGCAAGGTAGTTGTTACTGGTCTGGCACGGATGTCCCTCCCTCAGGAGCAGGCTGAGCCCATATCTTGTCATCAGAAACACTGATGTCCCCAGGTGTCACTGTTAATTACAGGTTACAACTGTGCAACCATGGACATTAACTCTTAAGCCTGCTAAAAGTTAAATTTAAACCTGTAAACTGAGAGTACATCCTTTCCCATCATGTTTCCCATTAATGATTAGTCTATGCAAATGAAGGAAATCAGGTAGGCCTATGCATTGTACTCAGTGCACTACACTTGCTCTAAATATGCACCCAGCCGTCTCCCAGGAAAAGTAGGGTAAAACCAATGAAACAATAAAAGAAATAACCATTCTTCCTTCTCTGTTCTTTTTTATGTCTGAGGCTGAATGCAGTGTTGTACAGAGTACAAATGACACGGCTTAGTCGTCTGCTAAGTTAGGAAAGAGCAAGCAAAAAGCCCACAGTGTGGCTCAGCAACAGCAGTTGCCAAACACTGACCAAGCGGCCCCAGAAGGTTTGTGCAAGTCCACCGTTGTCCCAGTTACCACATCCTTCCCTCACTCTGATTTCCAAACTCAGCAAGTATCTCTCCTATGGTCTTCCTTCTCTCCCTTTTTAAGTGAAGCAACAGCACCATCTTTCTCCAGCTTTACCAGGCAATGTTTGGATGCAGGAGTCCCGGCTGAGGGACCCAAGGCTTGGCAGCAGCTCAGAGCGGGCTCAGGCTCAGGCTGAAGTCAGGGAGAGTGCTGCCGTTAAGGGCACGCTGCTTCTTGTTCTTATCTGTCTGATAGCCAAAAACCTAAGAAATAGCAAATGCTTTTTGAAAATAGCAGCGTGTTCAGAGCAGGGGCAGCTTGAAGAAGAGGCTGTCGCAGCTGGAACAGAAGAAAGTTCAGAGAACAGAGGATTCAAACTGCCTAGAGATCAGGGATGTCAAATTATTGTTCGATTTGTACACGCAGCATTTGGGTGCTGGTTTGATAAAAATGTGTATGATTATGTTAAATCCTCCCTGAAGCCCTTCTGTTGACAGTACTGGGGCTGCTTGATAACAAAGGGGTTATTTATCTTGCGAGTGCATAGTCCGGCACTTAGTCTGCTTTGTAGCATCTACCAGGAAAGGAATGCCTGTGACTAAGGAGCAGGGTTCATGCCAGCTTGCACAGCATCTACAGTTACAGCCTTTCTGCTGTGCACAGGCCAATAAAAGTCAATTTGCTCATTACTCTGCCAGTTTTGCTGCATCAGATGAAACAAACAGGGAAGTTCATGCTTGAGATGGATCAGATAAAGACATAAAGAGGTTCAAGCACGTGGGAAGAGAATTAACTTTTACCTTCCTGAAGGCTATAAAATGTAGTAACTTGAATCCAGCTACACAAATTGACTGAACTTCAAAGGTTCGAAGTGACATTAACCAAAATTTGGGGGATGAAATAAAGCCACAGCAAAAACTGGTCTGAAGCATCTATATCCCTCTCCTCAAAATTACTGTATACAGAACTGTCATGGGTTGCAGTTGGGGATAGATTAGGCGCACACGGCTTTTTCTCTCCCTGTCCCACAGCACTGCACGGTGAAGCCCTGTGCTGCTGCATACCTGCAGCAATGCAGCAGAAATTTGGCACCACGTCACTGATAAAGGACAACCGCACAGCGACCTGCTTGCATCCCTAAAGTTCTGTTACACCCTGGGAGAACGGTGAGACTGTTGCAACTGGACTTCCTACCGGTACAAAAATATTCACCTCTTTTTTTCATTTGTTTGGTTTTAAAGAAAGGTAACTGAACACAGATTTTCAGCTCTTTGTGACTAGCCCCTTCTCAGCTTTCAGCTGCAGACAACATTGATCATTACGTTTGTTACTCCAAACCAACCTTTTTCCACGTTGCAACCAGTCAGTAAAAATTTTGAGAGCCAAGTGGTACACTAGCTCACTGTGGATACTGTTTCACATTCTGCTTTTATTACAAGCAATAAAAAAAATTCTGGCACAGTGAGAATAATTTCTTTCAGTGGCCACAGAATCACCTCAAAAAGGTCCAGAACTGGCAGGTTCTGTGTTACAGACTTTGCAGGTCAAAACCAGGCTGAAAAAAACCTTAGAAACCAGCACACGGCACCAGAGGAATGCACGCTGTGAGCTCTTTTCAGAACATATTAAGTTTTAAAAATAAAATTAAAAGTTAATCTAATAATCATTCAAGCATGGCCTGCTGAGCAGAAGTGCTGCAGGGCAACTTACTTTTGATCAAGCATTAAAATAATTACAAGTAGGGATTGTATTTGCAACATGAGTTTTAATCTGTTCAAGGCTCTGGAGTAAGTGGACCGCAACAGCCTTCATTTTGCAAGGGGTACAGAAAAAATGATCCCAAGAAGGATCAAAAACCTGATACACGGTCATGGCAGACATCACTGCACATGAGCATGTCTTCTGGAAGATGAAGAGATGACAGAGTGATCACAGAATGATCTGGGGTTGGAAGGGATCTCTGGAGATCATCTAGTCCCACCCCCCTGCCAAAGCTGGTCCACCCAGAGCAGGTTGGACAGGAACGTGATGTGGGATCCACATGTATCAGCAAACCCCATGTCGACTGAACAGCTCTCTGAGAGAGAGAACACAAGGTTGTTGCAACAGTGCCAGACTTGTGTGAAGTGTTAGCTCACAATCATTGCGAACATGACAATTAAAAACACCCTGTAAACTTTCAGAGCTGTAAGAGGGGAAAAAGAACACAGAGGGAAAAAAATATATACACTGAAAGGTGGTGGTAGGGTCATTCCAGTAAGTAGCACAATGATCTGAGAATCAGGAGGTCCAAATTCTAATCTCTCCTCTGTGGTGGAACTGAAATGTTCAAGAATCAGTTATTATTATTAAAAGCCCAAAAGGAGGGGTAAATGTCCAACACCTTCCATGCCCTTCACAGCTGGCGCACTTGGAGGTACAGCTGGCCAAGTCCGTTCTTGCCGATCACAACAGCAAAGCACAGACTGTGGCGGTGAGTACCAGGACTGGGAGGAGCAGAGATGGAGACCTGGAGCCGTTCCTTACCCCAAGGTAGCGGCTGTCGTTGAAGAGCCGGGGTGGCAGGGGGTTCCCACTCGCTGGCCGACTGTCTTCAGGGACGTTCTCGCGCATCCATTTCCGGTTCTCCTCATTGGCGGCGATGTCCTTTTCCTCAAATTCAATTTTGTTGGCTTCCAAGAAACCTAACACATCTTGTTGCTGCTTTTTAATCTGTCACAAAAGAGGGAGGAGGGGGGAGACAAAGCAAACAAAATCAGCCAAACCACTTTTTCTGCTGCTGATTAGGCAATTCCAGGGTCCAATGTAGAAACAAGGTGGTGCAAAACAGGTTGACAATGGAAACAGTAAGAGAATTGTTAGGATAAATAAAGCATCATATCTGAGCTTTGACTTGGCTCCTGTGTAACTAAACAGGCTGAAGTCTCAAGACACTGTATCTATACACATGTGAGAGCTGTGAACCTTAAAGGTCTCCAACCAAAGGCAGAGGTGTGAGCAGCCCTCTCGCAGAGGCTGTGTTGGCCAGGCCTTAGAATTAATTTGGGGGAATGTTGTTTTTCCAGGTGCAGAGGAGTTTGCTGGAGGAACATTTGAGGTACCACCTGCTTCCTTCACTCCCCTGAAAATTCAGGCTGAGCCCACCCGTCCCAGAGTCCAGGTTTTTGTCCCTACACAGCTCGCTGCAGGGACTTCCCAACAGAGATCTCATGAAGTCATCATTAACAGTTCGATCCTGAAACAATTTTGGCTCATGGACAGAAAAAAAAAAAACCCTCTTCTGCTTCTGCTCCAGGTTTCAGCAGTGGTAGGTATGGTCTCTGGAGAGCCACCACCCCGTGTCCCCCATCCTTGCTGGTCTCGGGGGGCTGACTGCACAGGCTGGATGAGATCCCACACCTGATGCAGCTCCTCTGTGTACTCACACAGCACCCAAGTGAAAAGCAGGGTCTGTGTGGCAAAGACTCTGCTGTCTTACAGGAAAGATGGTTTTTATTACTGTCATATATGAATTACTGACTTCCTGACACAGAGATCTTCTGCTTATGCTCTGCTCTTCCTCTGCATGACTTTACCACCATAAAGGAAATTATAACCATGCGCATCCTGGCCAACAATAAAAAATGGGATTTAATGGGAAATTTGTCCTCTCCAAATTCTTCCCTTCACTACAAAACCAGTCCAAGGCCTGGCTTTAACGTAATTAGCTCAGTGCAACAAAAGCAGGGCTCCGTGCAGATGTTGCACTGCTGCTAATTCAGGTCAGCCCCCAGCTCTCCCCAGCAGCCTCTCCATATACGGTGAAGGGAAAACCGGCAGCTCCCGGCGAGCAGCGCCGGGGTCAGGGCACAGCCAGCCCAGAGCCAAATACGGTGCCAAATATGGGGCCCGGAGAGGGATGCGAGGGTTTCGTGCGGGAAAAGTGCTGCCCTGGAAGGGTGCGGTTTGGGAGAGCAGAGCCAGGCATCTCCGAAGAGGAGAGAGCGATGCCTCGGCAGCCTTTCAGCACCCACTGACTCCTTCAGAGCCATCACCGCTGCCTGCACAACGATCCGTGAGAGGGAACCAGTCCAGGTCCAACGAGACCTTGGGTGGGGGTGGTTTGTTTTTTAAAAAAAAACCAACACCTGGATAAACAGATCTCCCTCTGCATCGGTGTAGTGCAAAGGGACCAACCCCAATTCCCGACAGAGGGAAAACGTGCTCCCAGCTTCAGCGGGGGAGTTCCCTGCGCAGGGATGCAAAAGCCAACGCGGTTCCTCCTGACGTGTCGGCAGAGGAGCCGGTAACTCAATTAGCAACTACCCTCGTAGCCTTAAACAGAAGAATAGCGCCGGGCATTAGCTAATTTTCATCATGGCTAAAAATAAATAAAAATGGACAAGTTAATACCACCCTGAGGAAACAATTCATGTTCCAGGCTGCACAGAAAAACATTTCTCAGCAGACTCGAGTCTACAGGCAAAAGATTTCTTCGCTGGCCTTTAATAACAGGGGTCGCAGCAGGAGGGAGCAGGATGGGGAGGTTTTTCTCCCTTGTGCTCAGAGAAAAAAAAAAAGTTACCATTTCCTTCATGTCAATTCTGTAGGACTAAAATAAGGGAAAGGTCTTTGTAATTGTAAACGCCTTTGCCAGTGGTCAGTATCTGAGGCAACATACCGACTGCGGAATAAATGGAATTTTTTTCCCACAAACTAGTTACATTTTAATTAACCGTTTCCCAGCATTTGTAAATTACAGATCTAGTTCGTTTTCATTCGTCTCTGGTCCTTAACTTGTCCAAAATCTGCTCCTTAGTGAGAACACACTTTGAGATGTCCCAGAATTTTTAAGAGGAAAAAGAAAACTATGGTTTTTTCCAAATCTACTATTAAACTATATGGTCAGCCACATAAAACAAGAGCTCTGAGTTGACAGTAATCAGCATTTTGGTCTCCTGAGAACTCTCTTATTTTTTAAATCATTTTAGCCATACGCACATCCTCACACTCCTCACAGTATCTCAGCTGGGTCTCTCAGTGCAACCCCTTCGCAGGCAGACTCCAGTCCCTTCCTGCAGCGCCGCGTCTGACGAGGCTGGACAATCTCAGCCATGAAGATGCTTCTTCAACACGAAGAAATTGCCTCTGGCTACCCTATGCTGCCATTATTTCATATGATAAACTTAAATAGAGTTTCCCTCTTAGACATATGTATGCAAAACATCTTTCTACACTGCCACATCACCTGTTCTGCTCTATTTTTCCCTCATTCTCCCAGCTTCATGGAGCAAGGACAGTCTCTGGGTTATTTTTCAGCTACAGCAGAGCCAGATCCCAACTTCACAACCATGGCTACAAAGGGCTATCACGGCAGACAACCCTCTCTGCTCGTTTATGAAGAGCCAGCAAAGCTGGAAATGTATTTTTTCTGCTAGAAAAGGCACCATGTGGAAGGCAAGCACGGCAGTTTGGTCTCTGTGCCACCCTCAGTCCATCTGTGGTCAAAGGAGGTAATTCTCTAAAGAACTGTAAATAAAAGCAAGGAGCTGGTATTGATGCACACGTAATATTAGTTTGAAACCCTATTTGTCCGGCCAAAATTTAAAAAAACATGAGTTGGAAGATGAAGAGGTGACGTCTTCCTCCCAGCTCCTCACACAAGTCTTACAACCACAGTGACCAGCACTTATACAAGAGCATTAAATGTTCCAGAGAACGGCACCAACCGCGTGGCAGAACAGACACCGAGCTGCCAGATCCCATCATTTTACGGGATTTTATTTAGAAAACTTCTATTAATCTCAGGCACCAGAATACCACAGGAAGCGCCTAAAATAGAGCAAGAGACGCCTGCTGCTGCTTCAGGGTATTTTGTCTTACACGCAAGGGCAGACGCTCTCCTCGGGACAAGAGCCTGGAAGATGGTTCCTGCTGCCCATGTTTGGGAAGGAGAGAGGAGCCTTTCTTCAGGATGAGCCTGTCAACACACAGTGCTCGCTTCCCAAAAAACCTCTCCCAGTTGCCTAACTGGGCATGGACACCGGCCAGAGCCTTTCCAGATACCGTACCTCGTCCTATGCAAACAACTGTCATGTCTAAAGCTATTTTGGCCTGCCGGCTGCAGCTAACCACAGTTTGCAAACATGAAAATCCTTGTTTATACTGAGTGCTCCTGACACATTTTGCAGGACAGAGAGCGCCAGCGGAGAGCCGGGAACGTGCGTACAGTCAGCGCCGGAGCTGGGAACAACGCCACTGGGCAGGGTCCTGAGGCTGGGGGAGCAGAAGGACTCCTGGACAGACATAGAAGCACAAGAAGGAGAGACAAGTCATGGATGGGGATGGGGAGACAACTGCAAGGGAGGAAAGAGGCTGCGGGCAGGAGCGGATGGGATGGAGTGAAAAAGGAGGGATGGAGATGGGGCAAAATCCCAGGGGTGGAGGTGGGATGGAGACAGAGGGATGGAAGGAGATGGGTTTGGGGAGCAGCAGAAGACTTAACCACCGAGAGGGCGGGCCACGTCCCACTCCAGCTCACTGGTGCCCTGCCTGGGGAAACAAGAATGCCCTCGTGAAAGCCAGTTTTTCCCACAGATGCCCTCACCCCTCACCCTCCAAAAACACACACCTGGTTTCTCAGCCTGAATATTCTGACTCACACTTCTTGGGACATTCTTGGGGAAAAAACACCTAAAATTACTCAGGTGAGTGGCAACGTTATACTTTTTTCTGAAGGCCCTAAGATAATGTTGAAAGGAAACATTTAGCCAAATGAATCTATTTTCACTTGCTTTTGGCTTTCAGTGTCTGTTCTAGAGACAGAAATAGCTTTATGGCAAGTTGCTGGTGGTTAGGTGAAGTCTCACCATCAAGCTGTAATCTTCTGCATACAGAATCTGCACAGTTCGAGGCTGATGCTTCCAGCAGACTTTTTTTTAAGATATCCTTGTGTATCAAGCTTCTCTTCCTTTCCAGTAACAAGCCCATCATGAACAGTAAGCTTTCAACAGAGCATGTGCACAGAATAACATTATGAAAATGAGTAGCTTAGAATTACGAACAAGTATCGTCCCTCATTTGAATACACATCAGAAGTTAAATTCCCTGTTCTAAGACCTGACTTGCGTCAGTGGATGACATCAGGAACGGAAGAGAAACCACATCAAAGCTGCCAAAAGTCGAGGTGGACGTTTCCCAACAAATCGCAGTCCATCAAAAATGGAGCTTTAACCCCAAAGTGGGCAGAAAACTTTCCAGAAAATACTGCAACGTTTTAGACTCATTACTTTTCTGTCCTCCAAATCTTTACTCCTTGGGGAAAAAAAAAAAAATCAACAAAAAGATAATAAACAGAAAGGAGGCAGGGGCAATGCTGCAGGACCGTGGTCCAGCAAGCAGGAGATACTCCATCCCCAGCTCCAGCCAGGACTGTAAACTGGTTGTCCAACAGCCAGCCTCTCCCAGCACTACCCCGCTGCAAGGAAACAGTTGGTTTAAATGTTTTATTGAAATAAACCTCAAAGAATTTTCTATCTTATTTGGTATACACAGGCATAACACATACAAACTAGTTCGCACTGCTGGCCAAAAAGGGGGTTTTGGGTTTTGTTTAAGTCTTGTTATTTTTTCAGTTTATAAATAAACTCCTTGTTGGACAATGGGCATGTTTTGGAAATCTATTTCTGGACCACTGGAACCCAAAGTAAGTTTACAGTTTGAGTGCTGCTGTTTTGATCCCACAACAAACTTCCCCGGGGCCGATAACGTGGCTACTGCTCTGGCACTCAGCACCTTCTCTGCCGCTTCTGTGGGTCCTGGGTCCTGACCTCCATGCAGGGAAAAAAACCCACAGATTCCCCTCTCTCCCCCCCCAAAATGTGATTAAATAGCTCATACATTGTTGTGAGGATTTAAAAGAACTTTAAAGAAATTTCCTATAAACTGTGCAGCCATGGTTATATGGTCACTTATAGCATCCAGCTCCTGCTGACCGTGAGGCCCGAGCTGCCTCTCCCAACCTCGCAGGCCAGAGCCAGCGCCAGGACAGAAGAGAAGCAACACCTGAAAATGGAAAAATGGATCCAGATCTTTCACACTTCTCAATTTAGTCTAAAGATAAAACCACCGTTAAAATGTTTCTGGTTTTGGTTTTTTTTTCTTTTTTTTTACCATTTCCAATTCCAGCCTTCTGGGTCCTAGAGAAGGAAAAGCAACTACATCTTTAAAGCGGTTGCATTTTAAGCCGCCGATGATTTTAAACACGCCGTTTCAGCGGCAGGGGGACAATTCACTAAATCACAGGGGGCACCTGCTTTGTGCAGAAAGCTGTAAAAGTTCCAATCCCCAGATGAGGCTATAGTTTGTAGCCAGACTTGTAACCATCAGCCCTTCGAAGGGTTCAATACCTTCTGAAAGGCTGAGAAGCTCAAATTTAAACAGCGAATGGGAAAAGCGCAGCATGAGGAATCTTCAGCAAACTCCGGCGGCAGCGCTGGCCGTTCGCTCACTGCAGCCGGGGTGAAAATACGCAGAAAGCGGTTTTCTTCGGCGGGAGCGGGGCAGGACGAGGAATGCTGAGCTGCTGCCAAGACAAATTAACTCGCTGCGGGGCATCCCGCAGGCTGAGCTGCGCACCAGTGCCCCCCGCTCCCACCCTGCCCCTGCAAGAAAGCAAACCGGGCGGCTAAAAACGCCCCCCCGGGCATCAGTCCTGTCCCTGGGGCTGGTGCAGGGGCAGCCCGAGAAGTCAACTAGTGAGGCAAAGAGAAATAAAGCTAAATATGTCCATTAGCAGCAGTGTTTATCTTCTGTGTTCTAGTGACTTCAGGACTTGACCACCTCTCTGCTGTGGCTGGCTAACACTATGGCTATTCACAGCCACTTTTTAACATGGAAAAAAAAAGCCGGCTAGGTTTTTTTTGCTTTTTTTTTTTAAACATTTCTCATCTAATTTCTAAAATGATAATGCCTTCCTCATGTGAGTTGCTAATGTAGAAGCTAATACTTGCAAATTAGCTGCAAACCGCTTATAATTTTGCCTCCCAGTACAACATCATTTGTAGGAGTGTAACAGCCCGGCAGCTCAGCTATGCATTTAAATGCCATGGATTCCTGACGGCCCCCTCAGCTTGTCCTCCACCCCCAGGACACTACAGCAGGACTCCCTTCAGAGACAAAACACCTCTAAGAAGGCTTGGTCCTGGCCTCCATCAGAGTTTTCTCTGGTTTTACTGCAATATTCAAGGAGCCAGGTTTTTGTATAAAATGTTTTTTGTTGTTTTTATTCACATGAGCCAGCCAGATTTCCCTCCCCCCATATTATCTTAAAATTCAGAGGTGCCCATTCTGGTGGTGCTGGTGGCCACCATCCGCTGTATATGGTGGTCAACGGGTGGGAAACTTGTAGGTACCTACAGCACTGACCTGCTTGCTCAGAGCTTTGCAGGCTGTCTCTGAGGTGTCTCCCAGCAATTTGTGTCTCTTACTTCTCTCTGCCTGGTAGAACATCTACCTATTTTTAGGTCTGGGCAATTATCATTACAGAACTCAAACCACTTCTTTGTTCTGGCTATTTTAAGCTGCGCATTACACGTAGTAATATCATCATTCTCTCTCCCAATGCTTGGTTTCTGGTCTGTAAGCAATGAGATTGAGAACAAACACAGCAAAACCACCATGAACTTACGTGACCTAAATCAAACACAGGAGGCTGGAAAAGCTCACGCTCTACTTGTGCTGCTTTTTTCCCCCAGAAATTAGGCAGAGTCCAGATGGGTTCCATATGTACTTACTCTCTCCCTGCAGGGCCCTTTGGGAAAGCCCATGGCATCTCAACATGTATCCTGCATCGCTGCTACAGCAGCCCTCTCTTGATGTGGTTTATCTCCAAAAGCTTGGACATGGTTCTTGCCACCAGGTGCCCACCACCCCCAGGCTGCATCGGCCCCACGTGCCAGCCTGGGACCCAGGGCAGGAGGGAATGAGCTCCAGCTCACAGCAGCCAGATTCCCATTTCTCCCATGTGGCTCTGGAAGACGCTTTTTAAAAGCAGGAAAAAGTCCTGGGGTGAAAGGACCCAAAACCATCACTCAGAGCAGGGTTGGGGGAAAAATCCAGGGTAGTGAAAGCTTTTTTGCAACCTAACCTGGGGGTTGCATCACATCTGGAAGCACATGGTGTGCCTGCAGTGGGGCATTATCCAGGCGTAAGGTACCACACCACAGATCAGACTTTGCAGCGCAAGCCAGGAATATAGCTAGAACAAAGGACATAGTCTGTACTTCCCAAAACAAGAACACAACTTGCTCCAGAAACCGTAGAAAGTTACATAAATGGAAAAGCTGATTCATGAGAACAAAAATAAAAGCTTCTCTTATGGATTATAATGCCATTGTAAGTGCATTCATTCAATAACCCAAAGCTTAAAAAATTGTTAAACCCCACACCAACAAAACCCAAGTCAAAAGGACCTGCATTCAACAGGTTTTTTTTTTCCTACGGGAAGAACCAAACACGAAAGTTAACGTCACCTCCATCTAATAGTAATAAAGTCCTGGAGATCAGGACTCTCAACAGAGCCCAGGGTACTTATGGACCTAACTCCCACTTACTTTTATTTACTCTCTGGCACAGATTGCAAAGAGAGTAAAATCCCCAATGGGAGTTTGGCTTTGAAAAGTTCAGCCAGTGACACAGGCCTGGCTCCTCTGCTGGGTACAGCCCAGGAAAGCAGCCTGCTGAGCAGGTTCCTGATTGCTCTGGCGCTGACTGGCTCATGAAGTTCGAGGAATTAGTAAGAAAAGTAAGAAACCTTTTCTCTATTGCTCCAAAGGAAAGAATAAAGTAGTATAATCATCACTTGGAAGAAGATACTAATTTAGAAAACTAATCTCAGCCTAGTTCGGTTCAGAAGTACAGGAGAACACTAAATACAGTGTCTCATGCGTTCACTTACGCTGTGAATCAGCATCGAGAGTTACAGAACCCACACAGGCTCCCTGTTTCTGCACGGCTGCTGAGCTGCCTGCTCCTTCCTCCTCTCGGTCAGCGCTCAGCACCGGGCTGGATGCTGCCTTTGCACTCTATACGTGCGTACATATACGCTGTGCACGTGTGTATATGCCTGGACAGTGGGACAACTCACGCACTGCCTGGTGATTTGGGGTATTTGTCACTTGGTACCTACAAAAGTTGACACCTGCCAGCAAAACTCGAGGCTGGAGCACATTAAGCAACCCCTTAGTCATGTTGTTGGCATAATCACATGAGCAGTTGACGGAAGCGAATCTGTAAGAAGTTCAGCTTTTTTAGTGTTGCACGACATGAACAGTCAAAAATATCTGGATTTAAATGGTACCGATTCTTTCACTTAAATGTACACGGGATTCAGGTTTAATGTTGCAGCAGGATTTTTGACTGTTGCTAGTTTTGTGCCAGATGTGCGATACAGCCAATTCTACCAAAGCTCTATTACAGTCAAATCCTACTAAGAAAGATACTAAAAGGCCATAAATAGGTCAAAACTGACTTCTGCATGGCATCGAATGTCTGTTTAACTACTTTCCTCCAGCAGCGGCCAAAAGCAGATTCCTTTACCCATTAGTCAAATATGAGGACAAGTAACATTTCCTTATTTATATCTTCTGAGCTTCTGGCAAACAGCAGTAGCAGCACTGCCTAATGAAGGCTTGATTACTTTTTAATGTGCTTTAAGTTTACTTTCTACAAAGGCACCTTAAGGATCAACATATTATCACAGCTTAAGTCAAATTCTGCTCTTAACAAATAATATCCAAGCACTGGGGGAGTGTGTGTGGGGAATCCATTCATCCTTTTATACCTGCTTGTCAAGGGCTACCGTGGTGCCATCAGGTTTCTAACACAGAACATCTTATCACAGGCAACACCTGAAGACAACGTATAAAAGTACCATTTAATAAACTTCAGATTTTGTTCCAGGACATGAAAACAGTTCTCTGTCAGATGAAAACCCACCTCTTTTCCTACTGAAGCCACCAAAATTCAGAAGCAAATCTTCCTCTCTTTTGGCTGCAAGGAAAAGGAGGGTGACGCTGCGCATTCCTCTTTAACTTTCCTCCTTTCTGGCCACTCCCCAATATTTTTTCAGTCTCTCATTTAGCGTTTCCCAGCCTGCCAAGGCTCGTGTTCCACCACGCTGGCAGCATCCTACTTGTTTTGCCCAAGAGCACAGCTCAGCCACAAGCCTATTAGCCAGATGCACAAAACTCAGTTACAGCGTTCTGGATGGCTGTGCAGATCAGATGCAACATGACTTTAGTCAGGATATCTGTTTCCTCACCCCCCCAAAAAGTAAACATCGCTCTAGTGTCTGCTTTAGATGCCTTTACTAATTCTGAAAAATGCTTAAAAAGAGTTACTATTGCCAAATCAAAGTAATGCAGGAGACAAGATGCCAATGGCCTTCTCCATAGCAGCCATTGCCCGTTAAAAGATTAGAAGCATAGAAGTATAGAACATTATTTCAAGGTTTTATCACAAATACGGATTAACTCCTTGTGCTACAATAAACACGCATGCCTCTCACGTGTTTCGCTTTTCTTAAGGAAAGGTTTTCCCCTGTTATCTCTGGCTTCTCAGCTGGAAACACATTCAGAGGTCATCCTGGAGGAAGGAGCTACGTGGTTAAAACAGAGAATTCCAATACAATGGTATTAATTTACCAATACCCCTAGGCACATTACTGCCCTGGCTGATGTACAGCACCTGTGGGGACCATCAGTCACCTCTCCAAACAGGGTTTGGGGTTTTCCCCTTCTTTTTTTTTAAAAAAAAAGTTATGTGAAAATGACAGCAATGCCAAGGGATTGTTTGGTTTTGAAATCCAGACAAATAATCTCCACACAGCCAAAACTTCCATTTTCAGGGATTTTAATGCAAGATTTTAAATGTTAACATCTCTATCATCACCCAAAAAATAGGGATGTCTGCTCATGGGATGGCAGCAAGCCTTTTTACACTGTATTTCTGCACGCATAAAACCCAAGATCCCCAGCAGGTGGGGAAGGGAGGAGTTAAAACCCAAGGAGTCACAAGAAGGGGCTGGCAGCACCAGAGCTGTTACTAGAAGAGGCACCAACCCTGGCAAAGTGTATGTTTTTTGCAGACAACCAAACAGCCTGAACACAGAAAAACAGTGAATGCAAATGAAGCTCCCAACTGCTGAGTGCTGGGCGAGGTGTTTCAGTTCTGGAGAGGTGTCAGACTTACACTTGTCCTCTTTCAAAGGGAAGGATCTGCGCTTGATTTAAAGCGGGGAGGATGCCTGACTTCTGCTGAACTTTCTGCTCAGGTTGGGTTTTCCCTGCGGCCCCAGGAGGAGCAACAGCAGCACGATTCTCCCCTCCACATGATTTCTGCAAACAGCCCCACCAGGAGCCCTGTTTGATTAAGGATGAACTTTGCACTTGAAGCACCTTCCTATCTCTGGGTACCGGCTGGCAGGAGCTTGAAATTCAGACACTTGGATCTCTCCAGCATCAAAGCTTGCCCATCCTGGTGCAGGATCTCTGCCCGTGATGCTCCCAGGCCTCACCTCCTCTAGCACTGGGTCCAGGTCTGGTTATCCAGGAGGGACTGTCAGGGAAGCACAGCTCATCGTTGGCACCGTTGTACATTCAGCCTGCATAAATCAGGGTTACGGAAAAAAGACCATCTCCTTGAACTCCAAGGGCTTCTCTCTCAGCATGTACTCACCCCTTCTTGCACCTTGGTGTGGCTACATGGAGGTCTGAGCCAGAGAAACTCTCCCAGTCCCACAGCAGTATTATTTTGGGGGGCCTCCACCCCAGGTCAACCATGCTGACCTGTGGATGCCTGTGCCATCACAAGGAAAGGCACAGGGCAGGGAACAAGCCAGGGGGTGCAGGACTGCCTCTTCCTGAAGCAATACCGACTGAAAGCATATATCAAACTGTGGCCTCCAGCCATTCCTGTCTCGGGCCCTTGCTCCATTCAGTAAAAGGAAGGATTTGCAACTGCAAACATTCACATATCAGGATTTTCTTCTAGTTTCTTTTGTGACTAGACTACTAAAGTTAGCCAAAATAAATGTATCTTGCAAAATCGAGCTTCCAGACCTAAGCCTCCCCTTACTTTGCTTTAGATGAGAACATAAAGAAATGCTGATGGATTGCAAAGCCATAGCTTTAATCACATACACAGACATCGTCCATGAACCTTTGTGGCACCCAGAATCGCCATAATCAAAAGGAAAACTCCACCATTACAATACAAAATAAATTGACCCTTGGCAATTTTCTAAGTCAATTTTGTGGCATTTGACTTTCATAAGCCTGAAAACTGCTCATCTGGTCCAAAACCAACAGAGAGAGAACTTCCTACTGAGGGAATACAGGCTCCATTATCTCGGTTATCCGTTAACAAAGCATAAGCAGCAGCAGAATATGAACTCCTCATTTATTACGCACAGTTGTTCTCTGCAGCAGACTTGGAGCTTGGCAGGCTGTGTTTCCCTGGACTCTAACGTGCTCCTAATCACAGTGTTGAAACTCTGCACAGGGTTAAATAAAAACAAACAGATCTGCTCCTCCCAAAAACCAGTATAAAACTAAGGTAACTCCTGAACATCATAAACATGAGAGCGCCAGGAAAAGCAGACAAAGGAACCAAATACGCACTGCATTATCCTGCAGCGATCTCCAGGCTTCCAAGACTGCCAGGAGAAGAAAGCACAAGCCCCAGAGCCTGCTTAACAAAAACTGCCACAGGGTCTGGAATGAACTTGCTGTGTATCATCCAGAGCATCTCCAGCAACTCCACTTATCTGACCAAGGTTTAGGGTTAGAAGGAAAACAGAAATCTACCACCAAACCTGTTGTCACAGCTTCTGAATTTACCCTCATTAATCATTACTGACTTTCGCAGAGTTAGTTGCCTGGCACAGCTCAGGCAGAACAGCAGAGAACTGCAAGCTTGAAGAAACCTGGTGTAACATTCCCACTTGTACCCTGACAAAGCCTTTTTGGACCAGTGCAAAGCACCTGGTCTACCTGGTCCATCCCCACAGGGAGGAGATGCCATCCCGCCACCGCCGGACCGGGGAGCAGCCCCACAGCCACTCACTCCCCAGCACATGGGCTCTCTGTCACCACCTCATGTCCCCTTTTCCAGGCAGCGCCAGCCTGGTTAGCCATGACTGAAGGTGAAGTTTTTTGTGCTCAGCTCTTCCTTTGGGCCTGGGATGCCCAACGGGCAACTCAGGGAGGACCTGAGCAAAGAGCAGCCACCAGCAACAGCCTCTTCTCCTGGCACGACTGTTTGGTGTATTGCCAGTGTCTCTACAGCCTCAGCATTTCACCTTAGTCTCTGCTGTGCCCTCTTATCTGAGCAATGAAAGTCTGAGGAAACATGAAGTTTTGCCATGTGGAAGAAAAAAAAAAAGTTCTTAAATCTAAGCTACCTCTGCCACAGACTCCTTGAACATACCTGAACGCACCCTTCGCCTCTCAGAGCTTCCTCTCCTAAACTGTTAGTCAGCAGGAGTAATTATTGTTTTCAAATCGCTGCTTATTCACTTTGTTATTTGGGTTAGGGATCATTTCTGGCTGTTTCTACAAACAGTGTCAAAGACACCACAGCCCAGCTTCACAGACAGGCTTTACACACTGATCATAATGCAATTTAACACACAGAAAACTAATCTCCAACAAGATAATCAGGCTCAGTATCACGTGAGTCACAGAAAACTCTCCGGAACATGATGAATTTCTAGATAGTCACAAGTTCTCAATGTTTCTGAGAAAAATGGGGGGAAAGGCACTGAGGGTGCCAGAGAAAACCTGACTACTAGAAACTTTCAAAGGGGCTTCAACCCTGAAAGTCTGGCTCTCACCATCATTGTCAGGTTCTGAGTCTGTTTTTTTCAGCCATTCTCTCTCTGAAAGCCAGAATTATTCCTCCTTTATCTTCATTTTTACAGAGTGCTCCAGGACAGGTCTTGGTAGTCTGTGTGATGTTGGAAGCCACTACACCCTATGGCGAGTGCTGGCTGCTGTGTCACGTCAGTTAAAACAGCACAGGTCCCACGTCGTTCCACCCTGAAACACGGTCTCCACGGTCTGCGCAGCGCTTGGCTAACATTTGCCAGGGAGGCAGCCCGAGAAGAAAGCCTTAGACTAACACACACCACAGAACAGCAGAGGGCTACAGTCTGCGGTGTGTATTGAAACAGCTGCTAATGTAATTATTTTTCAGGATCTGTGGATTTATGCTGGCGATGAGGAGCCCTGCACGGCAGAGAGAGCACAGAGGAAAAACATATTTTGTTTTGTTTATCTGAGAGCTGAACTCTGATTAGAAAAGGAGTTAAACGCACGGACAAGTATTGCACAAAGCTCCTGTGGTCTGCAATAAAAAGAAGGTTTATTTCCTGTACGGTTTAGCACACAGAGAGACTAAATTAACTGTCAAGACTAAAAGTTTAAATCATTAATTGTCATTTCACTGCCTTTATACTGCCAGACGTTTATCTTTAAATAAAAAACTAGTTTAAGAAGAAATATAATACGACCTCAGGGATCCTATACTAAATCCAGGTCCTTCTGAAGAACTCATGTAACACACACATTAGTTAGCAAAAGAGTCTTTTTGATGACTGCTATTCTAAAACTAAACCAAATAAAATTTTCAAGAGAAGAAAGCTTTGTTTCCTGAACTAAAATACCTAAATGTCATAATACAAAGGAAGAGTGGATTTAGAGAAAAGCTATGGATTAAACACAAGTCTTCCTCCTCTTTCCAAAAAGAGCCAGGCTGCACTGAGGTAGAACGGCAGGTCAGTACAGCCACACCAAAGCATCCTGGAGACAAAAGATTTACCAGATGACAGTCTGTATAGGTGACAGTTTTCTGACTGGTTAATTTGTCCGGGTAACATTTCAAGTGTGTATCACCCTGCCAGCCCCAGATCCCTTCTTTATTTTAGTGCAGACTTGGACAAAATACTGTAACTTCAGAAACTGTGACTTTAAGGGGGAGAAAGAGAAAGCTCACAAGAACTGGCCACATCGCAGTTTCTAATACTTCCGGTAGCTGAAGCAATACAGGAGTTGGCCAACTTCTGCTTGCAGTAGCCAGGAAGGCCAACACTGGGGAGGTTGCTCCCAAGAGGGCTTCTCAGAAGACATCCTAAAGTCCCTCTTTACAGGAATTTAAAAAAATGGAGCATTTTCCAACACAGTTTCCAACACGATGTCCTTCCCATCGACAAGCTATTCTCACCCACTGCATCACTGCAGCCCAAAGGGAAGTGCCACCTTCCACCCTAGACCAAGAGTACTAATCTGGCTGCTGCCCAGGCCTTGGTGGCAGGCATGGCCACCGACAGAGCCACGATTTGGAGGCCACTTTGTGACTCCCCACTGTCTTTTTAAAGTTTTTTTGATCACAGTTGTCACCATGGTATCTGCTTTTTTTTTTTTTAAGCCACAAGCTTCCTTCTCCCTCTGTGCAAGCTAGCATCTGCATACCACAACCAGAAACCAAGACAAATACACACTGCATTTTATTTTTCTTAAATATTAAGTCCCCCAGCTGTTTATTTGCTGTAGGATGGAGATCTCCAGGCCTGGGCCAGCAGCCAAAATAGCTTCATTCCCCTGATGTTCTTCAGTCTCAGCCTAATGCTGGACGGCTGGCAGCGTGAGGTGATGGCTATCCTAATGCCTTCCAAGCTGCTAATTTTGGTCCCAAATCATTCTATGGAAGACATAGCTGCCTGTCCAGCTGCTCCTCAGTTTATACAGGTGTAAATTCCTGGAAGGAACATTCCCCAAGATAGCTTTATGGACCTACTTTGATCTTTTCACAGTGTGCATAACTCAAACCTCAGTCCTCTGCGGGTGGAAGCAGAGGCTTTTACAGCTCCCTCCTGGTACATTTTAATGCGGTGAAAGAAAACTGAAATTTAGAAAGAGTGCTCAGGTACAAAGGTTCCATGGACTTAGCCACCAGAACCATGAGACTTGCTTATCTGCATTACAGGGTGGAAAGGAATTTCCAGTTCTTAATCAGGATTATCAGATCACTAACAAGGAAGTTTGTAAACCTGCCCCTTTTCATCTTTTTATTTCTACTCACATATATTGTATTTCCTGCCTGGAGGTGGTGGTGGTGAAATCCTATATCTATTAATCAGCATCACTTGAATTTCATTTCTGTCCATGTCCAGTGAGAAAGTTTTTGGGATGTATTTTTAATTCATTCACCAAGTTATTCTGCTCCTCTCCCGTTCTGCCAGTTGCTCTGCAGCTGCTGCTCTGGCCGAGTACATTAGCAACATGTGCATAGGAATGAGCTTGGATAAGCAGCATTAAGTATTTCCTAAGGAGTAAAATCTTGTCCTGCTGTAGTCCATGGCAAAACTCCCAGTGACATTAGCACAGCCAAAGGTTCATCCCATGAGGTGAATACACATGTGCTGTTTAAACCTGCCTGGAAACAACTACTCTCATAAAAATGTGGCTTTATGTGAAAACTGCTATTATTTTCCCCAGAAGCTGCCTGTGTTCTGTTTACATTGGGCTTTGCCAGTTTATTTTGACCTATGTCTAAGGTAGTAGGGGTTTCTGATACACCTACCTTATTACCTAGGTCTAAATGGTAGGACTCTATGGTTGGACTCAATGATCTCAAAGGTCCCTTCCAACCACGGAGGTTCTGTGATTCTGCAATTCTAAATACAATGTATGTCAGCATCTGCTGTTCGTGCTGCAAAATCATGTTGGTTTTGGAATCACCTGCTGGTCTGTATCACCAAAAGGTGACGTTTCCATATGTAAGAAAGGTTGAGATTGTGACTGGTGGTGAGACGCGTGAAGAACAGCCATATTCACTCCTGCAAGCTCTCGTTGCCATCTCCCTGCCCACCCAAGAGCCCAGGAAAACAGAGTGACATTTCAGGTTTGATGAATGGAAGCCTTTCCCTAGTCACATCCAAGCACAGCATCCCCACTCAAGCCTTGGACAGAGAGGCTGCCTGTCACCCAGCAGGGCTTGCTTCATGCTGACTCCCGCAGTTACTAACACCCCTGTCCTGATCTGGATCCCGTGGTGTATTTCATTATATGTAAAACAGAAGATGTAATGGCAAGTCTTCCCTATGCAAAGTCTTACCCAACATCCAAAGCTTGAGACTTCAGTGTTTATCTCTCAACAGAAAGGTCTGAGCCTGGCAGCAGCTGTGGTGTAACAAATAGCTTCATGCAGCATTTCTTACAGCCTTGTCCTCGGCTCCTGAACTGAACTGCAGGTGTTCAGGAGGAAATCAAAAGCAGAATTATTATTAACTTCTCCTTCCCCCTCCCAACCCCCCCAGTTTCTAAAATACAGGGGGAAAATACAGTTAAAAGTTCCTCTCACATCTACAGTCTCTCACAGCATCTCAGAGTTTGCAAAGCAGAGAGAGGTAAGATTTCAGTCACATTGGTATGTCTGAATATAAATCAGATACAGAATCTTTTTACATTTCAGAGGAAATTTCTAGTTACACCTAAACATCCAGAGCCTTCTAATACTTTCACAATTGCAAGCGTTTGTAATAACCGCCAAATTAAAAAAAAGCCAGCACATCCAAACACACACATATATTCTTTTCCATCAAACATTTTGCCTGGGCGTGCCTTCAAATTTTTAAATGCAAACTGTTAACATAATTTTGGGAGAAGAGCCAGTTTCATCCAAGAACAGAACAGCTTCACTGGGTTAGAGCCAACACTTGTCTACCCCAATATCCTGTCTCCACCAGTCACACATCCCAGAGAAGAGAATGCCAACAGATTGAGCACAGAGGGCTACATC
Organism: Limnodromus scolopaceus; assembly: GCA_028565335.1. NCBI lineage: Eukaryota > Metazoa > Chordata > Aves > Charadriiformes > Scolopacidae > Limnodromus > Limnodromus scolopaceus. The sequence continues at coordinate 2,738,688 of JAOXNO010000063.1, forward strand.
ACATTATACTTTCCCAGACTCCAATAATCCGCAGTTTTGAGTCAGAGGTGTAGTAATTACGTTTAATAGCTCCTAATAGGCCTTCTCCCTTAATTTGTCTCACTGCTTCCTGAGCCTATGCAATTTTTGCCATGCACGGCGTTCTTTGGCAGTGAGTTTCTCCATTAAACTATATGTTGTCAAACAAAGTACTTCATTTATTCTGAACCTGCCACCTGCTAGTCCCACTCGCTCTCCCCCAGTTGTTGCATTAGGAAAAGTTAGAAATGATCACTTCCTATCTGTTCTCCCATGCCTGACGTGGTTTTATCACGCTTCGTGCTTTTTCAGCTCTTTCTTTCTCTGCTTCAGAATTCTACCTTGTTTGGTTGTTAGTCCTACAGTGACCACTTCACCCTGCTTAGTGTCTTTTTTCACTTTTTTGTATCATTTAAAGACAATTCCAGTCTATTAAAGAGGCAGACCCGCCACAGATTTATACAGTGGTAATGCTTTGGGATTTTTCCTCTGCTCCCTCCCACCCTAAAAATTCCTGACATATTGTTTGCTTTTTATGACCACTAATATGCTATTTTCGTAGAATTACCTAGTACAGCTCCAAGACCTCTCTGCTAAACACTATCGGTTAGTTTAAACCTCACTCTTGCACAGGACGACGATAGTTTCTTCCCACCTGGGACAGTTACAGCAGGCAGCTCCCGCGCTGTGCAACCTCACTTCACCAACAGCCTTGTCGCCCGGCTCTTGTCACCTCGCTTATTCTCCGGATTGCTCAGGGTACAGCAGAGATCTCTGAAGGATCTCCTTGTAACTTCTGCATACTGCAAAAGCTGCCCATATATTCCAAAGTCTTGACTGCTATCTGGTTTATATAACTGGTGTGTAATCAATTATAGAAGCCAAAAAGAAAAGAAAAAAAAATATCTTTTCCTCTTATCCCACAGCCGCTTAGTTTCTTTATGGCAAAAAAAAAAACCCAACAGATTTTTAACTTGACCACAGCTTGTCCAAACCTTTCTGGAAGTCCAGGGATTCAATACTAAGGGATCACCCGTACTCATATGCTCAGTGGCCGCCCCAGGGAACTCAGCTCAGAGGCACGGCTTTCTTCTCCAGCAGTGTATTGATTCTTCCCCCAACTCTGCCTCTATCCCCGTGTCCACTGGGAAAGAGTCTAACAAAGAATAACGTCAATTTGTCCAGCACAGGAAGACAGCCTGTAGCTTCCAGACTTCCCTGAGATCCTTTTTTAAACCACTGCTGTCTTTGGCTCCCCTCTTCACTCTGACACCACAGCAATTCAAACAATAGGTTCCCTGACAAGTAATAGTTAAAATTTTACGCTTGAGCACCTTTAGAATATAAAGGAAGGCAATATTCGTGATGGAAAAAGATCCCAAACCCCCTTATACTTCAGGTAGCTTAACTAAAGAAATTAAATCACCACATCCACGTCTCACAGGGGAAACTAAGTCCAACAAGAAGAAGTATTAAGTCAGGATGCAAAGACTACTTTAGCTGTACCCAGACAGCAATAACTTCAGTCAGTCCACAGTGTGATGTTAACCCTTGACATTTTCTTATGGTGGCTTAAACCTCGGTCTCACTTTACTACCTTCTGAATTCCAAAAAACAGGCCTTAACAGTAAGCTGGAGATGCTGTCCTGGAAAGGACGGGCTCCTGGATGGAGGCTTTTTTCTGGGACAAATAACAGTAGATAAATGTTACAATTAAAACTCTTGCAGGCTTGATTAAATATCTGACCAACAAAAGTATTTTAATAATAAACTGACTGTCTCCTCTGAATACGGCTGGGGTTAAACAAATGTCCTTAACACTGTATTTTCACGTTTGAGTAGAAACATTCTTGAATAGCATAATATTGATATAACTTGTGGGTTTGGTTTGGGTTTCCATATCACTGATTAGTGCCAGGAACTAAGGTTCCAGGGCAGCAGCTCAAGGGTTGGGGACCACGAAGAACAGCTATGCAAGGCAGAGCTCTATCTCTGGCTACGACAATGATGCATCCTTAGCTCTTCTTGTTATTATATAGGGGAATATTTTAGATATGTTTTGAGCTTGAACAGCTGAAGTCTATCAATGTTTGTTTAGTTCCATTTGTCTCCTCTCTCTCCAATTCCTCCTCTTCTGGGAGGAATAAGAATAACCTCGCAGAGACTCTTGTTTTTGGCATCCTCTGCTTGTTACACGCATGCCAATTCACTGACTTCTGTAGGAATTTTCTGAGTGCAACTTCAATGCCCCAGGACAAGAAAAGTTCCTTGCTCAACTTTACAAATATTTATTAAAAAAGCACAAGTGCTTAGGGCTGACATGACATTGTATGGACCATGTCTCGAGAAGCGCTGAGGTTCAGGGTTCAAGTAAAGCCTGACGGCGTTCAGCTTCTTCCCAAAGTCAGCCTTTTCTCCCCAAGCTGTGCATAAGAAAGACATAATCCTGATGCACCATCTCAAAATAAACACTGTCATACCTGCATATACAATCCACAGATATTCCCAGAAAAAGCTTTTCCCAGCCTTAACTGGGGAGTATAACTTCCCATCCTTCTCATGCTGTCAGAAAACTGTTTTTATTTAAGCAGAATATAATGTTTTATATTTTGGTATATTAAAACTATTGCAACAACTGCAGCCAATTTAATCTCTGGCTCTATTAAAAATTTGAATGTAATATTTTAAGAAAAATATTTGACTTTATCTAGAGTTTGGAACAATGACTTTAAAAAAAACCCAACAACCCACAAGGCAGATGGAACACATCCTAGCTAACTGCCTCGCTAGATTTGCATTACGTATTTTGTCTTCCACCCTGAGAGCTCTAATTCAGAACAATTCGTACCATCTTATTGAGAGAGATCAGGCCTGGTTAACACTGGGTATCCAAAAAAGTACTTCATGCATATTATGTTTATACAAGAGACAAGTTTAAAAATCAATACTAAGCCCACTAACAAATCAGTTCTCACCCACAATATATAAACTGCAGATCTCAGTACAACAAAAATATATATACACTTGTGAGATTGTTTTTAAAACTACAGATGCAGCTTATTTTCCCCATAATACATGGTTTTACCTAAACTCGCATCACATTACAAAACTACTTATAAAAGATTCTTCTTATTATTATTTTCTTCTCATACTAACTGCAGTGACACGCAGCGCCATTCGGACTGAAGGAAGTTCAGCAGCAGCTCCGGAACGTCTGCTGTCACTGCTCGGGGCTTCCAGGATGACAAATGTGACCACACGCATCCGGGCTTTGACAACACGTTTGCAACCTTGAACGTGACTGCAGAACAAAGCACAGTTACTATATACACCGATAAAAACGCTGGATGCAAAGCACCACCCTGCTGTAGCTGCACTCTCCCCCAGGCAAGGCTCAGCACGGAGCCACCTCCCGCTACGGCCCCGCTCCACTGGGGTGTCCCTGCTCCACTGGGGTGTCCCCGCAGCAAAGCACCAGCCGCACGGAAACCTCAAAGCGGCCAAACCCCACAAAAACAGAAAGCCCGCAGACTTTACTCATTCTATCTTAAGACGGCAATATTTGCATTTATTGTGATAAGCAGAGGAAAAAGGCCCTAGAGGGAATTAAATGCAAAATATACTTCTTTTTTTGTTGTATAATCTCCATCTCTCCATGTGTTACTTCACTGCGACTGCTTCAGAAGGATGAAGCGGCTTCCAGAGCCCCGAGTTGGTGACAAGAGATGGTGGTTACACACAGCTCTCCTCATTTCTAGTTGATCTTATCCAAAGCTGTTCTCCCTCAGTCGCAACCCATAACACTCTAGAAAGCACTTGCCACTGGCTTTATATCCCCAGCAGCACCAGAAAGTGTGCCTGTGCCTTACTGGATTATGTGGGGGAAAAGAAAAAAGAGTAATTGCAAGCAAACATTTGCTCTCCAGACCACAGGCCACTTCATTTCCTGCTGGGTGGGGAAGAGAAGACCTAGATCCTCTCCCAAGCAAGAAAACAATACAAGAAAAACATGAAACCCCCCACATCCCTAACTTTGCAAACGAAAAAAATAAACAAAAATTTCCTCTCTAAAACCAGCAAGTTTTAGCAGACAAGCAGCAAGTCTGGTGTGTAACATGGGACTCTGACACCGACTCTGGAGATCATGTCTTATTTTTGCCGTGTCTACAGTCGCTGTAGGAGGCAAGGAAGGAAAACCACCCACGCAGCCAGGAAAACAAGCCTCGGGGGGGAGAGAGCCTGGAAAGATGGAAGCATGGGCTGTAGACCACAAACACGAAGTGCCTGGCTCCGAGGAGCGGTCTGGACACCAGGGGTTCGATGCAGCAGTTTCCATCGCCCACAGCACCAGCAGCAGCACGTGGGAGAGCTGAGCCCACCGTCTCCAGCGCTGGCACTTCCCTTCCACAGCTCCAGGTTTCATCCCTACTCCTGGAGCTTGCAGGGGGACGTTGGATGAACGAACACAACTCTCCCGGACAAAGTCCATAGTCAAGAGCGATGCAGTTGTTGGCAACAAATGCACACTCGTATGACCGAGAAGAATTTAAACAGCTGGCTCCTTTCCACAGGAGATCAATAAAACTGGCAATCCAATTGCCTTCAGCAAGACGGCACACAAGGGCTTCTGGTGGTGCAGGAAAGCTGAGGCAATTTCTTACCCAAAACCCCCGACAAAATACCAAAATGCCAATGGAGAAAATGACAGACTGGACCTGTGCAATTAAGCTTCTTTCCTCCTTGTATCCTTTTTCTTCCAGGAGCAAGACTCTAATTACTTTTTGGCCTCCCCCCTTTCGTCTCTTGAACAGAAGTCCACAGTCAAATCACTCTCGCAGCCTGCACGGTCCCCGCTCGAGTCAACGCTTGGGCGCTTCTGAATGCGGCATTTGCGTCTGTCTTTTTACATTCGTAACCTCCAACGCCGTCTCATACTAAGTAACACTGTTCCCTTCGGCTGTACGTCACACAGAAAGACTCCTGGACGGAAGCTACACAGCCGCATTCCCACGTTTGGTGTCTACAGCTCATCTCCATAATTACAATCCCCCGTGTGTCCTCGCCCCAGCCCACGACTCACCAGCACAGCATTCACACCGCGACAGATTAAAGAGAAAGAGCAGCTTTCCATACGAGACTTCCAAATTCAGCAGGAAACTGGTGCTGGAGCTATTACATTATGATTTCTGGGGTGAAATTCAAGTAGGAGGCCAGACCAAGACTGTCATCATCATATTTTGGCTGAGTCCTTAATTATAAACTTCCAGAATATTCAGTTATCTCTACTTGTGAGAACCACAGCAATGAACCACCCCAAACCAAAGTCACCTTTACCTTCCCCATACAGAGTACAAAGCAAACCCCACGATCGAGAACAAATAAAGGACTTTGCAACCAATGAAACACACCAAAGATAACACTGAGCACTAACTCCTGGTGCCACAAAACCCATCACAGGCATCACAGGGCAGTCACACTTTCTGTGTAACCCCCGTGCCCAGACTCTGAATGACACACGTACACGGAAATTAAGTGAACTTTATCAGAAATCTCTCGGAACACACTTGGAAGATGCCTTTGCTTAGACATGAGCTTCATACAATATTCTTTCCTCACAGATACATACCACTGAATATAAACTTTATGGAGAACAGTGCCTTGAGGAAACATTTTATATACTATGATGTGGAAAAATTATACTGCATAACAAAGTATGACTTTGCCAATAAAAGACCACAAAATTTGGGCACCCTCCAAGACTTACAGCCCCAGGCTGTGAGGTGTGAAGCAATCTCAACCCCTTTTCCCTTCAGTGGGAGACAATGTTTTCCGGAGTCCCACAAAAAGCTTCACCAACTTACAGAAATGGGGACGCTGTTTTCTAAAAAGGAGGAGATTTTATACTTATTTCTGGTTTGATTCCACTCAAGCAAACTAGCCTTTTAAAAACCAAAATAACACAGTGCCGGTCGTCAATGACAGTTACACAGCCCACTTGGGAGGAGTGAGAGCCCTTACTGGCTCTGGTGTTACTGGGCTGATGTTAGCCAGTTCAGTTACTTCGCTGGAAACAGCCTTGACTCTGTTCCATCTCTCTGTAGCAACCACCTCTGATGTGGATTTTCCATTCCCTGAGTGGGTTATTTCAAATTCAGCACCCAGAAAGGCTCCTCTGGTCCTCCAAGTGAAGCCTGTCTCACCCACGGCTTAAGACCCACAAAACCAACTCATTGCCATGGAACACGTTTCCCTCCAGATAGGTGCCCCTCTGTCTTACTTTGGGTTGAAACATCAATTAAAATTCTTATATTAGAAAGAAAATAACCACCCGGTGAGGTACTGGGCTGATCCCTGCCAACAGAAACACCCTCGGTGTACTCAGTAAACTGAGAACGTGCAAGTCCTGCTCATTACCACAAGATTACTTGAGCTGCACTGGCTTTAGACACAGGCATGAGTACATACATATATATACACATGTCATATAACTGGCAATTATGTGCATGTTACACTTGAATTCCACAAAAACAGGCTACGCCAACACTGTATTTAAATTCCACAGTCAAGGATGTACAAAGGAGCCTGAAAGGCAGCAGTAAGTCAGAATC
>JAOXNO010000063.1:2761211-2772618 GCA_028565335.1 Limnodromus scolopaceus
CCCAATTTGAAAAAAAAAAAAAAAAATTAAAAAAATAAATAAAAAAAAAAAAAAAGAAAAAAACCCCAGAACCGAAAAAAAAACAACCCTCGGCTTTGGAAGGAAAGAGAAATGGGGCGGGGAAAAAAAAAAAAAACAAAGGGAATTCAGCAGCGGGATGAAGAATTTAGGATTCGGGGGGAGAACAACGGGGTACCCGCCGGTCCGGGACCCCCAACTCCGCGTTCGCCCGCGGGGCTTCGGCCCGACCCCGCCGCCCCCCGGGGGGGGGGCGGCGGGGGCCGGGCCGAAACCCCGCGGGGCGGTCGCGATGGCGGCGTGGGCCCCGTATCGGCGACATTGTCCTTGGCGCGGGGCCGGCGACGACCTTGTTGGTGGGCAAGGAGGCAATTTGGCGGGAACTTTTTCAAACGCCGTGACGTCGCCCCGGCGGGGCCCCGAGGCATTGTGGGAGTTGTAGTCCCGCCGGAAAAGGGGCCCGCCATCGAGCCCTCAGGGGATGGTGCCGCCTTCTCACCCCTTTCTCTCCTTTTTTTTTTTTTTAAACAGGCTCCAGCGGAAGGGGAGGCGAAGGAGGAGGTAGGAGTTGCTGCTGCTTCTTCGGGGCCGCTGTGGATTTTGGTGGGGTTTCACAGAAATTAGGAGGCCCTCTGGGGTTTGGGGGTGCCCAGGCCCAGCTCCTTGGCCTCTTGCCTGAGGTGGGCACTGGCTGTCCCAGCCACTGAGGCCATCACTTCCAAAGTGCCCCCTTTCAGCCTCAGTGGCAGAGCCTTAATGGCACAGCTCCTGAAAGTAAAGAAACTTTATCGCTTGCCACCTCAGGGGGGGTAAAAGGGCGGCAGCGTAGAGTGAGAGCTGTTGAACAGAGCTGCACTTTTTGGGAAGTCATCGCCATCATCACCTCTGCTGGGAGGACAGGCTGAGAGGGCTGGGGGTGTTCAGCCTGGAGAAGAGAAGGCTCCAGGGGGACCTTAGAGCCCCTTCCAGTCCTTAAAGGGGGTCTACAGTAAAGCTGGGGAGGGACTCTTGGTCAGGGAGGGGAGTCATAGGACAAGGGGTAATGGTTTTAAACTGAAAGAGGAAAGATTTGGATTAGATGTTAGGAAGAAATACTTTTCTGTGCGGGTGGTGAGAGCCTGGCCCAGGTTGCCCAGAGAAGCTGTGGCTGCCCCATCCCTGGAGGGGTTCAAGGCCAGGCTGGATGGGGCTTGGAGGAACCTGGTCTGGTGAGAGGTGTCCCTGCCCAGGGCAGGGGGTTGGAACTGGATGATCTTTAAGGCCCCTTCCAACCCAAACCATTCTATGATCATGCCCATAATTTCATAAATCCTTGAATTCATATGGGGCTTCATGATGTAGTGTATGTGCTGTGTTATTCTGGGCTGCAGTTCTGAGAAAGTACTGCTTTATATGCTGAATTTTAGTGACACATCTTTCTTTATGCAGCCAAAGAGAAGGTCAGCTAGACTATCCGCTGTAAGTATCTTAATTCACTCTTTTAATACTCTGTCACATGGGATGCTAAGTTCTGGGGGACAGTTACAGAGAAACTATTTGGGGTTTTTCCACCAGTATTGTGGAAAGCATGCGATATTTCAAAGTAAAATTCCTATTCTGTGTTTCCAGTCCTTGAGTATCAACACATTACAGGTTTACTTTTAGACATTTCACATGAGATACAACATCTGTGTTAGTTAACGTTCAGTCCGGACGCGTGAGTATCCAGAGTCAAGGAATATTGATTTCAAGATGCATTTGTTCTCTGTAGCTCTTCTCCATACAAAAACCTGCTCATAGCTCTATAAATTGCCTGCTCTTTCCTTATACTTGTAATTTGCCCATTGATTTTGCAGGCCCAACTGTTGGGTAAACTGAGACCTAGAGGGTGTAAATATCTGTCATGCGGTAGAGTTCAGCCCAAAGTCACAGCCTTAAACAGGCTCTTGGCATCCTTTTTACAGACACTTAGTACACCCGGCCCTTTTTTTAAGCCATCTTGGAAATGCCAAGTGGATAACGGTTGCTATTTAAAAAAGAAATAACTTAATTTTAGGGAAAGCTAAAATGTGCACACACAGAGTTACGTCCAAGTGTTAATGCATTTCATTTTTGACACACACTTGCCTTCACAGCAGACAGTAACACCCAGACACTGTAATGATCCACTTAGTACTACTACTACCACCAGCATCTGTACCGTAACCGCCGTAACATGCATGAGGAATAATGAAAGATAATGATTTGGATAATGAAAGATACCGATCTGTCTGTGACATTTACTCCTTTATACTACAGAATGAAGCAGTGAGCTTTAAACAGATTTTTGTTCGAATAGGTTTCAAAAGTTGCCAACGTATTGCTCAAACATCTATAGTGTTCATCTGACTCTGTTTCTTATGTTTGTTTCCTACAGAAACCTGCTCCGCCTAAACCGGAGCCAAAGCCCAAAAAGGCAGCACCTAAGGTAAGTGAGAACTCTTGAACTGAAGTCACACTTTTCTTTCTCAAGGTGTTTATAGGGGGGCAAAAAACCCACCCACAGCTAACCATTTTGGTTTTTCAAATTTTCTTTAAAGATTTAAGATTGAATTATGTGAGTTAAAAAGAACGTGAAAGATGTGAAGATCATTTTATCCAATTTCTACTGAAGGAATGTGGTACACTGAGCAGATTTTAAATCAGTTGTGGTAAGGCTTTACTGCTTCCCTTGCAAGGCTCTTCTGAAGTTTCGTATAATGCGTTGTTGGGAAAACGATGCCTTGAATGGAGATCAGAGACTCAATTAGAGAAGGCATTGAAAATCATGCTTTTAATTACAGTTTCTTACTATGTTTTCATTCAAAAGCGCTCTTTCCAGTTAGTTATCAGTTTATCAGATTTTAATCACTGGAGATAAAGTTCTACATACTCATTTCCTTAAGGTGGATATTTTGAGAAATATCATAAATACTGGCATATCTGACAGTACAGTTAAAAAAGAAACTAAAGCTTTTTGCTTTGGAGCAACAGTTTGAAATTTAAAAAGGGGACAGCTCTGCAATCCATGAGGTATTTCTTTATACTCCCTTCCTGTCACAGACTTCCCCAACAGCCACAGTTTGCAGTGCTTTTTTTAGATATATCTGTAAGTACTCAGACTGTGATAGGATTTTGCAGCTGGGAAAGAAAACTACCCAACAGCAAAACTTTAGCATTCTTTTTAACCTGTTCCCATCATACATTATGGTTTTGGATGGTGATATGGGCAAAGCACAGGTGCGAGAGATGCTTAATTACCGAAGGGGATGGGTTCCTGGTTCCTGGCTGGGAACCACGAACTCTTTTCTGAACATTTAAAAGGCTTTGCAATTACATATGGCGCAGGAGACTCCCAGATGATGAAAACTATTCTGCCTCCAAGTCCTGCTGGATGGAACAGCAGAGATATCATGAAAAAATGGGCAAGAAGGAGAACCCTGGTTGTTGTTTTGGGGTCCCTGCATCTCAGCTCTGCAATCGCAGCGGTGCGCAGAGCAAGCTTTTCACATCTGCGTCTTGGTTGTGCAGCTGGATCTCTAGGTCCCATTCCAGAGCGGCAGGGGAACCTAGGAACCCTGCAGCTCGGCATTCCTGTGGTGCAAGTGGCTGGTGCGCTCTGGGTTGCGTCTCCCTCTGGTGGCTGGTCCCCCAGGAAGAGGATAACCTACCACTGGTGGGTTCACCACTGGTTGGTTTTCCAGCCCAAGTGGCAGAGAGCTGGCTCGGGGATCTAAAAGCCCTGGGTTCAGCCTCTCTGATGGCTCACACAGAGGTCAGTGCAGTTGCACACGGTGGACGTTGTTGGTATTTTCTTTTTTTCAAGTTTGCTTTTTTATTTTTATGGAAACATCTCAGGGTTTATACACAAAAACTGCGTTAATGGAATCTTAAAAGTTGCGAAAACGTGCATTCAGAGGTTGAGGACTGTGATTGTCAGAACTTAGTTTGGTCCCTCACTGCAGAAGCGGTCTCCCTCTGGGATCATTTAGTTCCGCTGGGAGTGGTGCCTTGGTCGTTGCCCCACACATTGCTCCCAGTTGGACTGGGAAGTGCTGGTCCTCTTGCTTCTAAGGTGCTGGTCTGAAGCCAGGATACTTAGGTTGCATTTTTGGCTCTCTAGAGCTCCTAATACTGGATCAATATTTATGCAAAGGGGTATGTAATAAGAGTTGTGCAGGCATCTTTAATTGTTGTTTCCCCCAAATGCTTAACTTTGCAGCCATCAGGTTCTTTAAATGTTTTTTTGGTGTGTCAGAATAGACTTCACTTTTTAAACTTACTTTTATTGAAAAGCATGGAGCTGGGAAAAAAGTAAAATACTTTATAAAACACATACCTTTATTGCAGAATTGATGTTGCCATCTGTATAGAAAAATTATTCAGGAAAATAAATACAATGGTATTAGCTCAGAACTACTTGAGAGGATGGAAGAAGGTTGGAAGTTGAAAAATAACATTATCTCCTTGGGTATTTTTTTCCTGGACTCGGTTGTGGAAGGAGGCTTGATCCCTTACGGAATAGCTGTTCGCTTGTCCCCAGAAGCCACGGATCTTGCAGAACAGAGCAAAGATCCTGGGTTCCTTGGGCAGCTGTGTGCTGCGAGACACTTTCTCTCCGGTCTGAGTCCAGCCATGGAAGCCAGTTTCTATGGGTTCTCCTCAAATCCTGTCTTAAGAGGAGCTTTACCAGCAGAGAGTGGGTACACAGAATTACAGTTCTAGCTCTGTTAATTCTTTTGGTTTTTTGTTTTTTTGTTTGTTTGTTTGTTTTTTTATGGGGTAAGGGAAAAGATACCCTTCTTCAAACAACCCCAAGTCTTGAAAAATTCTTTATGGCTTACACTGGAAGAGCAAGTGTCTAACATGCGTGTGCTCAGGAGTTTGGAGCATACTGGTGCTGCTGGAGGAACCCTTCACAGTGGACTAATGTGTGCTTCAAAGCTCTGATGAGGTCTGTTTAAGTGACAGAGAGCAAACCAGTGCCATACTGGTATCACAGTTCTAAATCTTACTGCCAAACTCTTCAAAGTTGGAGGACCATCCAGCCAACGGAGGGGAAAAGAGTGAGTGGAGGCAAACTCTTTCATCCTCCGGTGACCCTCTTTCTTCTCTCGCAAAGAGCTGCCATGTATCTTGGAAAAGCAAGTCCCCAGAGAGGATGAGAGGCTCGTTGAGAGTGGGCACAGCCCAGGAGAAGGGGACTCCTAACACCATATTGTAGTAGAGTTTCCCAGGAGGGCTGAAATCCCTCAGCAAGGTCAGGCTGGGGAGTGGAAGTTTGGAGAGGAAAGAGGCCTTCACCTATTTGAGTCCTTCCAACCTCCTGTCTTAAATTTTCTGTGTTATTATGGGATTTGGTGAATTTTTGGTGAATTTTTAATCATCTGTATCATTGAAGAATCAGGTGACTTTGCCCCTTGTACTCTGAGTTTACCCTTAGCAAGCGGCTCATTTTTAATGTGAATTAATTTTGCATGCTAATAAGCGAGGTGTTGAAATAAGAAAGTACCCTTTTGTAGCTTCTAGTCACTGAGACAACTTCATCTTCTGAGGAGAGAGAGAGAGAGATACGTATTCAGTAATTATCTGTTTATCCTCACTTACCTGTGAGTAGTGATTTTGCTGATATTTGTGGTTCCTTTGCTGGAAGTAGGTTAATCAAGCGAGGAACGAAGCTACTCGCTTAGTGCGGTTACTTACTGGCAGCAAGAGGCAGATCCTCAGCAGTGAAACTAATGAGAGTCTTTTTTACTGTATTGGGGTCAGGATCTGACCTTGCCATTGAGAAAACTATTACTACAGAAGTTGTGGCATCGAGTTTTGTTTTGATTTAGCCTGATCCAGGTATAAGAAACTGTGCTTAAATAATAAATGCAAAGTTCTCACTGTTTTTGAAGTGACGCTGCTGAGCCCCCAACTTGTCTATCACACAAATGGTTTATTATAGTAAGGAATATTTCTGGCAAGGAGGGGGCAAAGTCCTTTGACTACAGCTTTGTTACAGTTTTCTAAATAGGCATTAATAGCACATCTGAAGTATTCTGGTATTTCCACTAGTTGTACATGTTCTTTTTGTCCTGTGGTATGCCTTTCAGCAGCACAGCAGAAATACAGGCCAGTTCAACTCCAACATTTTTTAGCTAATTTAATTGAATGCCTATTTAAAATCGGAATTCTTTTAACCCCAGCCATGGCTGCTTTTATATTATGCACTTCCCAATAGCACATTCAAGACGGAATAGAAGGAAAGCACTTCTCCTTAGAAACTTTCATCTCCTCTTTGTCAGTAGGAAGTTCAGTGTGTGTAGAACTGACGGTTTTAGAGTTGAGAATGTGTCTATGCAGATGTACAAGGTGGACATTAGTGTTCACCATATCACTGTCTGTTTTCTTAACAGAAAGAAAAGGCAGCAAACGATAAAAAGGAGGACAAAAAGGCAGCAACAAAAGGGAAGAAAGGAGCCAAAGGCAAAGATGAAACTAAACAAGAGGATGCTAAAGAAGAAAACCACTCTGAAAACGGAGATACCAAAACTAATGAGGTATTTTAGCTGCAGTAAACGTGGGAATAAACACAGAAGTATTGGTAATACATCTGCAGGAACTAGCAATTGGGCCTCCTTGTCAGAAGGTGGTGAGTTTCGCTGCTGTCCTGCACAGGGCAGCTCCCAGGGAGAGCCTGAAAGAGTAGCCTTCTCCTTCAAACTTTTTCCTGCTACGCGCTAGAGCCCTTCCACAGGTGGTCTGTGCTATCGTAGTGTCCCTCTCGGGGTTGGCACAAGAGCAGTGCAGAATATTTGGGGAACAATAGAGCTCAGTAAGATTGTCATCCAGCCCTGAGCTGACTTTGCGTATCCTCTCTGGACTGCTGGATTGCCTCTTCTGCTCAGCACGGGTTGGTACTGAGCCAGAAATCTGGTTTCAAGTTTTACACAATTCTTTAAAACAATTCTTGCCTCGGAACAATTCAACGAGATCCGCAAAATAAACTCGCTCTTGTCTCTTGATCCGCAAGCCTCTTCCTTACAGGTTCTTACTGTCTCAGCTACTTTCCTAAGAGCTGCCATTTGCTAGGACAGGAGCTACAGGCTTTGGTCAGCTCCTGGTGGCCTTTTTCTAGCAGATTTCTTGCTGATCGTAGAAGCGCAACGTTTGCTATGGGCTCCCTTTGCCCCTGTAGGCACAGACCAGCCTGTTGCGTTCTCTGTTGCTTTTGATTTACAGGGATCTCTGTGCATGTGTTGAGTATCATTATCCAGTTAAGGGGTTGTTTGTTTTTTCATTTTTAAAACTAATTCAGGAGCTTCTCTGCTAAAAATTACTATGGGCCTAACATAGTTCAAAGGATCTTTGATAGGAGCTTTGTGATTTTGATGTGTTGGCTTAAAAAGTAATAGCAGGCATTTTTATAGAAAGCAGGTGAGAACCTATTTCCTCACAGTTTGGACAACAGACAAGTATTGCAGTTTTATGTGTGTTAAGTTTAAGTGTAATTCTTACACTTCCCTGTGCCTTATGGAGATGAGGACTTGAACTTTCTCTGGCATGTGATTGGTCCTAATCTAAAATACTTTTTAAACTTCTGCCTCTTTGGAGGCACTTAACATTCCAAAATTAACTTGATTATCAATTACTACTCATCTGTGTTTTAGTTGTTAGAATTATCAGCCGACACGTTGTTGTGTTGATATTTTCTGTAGTAGCAGAGCATTCTTGTCTTATCTGCACAAACTGTTGTCCGTGTGTGTGCTAACAAACTGGTCTCTCTTTGATGCTTGTTAGAATGGAATCCCATTAGCATTACGAATAATATTTCTATTCTTCCCAAACACTTTTATAGGCACCAGCTGCTGAAGCATCTGATGATAAGGAAGCCAAGTCCGAGTAATGTTAACCCTGCCCTATATCTCCATCATTTGGTATCCGTACCTCCATGCTGTATTGTTAACAGAGAGGAATATTTTTATCAACTATTTTATAAATGCAGGTTTTTTTAGCATGAATTTAATTATGGAACATCTTCATCTCGGTTACTTGGGAATTAAATCCCTAACAAACAAAACAAAACAAAAAAAAAAATCATTGTTTTTAAATTTTGTGATTGTAATAGTTTGTATGGTACATGGAAAGAATAAGTGGTGGTAGCTTTTGACTTCTGTCAGTGTGTCCCTTTTTGTGTAAGTCATGCTTACAGACTTCAGATTTTAATTTTTCCCTTGTATGTGTTGTATGGTTTCTTAAAGTGGGGAGGTCTCAAAACAAATAACGGTGTTAAACATTCCAGTGGTTCTGTGGGTTGCTTTTATAAAGAAGGTGAGCTATTTTCATGAAAAACCTAAGAGCTGGAAATCTGTTGTTTCCCAAATGTAATTTTATTTTGTCAGTTTTGAAAAATAAATAAATAAATAAAAAGTGTAATCATGTTTTTAAATGAAATACAAACATTTCTTTTAAAAGGGCAGGTTGGTTGTATGTACCCACTGTTAGGAATTTTGCTGGATTTATCTTAATAAAAAAGACTCCTCAAAAGCTGATTGTGGTTTGTTGCTTGTGCTGCTGGAAAGGTCTGGAGTTCCGGAGGAGCTGGAATAGTGCAGGGCTTCAGGCTGAGAGACCCTCTGCAGTGAGAAAGCTTTGGGCCCTAGCATGATGAGGGCTTGAGCCCCCCGTTGTCATCAGTTGGGTAAATAAAAATGACTATGGGCCAGGCTCTCGGTGGCCCAAATGGGACTAGCTGGTTTTAGAGGAAAGGTGCTGGTTTACCCCAGCTGGGACCTTCCACCAGTGCTTTCAGCTGAAGGGTGACCTTGTAAATGCTGGTACTTACCCAAGTAAAGGTGGGATACTTGGTGTTGGCCAATGCCTTAAGCATTGTAGATGTCATTATAGATCATTATAGATTCTGAAAGGTATTGTCTGGTTTTCTTTTACGTGCCTATTAATTATGATTTGGAGGTAGGTTATTTCCTCTTAGAAATACTGCAGAAGCTTTGAGGCTGCCACGTTTACATCAAACCCTTAATAGAATAAAATAGCTTTCTGTTGATGTAGAAATGCTCGTAGCCCTGGTTGAAGTGCATAGTTCCATAACTATGGTTGATAGTTTTCTTCTTTAAGCGTGTATTACCCACAGAATGTTTTCTTGGCCTCGCTGAGCTTCTCCTGGCATGATAACACATATGTGTCCAGCAGTGCTTTCCGTTAATGCATCTTCGTTATTCTGGGAGATGCCAGCTCCACTAGACAGGGGTTGAATGGGGGTTCAGTATTGGTTTTACTGAGCCTTATTTTTGTTGCTATAGCTATTCTAGTCTCTTTTTCAAGGACACTTCACATTTTCCTCTTAAAGCCTCCTTTTAGATAAAGTCTCTTCACATTGATGACCAAATACATTATATATTTAATAGGAAGAAAAAATGTCTGCAATGCAGAAACCTTATCTTTTGCATTAAACTGTTTTGCAGCCCAGAAATGTGAAATTCCAAGAGCCTGCATATTTTATCTCGTATCCAAACTCGAACTCAGCATCTCAATGCATTGTATCATGTATTAAATGTGCGTTTCGGGATCAGTACCCCTGGGGCACTGGCTACTTGGTGGTGTTTAATATGGATTTAATTTTCAAGGCTTACAGCACCGGGGATTTTTATTCCTGCTGCGCCACCTTTCATTCTGTAGAGCTGCTCTGTAAAAGTGGGAGGGTTACCTGAGCTCGAGCTTCCTCAACAGTAAAGGTGAGAGAGTATTTAGGGACCTTCTTCTTCGGAATATATTCCCTTAATCCAACGCAGCCCAGATACAGCGATTTTCGGGTGTCCTCGATAGTCTCTCCTGCAGTGAAAACTGCTGGAGAACAGTAACCGGGAGCCCCTGCCTGGTGGAATTGTGGTGAGATCTGGGTCTTTTCTATGCTGCTAGGATTTTTTTTGTAATGTTATTTTCCTGGGCATCTGATTCTTTCTGTGGGCTTTTGCCAGGAATGTGATAACCAGTATCCCAGGGCTACGTTGCGCATGTTGAGTTGGCAGTTTTGCATCCTGGGATTGTTTTCTCTGGGATGCAGGTCTCGGTGTCTGAAGAACTTAGGGTGACTTAGAAAAACCAGGGAGGTTCTGAATGTCCCAGTGGAAGAGGGTCTGCAACAATAGTTCAGATACCATCCTGACGCTTTTACATGTAAATTATTTACTGAATTTAGCCTGGTTTTGGATAATAAAAGATGACTAATGAGCACAGCAGCATGCTTTGGACACATGGGATGATAATTTTGGGGGTCTTGACTGAATGCTGCTTGAAATCAATGAGAAGTATCAACGGGCCTGTACTGCTTCAGGGAGAAAATGGGTATTGGACTGAAATATTTTATACTTTTCTTTTTCTCCCACCCTCAGTTTCAGAACCGAAGGGTTTCAGAAACCCTTCTAAAAGTGTTTCAAATAGCAAACCTTTTTCTGCAAGGTAGGTGAGCTCCTTCTCCAAATCTTGGTACCATTGAACCATTTCTCTTTGGCTTTAGCCTCTGGTCACTGAGAGTTTCAAGCATTGTTATTTAAATAACAGCAGAGACTATGAACATGGTTGGTATTTTCTTCTTAGCAGAGGGCTCATCCATATGCCAAGGTATAATCAGCCCGTCATATGCTAATTGAGGTCATTCTCTATGTCGAGTCATGTTTCTCCATTCTAATACCGAGGTTGTTGTACAGAAACATACAATTGAGTGTTTGGTTTTGTTTATTTCTTCCTCTTCTAGTGCCAGGGCGAGAGTTGTTCTTAATTCTATAACTATTGTTATAATCAGATTCCTGTTTCAAATAAGTACAGAAAATTGCTTAAGAACTTTTCAGACAAACCTCCTTGCTCAAATTCATAACTTTTCTTAGCAATGGGGTATTGAGCGAGTTGCACAACTTGAACGGATTTCCTGCCTTCTGCCACGTCCTCCTCATCGCTTGGTCCCAAGGTCTGGATGCTGAATCAAAGGCAGGCTCCATCTCGGCTCCCAGGCTTTGCTTAGTTCATGGTTGTCCAAAAAGCAAAGGTTTTGAAGGCAGAAAACTTTTCATTGAGTTGTCAGTTGGGTTAGTTGGACCCAACTTCCGACTTCCAGGTTTAGTTGGAAGATGTGGTGTGGTGAGTAGGGCTCGGGAGGTGATTGTCCCCCTGTACTCAGCACTGGTGATGTCCCACCTTGAGTGCTGTGTCCAGTTTTGGGCCCTTTACCACAAAAAAGACACTGAGGTGCTGGAGCGGGTCCAGAGAAGGACAACGGAGCTGGTGAGAGGTCTGGAGCACAAGTCTTATGAGGAGAGGCTGGGGGTGTTCAGCCTGGAGAAAAGGAGGCTGAGGGGAGACCTCGCTCTCTCCAACTCCCTGAAAGGAGGGTGTA
>JAOXNO010000063.1:2772718-2785776 GCA_028565335.1 Limnodromus scolopaceus
GAAGGGGTTGAGGCACCATCCCTGGAGGTATTTAAAAGACGGGTTGACATAGTGCTTAGTGACATGGTTTAGTGATGGTTTTTTATTAGAGTTAGGTTGATAGTTGGACTAGATGATCTTAAAGGTCCCTTCCAATCCAGATAATTCTATGGTTCTATGGTGGGAGAAACCACCCAGCTCCTTGGCCGGCTCTTCAGCCGTGCTCGGGGTACAAGCAGTACCTGTTTGCCTGTTCTGATGCTGATGAGGAAAGATTCATCAAATTGCTCAACAGGCAAAATTGATGGTAGAGTTTGATTCTCACTATCAATGATAACAATTACGGACCCTACAAGATGTGATGGGGTGGACAGATTCATGAGTCTTGGGACAGTGATGGTTCTCAGGTGGCAAAATGATGGTTTTTAGCTGGGGGAAGAGGTTTAAAGAGAGCTTGGCGACAACTTGCAATGGTGAGATGCCCGTACGGCTCGTCGGGTGTTGGGCAAGATCCATGTCCAACTGTTGACTTGGATTTTGCAGTGAAACTTGGTGAAAGGAGGCAATGTTGCCTGTCCTAGTGGTTTAGATGCTCGTTGTTGTTTGAGGTAGTTTGACAAACTTCACGTGCTGTGTAACCAGCAGACGGTGAGCGCTGCTGGTGCTGTTACCTGCCAAGCAGGAGCCCTAAAATCCTTCAATCTTTCCACGCAAAGAAAACCTGTGTGTCGAGGTGAGCGCAGTCTGGGAATGTCCTGCTGGGTGACCAGTGCCAGGCCTGGAAGGTGCTGTGGTGTGGAGAGGACAGTGGCTGAGGTGGGAATCAGTGTCTGGGGCCATGTTATCCTGTCCAGGTAGAAACCCTGCGAGCAAACAGCTATAGAATCGAGGTTAATGCAGGGAGGTGACAGTCAACAGCGACCCAATTTTAGTGCAACACCGGAGGGACCGTGCTAATACTTCACACCCGTCTTATTGCTAAGGGCTTCATCCTAATGAATTTGTTTCGTAGCAATCGTTGGGCAAAGTGTTATTTTTCCATTTTTGCCAGGCTTGGTGCATTAATGTAACTCATGGTAGAGCTTTTGGTGCAGGCTCCCAGTGTAGCATGGGGCTGAGGTGACTTCTGGGTGCCTTCAAAGTTCAAGAGAACGTGTTGAGACTTCCCATTCCTCGCAATAATGCATGGGCAAGCGTTTGCTTATTGCTTGGTCAGAACAATGAAAGGCTTCGAAAAACACTGGGAAAGTGAGGTTTGAAATGAGAGGAAGTTCTTCCTGGTGTCCATCCTCAGCAATGTGCTGGAGCAGCATTAGGGGAGGAAGAGGAGAGAAAACCCATGGCTGCCACCAGCGAGTGGAAGATGAAAATCACAATGAGGTCCTTGGGATTAAAAAAAGAAAAAAGGGTAAATTACATATTTAAAATGGGAGAAAGAAAAAAGCCCACCCCACCCAAAGCACATACAAGGAAGGCTTTTGTAGGTACATCCTACATCCACCTCCGCTCCTTTGGATGAAGTGACTGCGCTCAAAAGCCAGAAAATCCGATGGGTCTGATTTTCAGATCAGGAGCAACTTCCCTGGTAGTTAATGGAGTTACACTGGTGTTAATCTGATGAAGCAGAAAGAAAATTGAATCCCCTGAATAGAAACGGATGGCTCTTCTTTCTAATTGTCCCAGTGGTGATGTTCCGTCCCCATGCAGCTGGCGTGGGAGCCCCGGCTCTGAAAGCTGATGCCCTGGACGGGCTCCAGAGAGCCCAGGACACCCCTCGGGCCCCGCCGCTGCCTGGCTTTCGAGGAGCCTCTCTCATTTGGAGAGAACAATGTTAACGTGGCTTCTGGCCAGAGACTCTCCTCGTGCCCGGAACAGAGGGGAGCTGGTCACAAGCGAACACGGAGGTGGGTGACACAAGTCATCGGTGTCACATTGGCCGCTCTTGAAGGAGTGGGGTTAGGATTGGGTTTGGGGCAACTCAAGGAGGGGATGGGACCACCCTGCTGCTCCCACACCCTTCATCTGCCCGATTTGGCCACCTCTGCCAGTGCTGCTGGAAGGGGACAGCGAGGGGCCGGCGGGAGAGGGTCTCGGAGGAATGAAACGCCGCCTTCCTCCAGCACCGGCACGGGAATTGCTCGAATCGCATCCAATGGAGACATGTAAGCGATGTCCAAACGCGTTAGCCTGGACTTCAGATTGACGCAACACCTGAAGGCGGTGAAACGAAGTAGGCGCCCACGCGATCTAAAAGGAATCAAATCGCAAATTAGAAAGTGCTGCCTCTAAAAGAGTGGAAATCAAATTGACACCACAAAGCTCTCAAAGGCATGTTGATACAACTAGACACATCTTAAGCGTTTCCAGACATTCTCAAATTAAAAAAAAAAAGGAGGAAGCATAAATAACACAGGCAAAAATGCCGTATTGAAACCTAAAAATAGAGTGGTCAAGATTTAAACCAGGTTCATCTGAGTGGAAATAAGAAATTCATCTCTCCCTGGGAGATCCCAGCTTCATTTTACTCCTCAGCCGGGCTCCCGGGAAGCAGCGATGAGGCTGGAGTCCCTCTCGGATCAGAAGCGACGCAGAGGCAACGTGTCCCAGAGAGGCACAAGCGCTCCCAGGGTGACATTCTTAAAAGAATTGTTCCAAATTGGAGCTGCCTCCCAGTGGCGAGGCACAAACCCAGCGTCGGTGTCCCCGGCTGCGGTCCCGGGGCACAGATTTTTGGTTTTCCTTGGTGCGTTGCTTTCCTCAGGCACGAAGGGGGTAGCGCAAGGCAGGAATTGGCAGCCGGAGGTTCCTGAGAGTTACCCGAGAGCAGAAATCCAGGAAAATGGCCGGGGTTTTGTTTGCTTAACAATTCGGGGAGGGGGTGGAAGTAACGTTTCTGGGAGCTAAAACCAGATGTGAGACATCTCAGCCACACAGCTTTCTGGTTCTCTTCTGTTTGTTTTTCCCCTCCGGTAAGATAAAAGGAGCTGCCGAGAAGGTTTAGATTGCGGCAACTCTCGGATTTCATCCCGGCTACGAGGGTGCTGGCAGACGCTGCTCCGCGAAGACCACGAAGGATCTGGTTTTTTGTTGTTGTTTTACTGATTCGGGGGCCGCCGTTCCCCTCGGCGCACGTCGTGTAGATCGAGGGAGGCTGTTGCCGAGCCTGGGGCTGAGCCCTCAGCTTTCCAGCCGGGCTGGAAGTTTGCTTGATGTGGTTTCTTCCTCCGTACCACCGTGTCCACCGTCCCAGAGGTGCCGGCCGTAACCACCTCGCCACATCCCGGTTCCCAGGGAAAGCCTCGTCTCCACTGAGGAGGGAGAGGCTGGAGTTGCCCCCCCGGAGCCTCGACAGCCCAGTCTGAGGGAAATCCTGCGGGATCTGCCTTCCCCTGAGGCCGCCTCCTATAAATCTGCTGCAAAAAAAACCCCAGAAATTTGCAAATCTAGGCCAAGCTTCCCCTGCTCCGGTTTCACCCCCCCGTGCTCTTCCAGACCAGTTTATATCAACGCAGCTCTTTGGAGTAAATGCTGACTTTTCTGCTCCGTGTTTATGCCTCTGTAGCCCAGTAGCGTCCTCCTCTCTACCTGGACCATTACCCTGGGAGTGATTAAAATAATTAACAAGTGTAATTAACTGTTGGAGGGTAAAGGAGAGTTTTAGCACATTATATCGGCAACAATTAAATAAATTACCCTTTTTGTCTTGCAAAGGATTGACAGACGGGGCAGGGAGGGGAAGGAGGAGGGCGATGTATAGACTCATGCGGTGGCTCGGAGAAAGGGAGCGGGGTCGGTGGCTCTTGTGTTGGAAGACAAAGCAAACAAAGAGGCACCAAATGGAATTACCAAGCGGCAGATGCAAAACGAACGTGTTTCGCGCAATGTGTAATTAAGCCGCGGAGCTCATTGCCCAAACGGATCCCCCCCCCCCCCAAATCGTCATGGTTTACTAAGTGATTAGACAAATTCTCGGAAGAGGACCCAGCGGGGCTGTGGAACACAGAGAGACGTCCCCGGTGCGGGACGAGCCCGAGTCACAAACCTCAGGAGGCTGGGAGAGGACCTGGAGCTGTCCCCTGGCTCTGCCCTTCCCGTCCCCTGCGGCTGGACCTGGAGGCAAGGGGACACGGGTGTGTGCCCACTTTTGACCTGAGCCACTCTGCCCACGCTCCTGGCACCTCGAGCAGAGGAAAACTTGCCCGTTGTCAAACTGCCCGTGTCTCTGGCTGTTGGTGGGGACGGAAGCACAGCGGTGACTCCAGCTACCACGTCCCCACCGAGCCCCGTCCTGCTGGACCTTGGTTTCTCAGCAGCCGAGGCCAAGGGCTGCAGCCTCTGCGTCCATCCCCCCGTGCAAATGTGTGCCCAGGAGGCATCCTCCATTGGAGCTGCGTCATCCTCCTTGAGCCCCTCGCGCAGGGGAGGGAACGCGAGAGGAAAAGCACCCACCGTTCTTCTGCGCTTTGCAAAACTCCCTCCCTAAACGCATCCCTCCAGGGTGGCAGGTCTGCGGGGCCCTGCCGTTGTGTAGGCTGACGTTGAGGTGAGGGCCACCACTGGCTTGGAGGAAGGTAGTCCAGATACCCAGCTCTCGTTGTTGCTCTATTTGGGCTCATGAAATATTCCCAACCCGCTTTTTGGCCCATTTTGACTGTAAATCTCTCTGGCTTCATTTAGTGCTCTAGCCTCTAGGTGGTGGTCATGTCTGAGTATTCCTGTGGAACGGCACTGCAAGAAAACTTGATAATCAGGGAGGACCCTGAGAGTTTGAGGTTCATCAGCTGGTTGGAGGGCATTGACAGCGCTCTGAGCAGGAGCTTGTACCCCAGCTCCTCCGGGGTGACAGGCACTCCTCCCTTCCTGCCCTGTAGCCTCTTTGGCATGGAAATTTGGGGTCCACGTGTCCCCATCCTCCAGTCCCCACTGTCAGGGACCAGAGGCTGAGTTTGGGGCAAACAGCTTGCTTTGCCTCGGGATGCAGTAGAAGCTGTGGGCGCTGACTAGTGGATACCTAGTGGGATGCCCACACCTCCCTGCTGGCCCGATGACGGGGATGGTGGCTTGTGCCCATCCTGTGGTGGATAAGAAGCAAGCAAGTCCTCTTGTTTCACTTTGCACATCCTACTTTCTAAAGTATGTGAGCTCGGAGGTAAAGAAACAGCAGTTTGTAGAAATCCAGGTGGATACGAAGATGATGTCATTGGCATGTTGCAGTCAACAGAAGCTTCTCCATCAGGATGAATAAGGTGAGGATTTCATTCTCTAAATCTTTGTATAAATTTAATGTGCTGGAGAAATGGTGATAGTTATTATTCGTGAGGAGAACGATGGAAAACCAGGCCCGTTGAGCAGTGAGGCAGCAGGGTCATCCATGGGGGACAGCAAAGTTAAAGCACAGCAAAGCCCTCCTGGTGCCTGCTCTTCTCCCAGAGGTTCGCCTCCTAGAGCAGGTGGAAAACAGCACCTAGAACTTGCTATAAGTTGAAATCCAGGCAGCATCACACAGCGTCACCCTAGATCTACCCGTTCTGCTTCAAGGGTGGAGGTTCCGCTCTGCTGCCTTTTTGGATTGAAATCTACTGCCTCTCATCTGGTCCACGCCTCATAAATAGATGTCTTGTCTTTTCATTTCTTCCTTTAACTTCTCAGTCAATGGGCAGCTGAAAGAGCAGAAACTTGGTCCTGCCCCACGGACCTTTGCCTGGTTAAGCTTTGGTAGGACCATACCCTCTGCCATCCCTGGGGCTCTGGCTGCAGGGCTGTGGACCGGTTCGTTATAACACAGCCATTACAGCACTCACTGATTTATGTTTATTTAGTGTACCTCACATTTATCTGCTAGGATTTACATAAAAGAAACTGTTTTAATAAGAGAGAGCAACCTGTACAGGACCTGAAAGAGAAAAACATGAGAAAAACATAAGAAAAAAGGGTGTTGTAGAAAGGTCTCTTGAACGTCCAGCTCTGCTGCCTCACATCGTGGGAAACCTAGCCGTCTGACATGAAAACAAGGTTGGAATCATTGAAAGAAGAGGATATCGCTCATCTTTCGTTAGAGATTTATTTTAAAGATCCCTTACTTGGCCTTAAATGACCTGCAGGTGCCAACTTGCCGAGCTGTCCTTTGATCTCGGGAGCCAACTTTGTCCCATTTTCTGGAGAAGGAGCCTCTATTTTCACATCCCCAGAGAGCAGCCGGGACACACACAGGTAGGAGGGCGCTCGGCTCCGTGATTTGAGCTACGCCGTCTGGTATCCGAGCATTCAAAGCTGTAACGAATGGAGCTTCTTCCACCCAGAAGAGCCTGACGTTACGTAAAGCGGGGCTGGAAATGATCTGCGCTGAAACGCCACGAGAACACGGTCCTGCAAGAGCAGCCTAATGAAACCCAGAGCCGTGAGCACGGGGAGTCCTGGTGCTGTGAGCGACGGGCGACCGAAACAAAACAACCGGCTTGCTTTCATAACTCTCTCTCTCGGCCTGCAGCTGCGAGCCCGGCGCTGGATTCGGGGCAGATGGCGTCCTGACGGCGCCGGGCCACCCCGAGCCGGGTCCCACCACCGCTGCGCTCTCGACCAGCTGGGTGTAGAAACATGGTGCAGAAACAACGGGTATAATGGTGTTGGGGGGACACGTGCCGGCGACTGGAAGACGCTTTGCTTGGTGTTTGCAGAAGGGGCCCCCGTTTGTGCAGAGGTTGGCGGCCCCTGGCCACGTTGGCGTTGGCCATGACCACGATGGCCATGCCAATCGATCAATTAAAACGGGCCTATGAAGGCACCTCATGAGAACATTTTCTAAAGTCAAACATATTTTATGGAGTGGATAATAATTGCTCCATATATTTTTTTACAGCCCATGGGGCAGGCTACGCGGATCATAAAAACGATCCAAATGCACGTTTGGAGCGCCAGCAGCGTGAGTTGGCTTCGAGCCACCGCCGGGCATCAGATGAGGAATACGCGCTGTAGAAGGTCCCCAATTAGTGCACGCGTTGGTCAGAGTGAGTGGTTGTAATCCACGGGGCCAATTCACCTCCTTCCCAGCGGCCCTGGCTTTGCAGCAGGGCTTATGGCAGGGATGGAGCCATGTCCTCAGCCTGGAGAGCCGCGCGTGGGTCACAGGCCCCCTGGTGTCTTGTGGATTGGCAACGCTTCGCCTTTTATCCATAGAAAGCTCCAGCCATAACTTAAAATTACTGTATGGATGTGCTTCAGCGCTATCAGCCCTGGTTTTAATCCAGAAGTGCCCGGACACTGCACACATTGGGAGCTGCCCCCAGCTGCTCCTGTTCCCAGGGGTCTGGGGGGGCCATGCTGTGCCCACACCTGGTCCCGGGGGTTAGCTGACTTTGGCACTCACCGATTTTTCCATTGAACTTTTTGTTGGGGAAAAAAAAGAAAAAATAATCCCCTTTTCAATTTCCCCTCCCATGTCACAGAGCATCATGTTTCCGTGTTCCCTGCTTGGCCTCGGCTCATCCCATCAGGAACATCCATGCTGTGGGAACAGCAAATTCACCCCCCAGCCCCGTGGGCTCCCAGCCCCGGTTCTCATTCCCAGCCCTGTCCCTTATGTCCCGCGGGGACTCGCTGGGCGCTGCCCTGGCTCCCCGCGGGGGGTACCCGTCCCCTCCCCAGCTGGGACCCCAGCTGAGCCGGGACATCCAGCGCCGGCTGCCGAGTCTCCTGACCTCAGCATCCCGGGATGGCCCTGGGAGAGCAACGATGTGCCCACCGGTACAGCAGCAATGGCTGTTATTTACAATGTTTTATTGATAGTCTTCATATGTATTTGTAGAGAATATATAGAGAGTATTTTTTTATATAATATATTAAATATACATATATGTATATTAAAAAATGTGGTTGTACGTCACACTTTTTAAACCAAGAGTGGCTCCACGGTGGATGCCGAAAGCCCTGTTGGATGTCCCAGCGCCCAGCTGCCCCCAGGGGCTGTGCACCCCCTCGGTGGGTACCGCCGGGTGCCCCCGCAGCCGCCGCTGCGTCGGCATCTCCCCTGGCACCATCGCTCCTCTCCCGCCCCGAGGCCGGTTACTGGTTTCGGTTATTGCCCAGTTCCAGCCCTCCGCTCTCCAGCTCCTTCAGTCCAGATCTGCATGACAAAACCACCCACTCCAGCTCATTTTGGTGATCGCTTGCACCAGGAACCTCAGGAGTTTCATCAAAAGCTTGGATGATTTTAGGGTCTAGGTTTTTATTCATTACAGCATTGGCTGACAAAGCCCATGACATCATCCGTTTGGAAGAGAAATTCTCTGCAGCTGCTTGTGTGGCGCGGGGGGTTTTGTTTAAAAAATAAGACAGATTTTTTGTTTCTTTCTTTCAGGGCAATTTTCCTTCCAATTGCTGGAAAACTGTGTGCTAAAAGGCTGAAAAAGCGGAAAGGAGAAGGGCAGCGCGCAGCAGTTTGAACCATTCTTTTTTTTTTTTTTATTTTATTTCCTTTCCAAGGAGCTGAGGGGGGGTTGGGGGGGGAAATAGCCCCATTACCCCACGCATCCAGCGCGCCCAGCCAGGCGTGAACAGCAAAGCCAGTGTCATGGCAATGGCAGATGGCACGAAGCGGGAGGGAGGGCTCCGTCCCCGACCTCCGGACGGACCGCGCTCCTAATTAGCTCTGGAGCAGAGAGTAATTAAACCCAGAGGTAAGGCAAGTGATTGCTTTTCCTCGGCGGGCACTTGCAGGGGGTGGCGTGCGGGAGCGGGGCTGCCCCGGGGCCGGAGAGACCCCGATTCGGGTCCAGCCCCACATCAGTGCTGGGAATCACCTTCGTCTGGCTCTGCCCTGGTTTGCTGCTGGGGAATGGGGAAACCACAGCAGCTCCTCCTTCCTGCTCTCCCCACCACCAGAGCCTGCATAAAATGAAATAAAACGCAGGGAAATACCGATGGAAAGGAGAGAGGCAGCGTCTGGACTCTGCCAATGACGTTAGAACGTGACATATTCCATTCTCTGGCATTGCCTAACGAGTCAGTGCACCTAACTAGTCAATGCAACTCCTAACTAGTCAATGCACCTCCTAACTAGTCAATGCACCTCCTAACTAGTCAACGCACCTACTTCAAGCAGCCCAATGTGAGAGCCGTACCTTTTCTGTCCCCCTCCTCAGTTGTTTTGCAGTATTTTGTTACGCTGGATAACCTCAGTTGTCCTCATCCACTTTCCTTCCGTTGCTCTGAAAGAAGCATTTGGAAGTAAATTATTTTCGTTGCTGTTGAAAAGGGTGCAAAGCTCACACAAAGTGAGATTTATGGAGTGAAATGCACACGGAGTAACTATGAAAAAATATTTTAAGCTTTTCCTTCACTCTAATCAAAAGAGCACTCGGGGAAAAACCCATATCTTGAGAGCTGCGTGTCGCCGGGTGTCACCACTGCTCTGAGACTTCACCTCGAAAAACACCATCAATGGCAGCAGGACCTCTCTCCTGCTGAGAAGGACCAGCCGGTGGCTCCAGCCTGGGGCTGGGGGTCCCTTGCCCGCAGTTGGCCCCCCCCAGGCTGTGTTTCACTCGATGCTGAGCCCCGAGCTGGCAAGTGGCAGCACTGTCACACATGTCCCCCTCCAACTGGTGGCAAGGGAGAGTCTGACCTCGGCGCTGCTCGTCCCTCCTGGGCACCCACACCCCAGCAGCTCCCACCTTCCTTCCCCTCACCGCCCATCCCTCCTCAGGACCCACAGCATCCCCGTGTCCCAGGCTGCGGGGCATCACATGGATGGGTCCCCATGTCCCTCGGGGCCAGACAGAGCTGCTGCCCCCCATCACGGTGACCCCAAAGTTTTGCTAACCCTGGATGGAGCAGGATCTCTGGGAAGCCCCGAGGACATGGGGTGGGTGAGGAGGGTGGCCAGGGTGGGTGGCAGCGGGGGGGTGATGCTCCACCTCGGTAGAATCATAGAATTGTCTAGGTTGGAAGGGACCTTTAAGATCCTCTGGTCCAACCCCAGAGCTGCACCCAGCCAGGGACAGGGCACAAATGCTGCAAAGGGCCTGGCTGCTGCCTCACCCCCTGGGTTATAAAATCATAATAGTTTGGGTTGGAAGAGACCTTTAAAGGTCATCTAGGCCAACCCCAGGGACTTCTTCAATGAGATCAGGTTGCTCAGAGCCCCGTCCAACCTGACCTTGAATGTTTCCAGGGATGGGGCATCCACCACCTCTCTGGGCAACCTGGGCCAGCGTTTCACCACCCTCAGTGTAAAAATATTCTTCCTTACATCTAGCCTAAAGCTTCTCTCTTTTAGTTTAAAGCCATTACCCTTGTCCTGTTGCAACAGGACCTGCTGAAAAGTTTGTCCCCATCTTTCTTATAAGTCCCCTTTAGGGACTGGAAGGGGCTCTAAGGTCTCTTCTCCAGGCTGAGCCCCCCTCAGCCTGTCCTCTCAGCAGAGGAGCTCCATCCCCCCAGGGTTCGGTACCACCTGCCAAAGCTCAGGGAGGTTCTTTCCTAAGGATTTTTGGCTCCATTTGAAACAGACAACGTGTTTATAGTCCTCTTGCGTTCAGCCGAGACTCTGGCAATGGAGTATACCCGAAGCTCAGGAAGCAAATACAAAAGTGAATCTGACAGTTAGAGGTTTTTTTTTCCCCAAAATACAGCTTAAAATCCCAAACTGGAGGGAGCTCACGATTTGGCTCTGAATGCTGGGGCTGGTCTGGTGGGGGGGGCCCAGGGGGGACGAAGGAGAAGGACGTCAGCAGACTCTGCCAAAGGAGCTGGATTTGCCTTGGGAGGGGGACGGGAAAGCTTTGGGAGAGGGGTGAGATGACGGTAGGAGTCTCCTTATTCTCCCCTGGGAGGAGCTGAGGGAAGCAGCAGAGCATCAAGGAAGCACTTTATTATTTTGAAGATATTTATTTTTGCGGCCGCTCATCGCTGCAAAAACTAGAAGTCTAGACCCTCTCACGCAGCCGCGTCTGCCGGCGATTCCTGCCGGGCTTTCCTTGGATTTTATGAACGGGCTGAACTTTGCCAAACAAATGGGAAAAATCGTGGCTCTGCGGAGCCTCCAGCACTTATTTATGCATTTCCAGTCAGATGCTCTGTCCCCAGCACACAGAGAGTGGTTGGCTTTTGCGTAATGCCGGCTGCCTTCTTGCTCGGCTTAAAATAGCTCTGGATCTCCCATCACCCGCCGGAGCACCAGGTACATCTCCCCATCTGAATCGTTATCGAGGTCCCTGGGGATAACCATGATTTTTCCGCATAACATCAACCTCCTGCAGCGTATCCTCCAGATGATCTCAAAATCAAATGTCACCAGAAACGCTGAAATGCCGGATGATTTTAATTTCTGTTTTTTTTTTTTTTTTGCAGTGGATTAGCCAAGGCTCTGCAGGGCAGAGACAGGGGGTTCTGGGCTTTCCTGGCCTCGTGTTTTACCCCATAAATGCTCTTTGCCTTCGACAAGCAGGAGGGAGGCCCGACAGCACAACTCCTGTTTGCTGCCAGGGTTTGGAGCTGCCGGCGCTGCTCCAGCTCGGCATCAAAGTTTCCCTGACACAGACACCATCCAAGTTATTTGCTCCAGTTTAAGAAACGGCCAGGATTATGAAAAAACTTGGGAACATTTCACCGGCAGCACCGTGGCTGAACCACTGCGGTCCCATCCCTGTAAGAAGAGCCTGGGAGAGTTTGGCATTCCCAGATAAACCACTGGGTTTTTCACCTGTTGCTCCTATTTAATGCGGAAACGATGGCAAAACACACCTGGCTGGAGGGAACAAAAAGGGAAATGGCATTTAGGACCATACAAAAGGGATTAACACTATGTCCATGAAAAATATTTAGCAATAGTTAGTCCCTGCTCATTGTGCTGAGCTTCAGATCTTAATACTCTTGATCTCACATCTGTCAGAATAACCTTTAGCTGCCAGCAACTATAGGGTGTTCCTGCTCCATGGCGAGTACATATTGACTTCTGTCTTTAATGGTGCTGTTGGTGATTTTTTTTTAATAAAAGAGAATAAAGACAGACCTCGTGGGCAGCAGCACCGAGAGCCGGGGCCGAGGGTGGGACGGCAGATGGGGGGAGCCAGCGGCAGCTCCTTGCCGTCCCCAAAGCAGCCTACATCTGCTCCTAATGATGGCTCTAATAGCCCGATTTATTTCAGTTACCAGAGTAGGGAATCTCAGTAAATTATGTCAGATGAGTAGGCTCTTTCTTTCCCTGAAAAATACCTCCCCCCCCCCCGCCCCAAAAAAAAAGGAGGGGGGCGGGCGGGCTGATTGGCACCACCACACTAAGCCTATTTACTATACAAAGGAGATTTAACTCCAAATTTCAAGCGCAATTTAAGGCTAATGCCAAACACGAAAATGGTGCTGGCATCATGCTATTAAGAAATGGGTAGAAAACGCTTTGGAAGTGTAAGTTGCTGATTTCTTTTCCCTCCTTACAAAAACCTGCTCTTAATGTGCATGAGGCTATTTAACAAAAAATAATCAAAGAAATAAGAAAAGACCCAGAAAACTGAGGCAGAGCTGAGCTGCCAGCCTTGCCCTCGGAGCCAGGTCAGGTGTGCTCCCCGATGGACCTGGGCAGCATCCACCGCAGAGATGTCCATCACAGAGAAGAACCTTCAGTGGGGGCAGCCGGGGACGCTGCCGCCTGGGGAGGACCCACAGCTTGGTCCTGGGTGTCTTCTTGCAGTTCCACCAGCGAAGCCAAGAGAGCAATGAGCTTAATCATCCCCTTTTGGGGTTTAAAGATCAGAGGCAGTTCACCACTAAATTCCTGTGCAGGAGAGGCCTTCCCTTCCCGCCGTGACACCCTCACCTGCTCCGTATCCTCCTTAAAAAATCAGGTGAGGGAAAGAGCAAAAAGGAAAAAAAAAAGATCCATGACCAGCATCGCTAGATGGAAGGAGATATTACCCTTCCCCATGGGCAAGAGAATGTTCTTTTCTTCTTAATTGAAAGACAACAAAGCAAGTGCTCAGATACACTCTCGTGTCCATTTATGAAAAAAAAAAAGAAAGAGATTTCTTTCAGTTCATCTTAATTGAAAATTACCCACATTAGCAAGCCAGGGGAGCTTCTACCCCAGC
>JAOXNO010000063.1:2805302-2822233 GCA_028565335.1 Limnodromus scolopaceus
CAGCCTCTTCCAGGGCTCTGCCACCCTCACAGGAAAGAAGTTCCTCCTCATGTTTAGATGGAACTTCTTATATTCAAATTTGTGCCCATTTCCTCTTGTCCTATCACTGGGCACCACTTGAAAAAAGACTGGCCCCATCCTCTTGACACCCACCCTTTAAGTATTTATAGGCGTTGATCAGATCCCCCCTCTGTCTTCTCTTCTCCAGACTAAAAAGACTTCCAGTCTTCAGACTGGAAGAGTTCTAGTTGGGTTTAGTTAAATGGTAATTCATACACACCATTAGAAAAGCCTTTCCTTTTTTGGGGAGGGGGTCTAATAATGTGATTTGTGGGATGGTGTTGATGCTGCTGGTGCTGCAGGTGATTCCATTACACAACACATGACTCACTGCGCTGGGCCCCGTAACACCACTGCTGTTGCCCAATTGGAATGAACCATTTCCCAATGACAGGTAGTAATAAGCTGTTTGATGACGTAGTTCGGTGAACAATGTTTTGGCAGCAGTTGGGAGTGAAGTACTTACCTTTTCCTCCTTCCCAATGCGTGCCGCTCCCTCCAGTGTGCCTGGGCAGGAGCTGGGCATATCCCCGGGGTCTGGGTAGGCAGGATGGCTGGGCCTATCTGATGGTGCTTTGCTGTTGAAAGATGTGGTCCTGTTCCATGCTTTCCACCAGCTCTGATGTGTCTCTGAATCACCATCAGCTTTGCTAAACCTGGCAGAAAACCTTCTCCTCCTTTTGTGGGGTGAGCCTTCCCGGCTGGAATGGCTCCCTCCGCGGCAGCTGAGCACCGGAGCTGATGCAGAGGGGAGCTTGGTCATGCTTTTAGCCGAACTGGGGAACCATTCTGGATCGCTGCAGCTGCACAAAAACTTGTCCTACCCTACTGGGAATTGTCCTACCTCACGGGCATTGGCCTGCAGCTGGACACACTTGAAGTGGGTCTTGTAGGACAGAGGGGTGTGCGTGGGCACATGCTTGCTATTATTGCTTTTTACAGTGATCACTGTTCTGGTCCTTTTGGGTCAGCTTTAGCATTATTTGGCATTAGTTTGTGGCTTGGTAAAAAAAAAAAACCCAGCCTGACTTATGGCAATCTCTTCATAATATTGCAACAGATACAAAAGCTGTATATACTTTGAGTACAACTATTTTTTCCATTCTCAATCACAGGTACTTGAGAGCCGAGTAGCCTGTTACTGTTGATCTTTAATGTAGCTGTATTTCCTGTGTTGGAGGAGCTAAATAAGCTCTGATGTTGGGTTTTTGCTGCCAGCTAGTAAATATAGTTGAAGTCGGGCAAGTGCAAGACATTCTGGATAACGAGGCACAATTTATTTGCTATTTGAACAGACTGTTGGAAAAACTATTGTATCTCCATAGAAAACAATCTCTGTCTAAAGGTGGAAAAAAGAATGTTTTCTTGACATGACAAATTAGGAGCCTACACATATGAATCATAAAGATACCTACTCCCAGTAACTAAAAGCTGGAGACTGGGTATTGCTTTTAGGATAATGTTTAGGTTTTTTAGGCTTTAGCATATGTGCTTCTTCCAGCAATGCTTGTGTCTGGCAAGGGTGTTCCAGCTAAACAAGAAATGTGAAAAGAATGAACGGAAGGGTGAAAAAAGGCTTTAAAAAAAGTCCTCAGGCAATACTTCGTTTGATTAGAGTACTGCACTGGCACCTCTGAGTTTCAGGGATTTTTGTTTGTTATTAAAGGATATTCTAAACTACAACTGTAGCAACTATCACCTGGAATTTCTGGTCTGACTTTTTCAGTGCTCCATGTCACTTTAAAAGGCATCTTTGGTATAATTAATTTTAAGGGGATTTTTGGGGGTTTTAGACTTGTTTTCAGTAACTTTAACACTTGAATATGAACCAAACAAAGAAATACCGGTAGAAGCAAGAAAAAAACAATTTTCAAACTGCATTATTTATATGTTTAGGTGGCTGTCAATGCACACATCCCTCCGGATTATCTTCTTAGGATCTGTGAGAGACTCGGACCCCTTTTAGACAAGGAAATCCCACAGAGTGTCCTAGGTGTGCAGACTTTGCTAGGTGTCGGGCGCCAGTCTCTATTAAGGGCAGCAAAAGGTAAGATTATCAATTTATGTGGGACTGAATTTTATTTTAATGGTCAAAACCCCCTTTTGTTTCGATTCATATTGTGGTATCTGTGTGTGTTTGCATGAACCCTGGTTTGTCTCCTATACTGTCAGCTTTCTTGTTGCTAAAATGCAGTTATTGCTGTCCCTGTTACATACATGTTTCTTGGGTTGAAAATGCCACCTTAAGCAGCTCTTGCCTACAGTTGCCTCATCTTGTTGCTTCCTCTGCCTTCCCTTCCCCAGCACATTGGACTGGTGTTTGTGTAAATGATGTGATGAACTGGCTTAGAGATTGGATCCATCTGAAAAATAGCTATTTTTTTCCATATACATGTACACACGCCTGTGGCTAAAGTAACCCAGCAGTCTATATATTTTGCTGGGCTATTTTTCAGGCTCATTTGTTCCATTATTCGATTCCCTGGCTGTGCAGATGGGTGTGTGAGCTTGGAGGGCAGGATGGCATTTGGGGCAGCATTTTGGAGGGTGGGAGAAGGTGAGACTGATTCTTCAGTGATAATTCCTGCTTGTCCTTGCTTAAAGTTAATTTGAATGAAAGCCCCCATTCCTTTCATGAACAGAGCACCAGTCCTATTCCTTTTGAAAAACCCCTCTGCTTGAGATAATGATCCTGAGAGCAGAGTTTTGTGTTATAACTAAACAGATCTGAGAGCCATCTGCTATTGAAGAGTGATTCCTCCCTTCCCTCCTTACTCCATGCCCCTGCCACTTCTTCCCTGCAGGAGCCAGAACTTATTTGATCCTGTGATGTGCTGATTCTGAGAGCTTAAATGTTGAAAAATTTGTTATTGCTGTTGTAGTGAATTAAATTAGCTCCTGTGCTGGAGGTGACATAGGCAGCAGGAGCATCATTCTGGGAGAGGAGGAGGGATGGGAGAGCAGGACCTTCCTGTTCCAGTGGCAGTTGAGCACTTAATTTACTGCATCCTGTGGAGTCACACTGATGCTAACAAGGGCTGTAGCATTCTGCTGATCCACTGGATGTCACCTGGAGGGATGTGCTGTTTGCAAACGTGTTTCCTTACGCATAGTTTTGGGACTGAGTCTTACTTTGCTTTTGCTTTTCAATAATTGGGTGGAGAATTTCAGGTTGGCGGGGAGGCCTGCAGAGAAACATTCCTTCCTGTCACCTTAGAAGAAAACAGCAACAAAATGTAAAGAGAAAATAAACATTTTTGTGCAGGGAAACAGAAGTTTCTTGGACGAATTAGGGGCCAGAGACTAGATGAATCACTGAAAGATGTAGTGCTTCCTAAGCTGTGTAATAAATTGATTGCAAAGAGACTTTTACTAGATGTATGGTGTGGTTTTTCTTTTTTTTCCCTTCAGAAAAAGGTGCAGTGACGTTGTGCCATTTGGTGTGTAAAGCACACTCACTAATATAAAACATCATACCTTTTTCAAAGCTGACATACATGGATTTCTGTGTAACAACCCCCCTTAGCTGTTTATCAGTATGAAGCTTCCGTTTACCATTAGTATTTATAGCTATTTTGATCTATTTTAGAAAGTATGAGTGCTGTTTTTAATATGTATCATTGTAATACTCTGTGGTACAGTTTGGATTTTAATCAGGAGGTGCTCTCGGGACTCTCTTTGAGTCACGTAAGCTCTTGCACTTCATCTTCAGAGATCTAAAGGGTGATACACAGATCCACCAATCTGTGGCACTATCCTTCTGTTTCAGACCTCATTCGCTGTAGAAGCTCATTTCTCTCCTTCCAGATGGCCAGAAATGGACGAAGTCCAGGTCTAATTTCTGAGGCGCTCTGAACAGTCTCAGAAAAATCACTATTGTTCTGGAGAGAAGGCTCTCTGAGGCCAGTTGGCAGCAGATAGTTGGAGAGTCTTTAAAGAAAATAGTCTTAATTTTAAAAACAATGTTTTTTGGGGGGGTGGTGCGGTGCAGAGGAGAATCTGAAAGGAGGGCATCTTGCCACCAATTGCAGGAAAACAGATTTATCAAAAAAAAAAAATCTCACTTCTCCCACTTTCAGAGAGCAAATGTGTGTGTGTGTATTCTCAAATGTACAGTTCATGAGAGGTCCTGTATGTGTTGGGATTGAAGAAAGACTGAAAACATATGAAAATTCAGTGCTGCCTCAATGCAAAGCACACCCACTTTTTACATTCTCTTCTTTCCATCAATTTAGACTCCCTACTCCCCAAAATGAGGCAAAACCAAGGTGAAACCATTTACAGTCATATTGCTTAGGAACTAGAAATCACAGTAGAAATCTTCTTTAAGTGTTAGGTCTCTGACAGACTATTTTAAAAGACAAATCTTGTTTTGGGATGCTGGGAGTGATGCTTGATGCTCTTGAATCTAAGACGAATAGATCAGTTGGACCCAGTTTGGCTAATTGTTTCACTAACCCGCTGTTCATCTTGCTGGTACAGACTTCAGACACACGCTATGGAAAGGATCTGCATTTGCGGCTCTTCACAGAGGGCGGCCTCCCGAACTACCTGTAAATTATGGGAAACCACCAAATGTGGGTGAGTTTTGAAACATACATAAGGTGGTGTGGTTTTTTTTCTTCTCTGTATTTTTATTACTGTTCCAGCTGAAAGTTACCCTTAGTGACTGAGAAATTACTGTGGGTTTGCATTAATGGCTTTTTTTGACATATCACCATGAATTGTCTAAAAAAGGTTTCTCACTGACAATAGAAATAACCCCTTTTTGTTTTATTCAGGCTTCCATAATGTGTGCACACACATTAAAACGTTGTGGACACGTTGAAAAGCTTTGCATGTCACCTTCTTGTTTGGAGGGCGATGTGCTTGAGTATTTTTTTAATGATAAACCTACGTAATGCGTACAAGATTGAACAGGCATGGTCACAGGAGCGTGTAGACAATCTTTTCATTCAGTTATCTTAGTCAGAACAAAGCACCTGGCTCCCAGAGAACTTTTTGGACTCCAGAATTCATTTTTAGTTGAATTATGACAGAAAACAGACTGCTTGCAACATCCCTCTCCAAAAAGGAAATAATCACCAAACCAGCATTTGTATTGCATTGATTTCAGTTGTCCACACGGTTCGATAAAGAACTTGTATAAAACGCGGATACGTGTAGGGATTCAGCTTACGTGTCATCAAAGAGCTGCTCTGTTTTGCTTAAACTGAAAAGTATTTTCCTTGTACGGCCTGAACTTTCATTAACCATTTTTATAGCAAACAAGTTTGGTTCTTGCAGCCTGTTGGTCATGATTTGTTTTCTTATTAGGGTGTTCTATCGGTGTTTATGTGTGTTTGTGCAAATGTGTGGGCTTTTCCTGCTTTGCTGGGAGATGCGTTCACATACATTTCTCCCTCCCCTTTGGAGACGCAGGGGTGATGAAGGCACCCCTTCTTCTCTTTCTGCCGTGTTTGTTCCTCTGTGCTTCTGTACTTTCTCTCTCGTTACTAAAAATTAATCTTTGTCAGGCACAAAAGTGACAACGTCTGGGCCGTTTGTGGTTGAAATCGATAGCACGCTTTGCATAAGGTCTGCGGTGTTGTGGCAGCCCTGTGATGGAACAGCAAAGTTAATTATGGGTCTTCTGTATGAAAAAGAAATGGATATTTGCCTAGAACTAGTGGATAGGGAACTATTGCATTAGCACTTTTCCTGTTTTTGTCAGATAGTTTATGACTCATACTGTAGACATTAAAAAAGAAAACTATTTCCATATATTAGTATGGTTACTTATGTACATATCTGTGTATTTATTCTTTTAGGCTGGTTCTGCAGTTACGTATTTGTTAGCAATCCATCAGCCCAACTGCTAATAGACTAGGTTATAGATTTATTGCACACATTCAACTTCTATAGTTATATTTCTATAAGGGCCCCTGTAAGGGCTCAGCTCTTTCATAAGAGGTGAATTAGGCTGTTTTTGGAATATGCGGTATTATTAATGATCCATGCTAGCAGATCTGACTTCAGCATTTGTCGTGTTTTCATGACAAAGGTCTGCGCTGCTTACTTGGTGACTATTTAGTGACTTAGAGCTCTAACAAATGATTTGTTGTTTTTGATGTTTTCCTACGAATTGTTTTTTAAGAAATGCAAAGGTGCTTTATGGAAAATAATCTTTTATAGCCCAGAATTAATTTTTATAAATATTGATTCATGGAAGAATATGATCCTCCTTGGTGTAGGTACATAAACTACTAGTAAGGGAGGAGAATGTGTATAAAGATTAAAATAAGAAGTTGACTATACTCACGCTGTACAGGAGGCAGGAGTTTGATTTTGGGATTCCTCATTATTAATCCTGAAGTGGAAGTCACAAAATTCTTCCGTGTGTATTTGCATGAAATGGTTACTTTTTCTGGTAAGTAGTGACAGCCACAGGTGCTGATCTGTGTGTGTGTGTGTTCTTATTTTAAAATGCAAGATGAAGTAGTATGCCCAGCCTCTTTAATATTTCAGCATAATTGTGAATTCCCATATTAGTCAGGTTGAGTTTTCTGGAATTACTTGCTGAAGGAGTTGGGCTGAAGGAATAGACGCCCATAATAATGTGTGTTCATGAGTGAGATGAAATGATTGTGTAATTGCCTGCGTAGACAGGTAAATAAGGTGTAGAACTAGAAGTATTCTTAGATCATTTGCCTTCCAGTGATAAAGATTTAAGTTTGCCACCATAAGAGTGTTTTTCTGCTGTGAGGATGGGAATGTTTGTGGTTGCCCTCCCAGCTGGAAGAGTCGGTAGCTGCAGTGGTTTGCCTTTCCTCTGGATGGAATTGGGATAGGGGACCTTGTGGTCTGTACCCCAAAATAAAAGCTCTTGCACAGTGGAACCGGAGTGTGAAATCAGTGTTGCCCTTTCTCAGCCTGTTTGTGCAGAGCTGGGAATCTTCTGGCTGGGGGAGTCTCTGAGAAAGTGCTGACCCATGGAAGTCATTCTCAGGAATGTGGTGTTTGGGTGTCATGTCTTGGAGGTCTGTGGTGATCTGGGGGAGGAGATGAAGGGACAATGCTGTCATGGCTTTCTGCTGCTGAGAGGAGAACACAGGGAATACGGGGAGGACGGTCATTTAGATGGTTTCTTTGCAGGTTTTGGAGTAGTGCTATATTTAGAACTCCCTTTGTGTTCTTCTAGTCAGAAAATGGAGAGATTGGTCGTACAGTACCTCAGCAATGGGATTTATTCACATGTGATAAGCCTGCTTTTGAATACTACTTCGATAAAAGTTAGAGACATTTATTTATTTATTTTTGCAGGCAACACAAAGCAGATTAGGAAGAAGATTGTTTTCCCTCTGTAGTGGATTACTAGCGCTATTTTATCACGGAATTGTCAGAGTTGGAAGGGATCTCTGAAAAATCTGTATGTGGGTAACCATTGTTAGTGAAAGTAAGACAGCATTTTGAACCAGAAAGTTCATAGCCAGTCTCAATGACCAAGCAGTTCAGCTGGATGGAAATTTACAGTCAAGGTGATCCAGCTACCTTAGGGCTGCCAAACAGCAGTGCTCGAACGAGGTCAGAAAATCAATGATGTTCCTCTGCTGTAAATGGGTTCCGTGAGGTCAGCAGCTACGAAAGCTGGAACACTTTATTCTTTTGGTGCTTTTACTGGGTCTAACTGTCTTTGCGGCCACACGTGCAACTCTCTGAGAAGGCATTTTGCATGTGTGAGCCAACTGTGTTTATTTCCCGGTGTTCGTATGAAAGCCAGACCTGTGTTTCTTCTGCACGTGGCGAGTGGTACCCGGTCTTTGTTCTTGATAGGGTCCTACAGCGAGGTCACCACATGTCCTGGCTCCATAAAATGTTATGTCCTCGTTACAGAGTTAAAGTCCTGATTTTAACAGGTAAAATAGCATGATGTGAAGTCATCACCCTTAATGCTAGAGAAACTATTTTTAAAACAAACGTTTGTACTGGTCTTCCGGTTTCTATTTTTTGCTTGCAATAAATGCAGCGGGGAAAGGGTTTGTCGGGAGAGGAAGAATTCAAGCAGTTTGCAAACTGCTGCAGCAGGACTTTGTCCACGCTAAAATGTTTTAATTCCTTCTGAAGTTATGTCTTAGCTTTGAAATTTGTGATGTCAGATTATTGTTTTTTAAATTTTGTTTTCACTGATGGGTTATTGTTGCCGGATTTTGGTTTTATCCTTCCTTGGTGAGCTTTCTTGCAAGGGTTTTTCCATTTGTGTTCTTATCTTTAGTAGAATGGATTGTGATTTAGGAATTACTGTTGTATAGTGTATGTGACTGCCCTCTGCAACCGTGCCCGTACTTGCACTAATTTTACTGAAGGTGTGATCTTCAAGGACCAAGGTCTGTGAGAAAGACCACCTCCCACGGCAGCATCAGGGGCATCTCTGCAGCGAGGTGGCAGTCATTGCAGCAGCTAGAAGTGAGGAACTCCATCTTTCCATTTCTGGACAAAACTGACTTTTCTTAACAAGAAGATTAGATATGCTCATTTTTTAATGTGAAATAACATCAATATACAGTTTTGAAAGTTTTTTTATTTTTTTTTTTTTCCTGGCAGGAAATAGTGAGGGGGTAGATTTGGCAGCTGTTCTGCCCAGTACGGCATGAAGTACAGCAGATAATTAGATAGGTTGCTGAAAGTTTGTAGGGCTACTGTGTTCCTAATTCTGTGTGTGGGAATCGGAGGTTTTAAAATTCTTTTAGGTTTTATGAGTACAATAACTTAATTGTACTGAAGAAAAAGCAAACTTCACGGGGCTTTTTGTCATGTGTGGGTAATTCCCTATTTAGATATTGTGTATTAATCTTCTACAAAAAAATATGAGAACTGCAATTGGTGATGTTTGGTTTGCTTTGTTGGGGGGTCGGGTTTACTTTGCAGTTCCTCTGAAGGCAATGATAATTTATATAAAATGTGGAAAGACAAGAATCTCAGTCACAGCTTTGTGTGCGTGACATACGTTTCTGGTGTACCCTGAGCATTTTTGTAGTAGGGATCACATAACATTGAATACTTGCTACTTTTTGTTCCAAGATGCTGTTGCTTTGATAAAGATGGTGCTCCTTATGGCACAACAGTAGTTCTGTATTTCTCTGGAACTCGTGACTGAAGCATTTCATAAGCAGTGCTTTTTATTTTTTAATTATCCGTGGGAGATCGAGGAGTCTTGTCCCCGTTGTGCAAATAGGGAAATAGACACAGAAAAAAGTGAAATTACTTTCACATCCTCTGAAGCTGAACTGGTTACAAGCTTGGGAATCAACTGGAGAAGTTAGGTGCTGAGTGCCAAATGAAAGGTTGTGTGAGTTCTCGGCGCCTGACTGGTCGTTACACCTTTTAGTGTCTCCTTCATGGGATTTTGAAGAAACAGCAGCAGTAAATTTTCAGAAGAATTTGATGGGAACACTGCAGTACACAGAAGGCATTGTGATTATTGGGAATATTTTTGAAATGCAAGTATACCTTTTTGATTCACACAGTTCTTTGTGTGGTTAAAAAAATGTTCAAAGCCGTTTGAAATTATTTAAAGGCAGATACACTGTTATTATGTATTTAAATGATTTAAACACTGAAAGGCACAGCAGAATTATCATATTGCTAAGTGACTACACCTCTGTGTTGGCATAACATTGTCCACAGTGTGGGGTGGGGGAAAGAAGGTGTAATATTTTTAGGAGCTTGGCTTTTAAGCTGGCATACTTACATAGTAAATAAAATAATGTGTGGGCAAACCTGGCCGTACCTTTGTACAGCGTTTCTCGCTACGGCATCTCTGTGCCCTCCTGTAAGGGATGGGAAAAAGGGTTAAAAGATTTCATTTTTAGTTTACTAGGGGAGACAGTTTCCATTTAACAGTCCCTGTGTAGTATCAGGTATCAATTGAATAGTAGGTAGATAGTAAATAAATTTGATTTAGTGTGTTTTGCTTTTTTAGTACTGCTGAATATGTGTTTTTACACGAAAAACAAATATTGACTGAAGATAATGTCGTGGTGGGAGCCTGATGACTTTTGCAAGCATCTGCACCTTTTATGCAACTTTTTTTTTTCTAGTATGTAGTGTTTCAGTTGCATGGAGTGATTAAAAATAGTCCAAACTTCAGAGCATAAAACTGAGAAACAAAAATACTTCTTTGCAAATTTGGAAACAGTTTATATTCCTTGCCCATTTCTCTCTCTGCTTGTGTATAAGCACTGCAGTCTTATACATGTATCGAAGTGTATGGATTGGTAGTCAAGTTGTTCACTGTACTTTTAAACTGAAGGATTGAAAGGCACTAAAGAGCTTCATACCCCTTCTGTGAAGCACTGCCTACTTCAATGTGCACCGGACAAGATAAGGGGTTTCTTCTGGGAGCTGCTATCACAAGGACTCAACAAAACCCACCAATATGGCTGTGGTAGATCTATAACTGCCATTGAAAAAAAAAAAAAGCCTCTCAAAACTTTAAAATCAAAAATTCAGGTGGTATAAATTAGGGTAGTTAAAATTAAATCACAGAAATTATGTCAAATTATGCATCAAATCAAAGATTAGAATTAGGATCTTTCTGTATTCTACCACCATAATGATCTTCATTTGGTGGCGTGTCCCAGCAAAACCACATTCATGCCTGGTTTTGCCTTTTTTCTTGTCTAGTAGAAAGATTTGTTGTTATCCTCAGTGAAACTGGAAACAGCGCCTTTTTTACATGATGTTTTTGTGCATCTAGATTTTGGGCTGTTCTCGTAAGGACCCCTAGGTTTAGCAATACAAAAGAATTTGTTGTTATTGCAGTTTTTTCTTGTGCCTGCCATTCTTTTGACTGGGGCTTTGTCCTTTTGCCACATATTTCTTATTCTTCAACTACATTGTCATAGAAATGCAATGATGTTGCTGCTGCAGCTTATAATGAGAGAGTTTTTGTGGGGAACATGTGGAAAACCATTGACCGTGACTTATGATCTGGAACCCATTCCAAAGAAAGATTTTTATCACAAAAAAAGCACTTAAACTATTATTATATTCCAAAAATGATTTTGTTGTATTTGTTATAAGGAAATTGTATGTTACTGATATCAAGTGTCCTAAATCCTTATAGAAGAAATGTATCTGTTGTCTGTTCATGAATTGATCACTTGGACTAACTTCTAGTTGTGATGGGAACTCTTTATTTTACTTTAATTTTTGTATAAGAAAGCAGGTGCGATGTTTGCTGTGGTAGGTATTGAAAGGCTTCATCAGGAGTGGGCTTTCTTTTTACAAGACTGCACAGAACGTTCTGA
The DNA here is from genome assembly GCA_028565335.1 of Limnodromus scolopaceus. Taxonomy (NCBI): domain Eukaryota; kingdom Metazoa; phylum Chordata; class Aves; order Charadriiformes; family Scolopacidae; genus Limnodromus; species Limnodromus scolopaceus. Next base: position 2,816,651 of record JAOXNO010000063.1, read on the forward strand.
AAAGGTGGAAGAGGCTCAGATTTATGGATTATAATAATAAAGCTGTTATCAAACATGGTATTTGATTTTAATATTTATGTACTTTGATTTCTGGACAAAATTCATGTCTTAGAGTTTTCTTTTTGTTTTGTTTTTTCTCTCTCAGTAAATATAATTTCTGCCAGGCAATTAACTGGATGTGGACGTTTCAGCCACTTGTTCCCAACGTCCACCTACCAACACATGAAAATGCATAAGAGGATTTTGGGACATCTATCATCTGTTTATTGTATAGCCTTTGATCGTAGTGGAAGAAGAATTTTTACAGTAAGTTTAAAAATGATACTTTTCTTGGAAGATTTATTTGCTTGGTTTGATTTCTTTCTTTCTTTCTTTCCTGAGTCATGCAACAGCCTCTTAGTCACTGATTGAGATGCAGACACGGCTTCCAGCAAAAGAAGGGAAGAAAAATCTTGAAATATACAGAAAACCTATCTCTTTCTATGCTAATTTTCACTTTTTGTTTGACTTGGTATTTTAAAATTTCTCATGGCTCTAGTAGACTGACACTTAGTCAGCTATTTGCTTCCTCACGTAGAACCTTACAGGAGGGTTGTTCTGGTCTGGAGTTTGCAACTCTCACTTGAAACACGTGCTTATATTTCATTATTTATCATCTTTCTTGCTGAATGGCACCTTCAGTATTCTGTGATTTGGAATTAATTTGCATGTTGCTTGCTGGGTTAAATCGTAACACTTTTTTTAAAACTACATTTTACCTTTGGGTAACCTTGGAAATGCTGGTAATCCTTTCCTTACATTTCAGTAAAATCTTGATGATCAATAGACAACCTCATTACTTCATCTGTAATTGACTTCTCTACTAAATTTTCTTTCTAGAATTTGTAGTATCTTAAAATAATATTCATATATTTACTAAGTTTTTCTCCAGAATGTGTTATCCTATATTTCTGTGATGCTGCCCTTTTTGCAGTGCATGTTTAAAAATGAACAGATTTTTCAAATAATTAATGCATCTTTTAACTGTTAATCCCTGTCTTGTCTTTGCCCTTGTCTCTTACCAATAGGGGTTTAGAAACAGATTACCTGTTAATTGTTGTCTTTGTGTTCTTTGCAGCTTCTCCCCTCATTATGAGTTGGTCAAATAGAGATGTTATTACAATAATTACTCTGGGTCATACTGAACTAATTTCCATTTTTCTTTATGTGATAAAGAAATCTTTCTCATCTGCAGTTATATCAAGAATTGGAAGCGATTTGTGTTCAATTTTACCTGCAGTAAATAAAATGTAATTTAAAGTCAAATGATGTTGATACTGTAGTTAGTTTTATAGCGTTGTGTTTCTGAATCTATAGTTACAATCTTAGCCACTTGTATTAGTATTCTTTGTAGTATCTGAACAGTAGAAAGGTCTGTGAACTGTCTAAAAATTCTTGGTGATATTGGGATTGAGTATGAAATTATGTAGCTGCTACTATAGGTAAACATATTTTACAGTGATCTGTGTTGGATAGGCTTTTGAGTTGTGCCCTGTCCCGAACCGAAATCTCACTGACATAGTATTTTGGTTGTACGTGATGTTGCCTGGGTTCTCTCTTGGAGTGGTCCAGCTCTTCTGTTAACAGAAATTGAACCTTGTGGTTCAATTTTCTACCTTATGGCTCTAGGAGCATGGCAGAGGCTCTGAGATCCTCCAGGTGCTTCAGTGCTCTATTTCCTTAGGGCTTAAGTCTTACGATTGCTTTGATTTTACTACTGGTTTGATCTGGCTCCCGCAGATAAAGAAGACTGTTGGTAGTATGTGATGAAACATTTGATCATCTTAAATTTTACCTTAATTATTACTGAACTGTAATAACTGAGAGGAGTTGCGTTAGCAGCGATAATCATATGTTAGTATGAAATGTAAGGCAGTGGCTTCTGTTATATAAATATCTAAATCCTTGACCCCACAAGATGTTCCTCAAACTCAGATAGTTGTGCTTCTGTGGAATCCCACTGACATTGTTCTTCTGGCAGGTTCATGGCATGATGGTGTTTTAGATACTTATTCATCTGCAGTGTACCTGTGTATTATATACATATAACATTATTTTATATAATCTTTGGAAATTTTTGTGTGGCATTAGGGGTCAGATGATTGTTTGGTCAAAATCTGGGCTACAGATGATGGGCGCCTGCTCTCCACGTTGCGAGGACACTCGGCTGAAATCTCTGACATGGCTGTTAACTACGAGAACACGCTGCTGGCTGCAGGCAGCTGCGATAAAGTCGTCCGAGTCTGGTGTCTTCGAACCTGTGCCCCGGTCGCAGTACTGCAGGGCCATTCAGCTTCCATTACTTCCATACAGGTAAAGAATAGTGCTTTTTTTCCAAAATCCTTGGATTTAAACAGCACTAAGAGATGTGGATTAGCAATCGGGGATAAAGTGTAGCTTTTAGTCTCTGGCAGTGTAGATTTGCCCAGACTCGAGAGTGTTGTACCCTGGCAAACTCACTCCTGCATAGTGGCCAACTGCTGCCTGAGGGGATGATCTTGCTTTTTTCCAGCTGCCTTTAACTCTGTGGTCCCATTGCTGCTTCCTTAGATCTAGCAAATGCGTGGCCACCCACAGCATCAGATCAAGTAGCGGAGCCAGGGAGAAATGGCCGGCATCTTTGGTGCTGGTCCTTGCACGGAGACTGAACCAATAGACCTTTGTTCAGAGAGAACGTTTATTTTTCAGAGGAGTGCTGTCAGATAAAAAAACCCTTATCCCACATTTCTTCTTTCCCAGTGAGCGATAGCAGAGTAGGAAAAACATGACTACACTGCCAGCACTCAGCACTAGTGGTGGCACGGCCAATAATGGATAGTAATTTGCAGTTTATTTGCTTTAAAAACAAAAAAAACCCCAACACAACAGTGAGGCAGAAACCTCCAACAAAACAAAATTCCAGGACCAAAAAAGACAATCCCTGCAATTTGGCAGGTTATGCACAAAGAGGGGAGAATGAGTTGGGGATGTCTGGCTTGGAATCCCTCTCTTCTGGAGCATTGCTGCCTTTGATTCATCACGGTCTTCTCCAACATCCCAGTAGTCCCTGGGAGAATCATTTTCCCCCTCATCTTGTCTACACTTCCAATTTAATCTCATTTTAACTATGCCACAAGTTAGTTACCTTAAGGTGGCTGTTTTGGAGACATAGTTTACAACCTGGCTTTGTGTGTTACTTGTTTATGTTTATATATACATCCATCACAAGCTTTTTGTTAAACTCTGGTAATTTAAAATATAATCACAATCAATCGTGGCTTTTTGAGGAAGCAGCGTTTGATCCCTTTATCAAATACCAGGTAGCCAGAGGATTAAAGTTATTGCTGCAGTTATGAAATTAAAGTGTGAGACTTGAGGATGAAAAGCTTTCCTATCCCTTAGGGAGGCAGAGGGAGGGGCTGGGGGTCCTACTGTGCTGCTGTTCTTTGTTCTGCTTGGATGCAGGAATCATTTTTGTCTTTGGGACCATGTTTGATCCAGTTCCATCCTAGAAAGAAGTATTTCCTCGTTTTGTTGCACCATTTAGAGGGTCTAGGCTTGTTTCATTTCTCCAATTTGCCAGCTTTTGTGTGGTAGAAACAAAGACTTGTTAGTCAAAAAGTGGATGTTTTCCATTCCTCAGCTTTATTTTTATGGAAGAGCAGATTCTGTGCTTATCCCTGATGCTATGCCCTCTGCTCCTGGGGAGAAAACTAATATGTTCATGAAAAAGATTCTTGTCAATGTCTATTTACAAGTTTCCGGCGTGTAAAGGGAGAAATAAATTAGCTGGTTTAACTGTTACAACTTTATTTTTAGTTCTCTCCAGCAAGGAAAGGAACAACACGATACCTCACTTCTACTGGTGCTGACGGAACAATCTGTTTCTGGCAGTGGCATGCGAATACCATGAAATTTAAGTAAGCCTGTTCAGATAATTATAATTATTTTAACTAAAGGAGGCTGTGTGTGAGTGCCGCACCAGTGTGGGGGGCAGGGAGTGCTTCCTTGTGTGTGTTGGAGAGTCTATGGCATTACAACCCAGGGGGGAGGCAGAGATCAGGGCTATTATTTCTGGGTTTTGTGCTTTGCAAGCCAGTATTGTGGAAAAACTTCCGGCTTTTATGTTTAGGTCTAAATCCTTATCCAAAATGTACAGGCAGAGGGATTTATTTGCTTTTAATCAGAAGAACACGCATATGTAGATGGCATCAAACCCATACTTAATAGGGAGTAAACGCTATTAGACTAATGGCTTGCAAGGTTCTGTTTTAAATCAATTTGAATTTGAAAAGTTAAATAGTCTTTTCAGTTTAGAAAATGATTGTTTTCTTACTAAACTAAAGAGGAAAATTACTAAAATGAAAAGTAAGTTTTAGCAAACTTAGGCGTGAATTCTGAAATGAAGACATTGAGGATGAGCATATTGACCTTACCTGCTGTGCCACAGTGTGCTATTGCTACTGAAAAATGAAAAATAAAATGAAAAATAATGAAAAATAAAAACGTTGTCTTGTTGCATGTAGGGATCGCCCTGTAAAATTTGCAGAGAGGTCCAGACCTGGTGTTCAGATATCTTGTTCATCTTTCAGTTCTGGTACGTATGCGTTATAGCCTGGCTGAAAGTATTTTATGATCTGTAATTCCTTTGGTGACAAGGCTCTTACTTCTTTTTGAATAATAATTGTATTAAACCCTTTTTCAGTTAATTACAGCACTGTCACATTGTGATTGTTTGAAATTTTCCGTGCTAAACATGTGCCTCGAGCTACTTTTTCTGTTGTTTTTTTTTTTATTTCTATAATTTAAGCTAAAATCTCTTGACGCTTCTAAGAAGGGCTATGCTTTCAGCCTGTTGGTTTGCACGTTGGAGCTTTTTCTTTGTAACATCCTTTTAAAGTTTTATCTTATGAAGTTTTTGAGTGAAAAGTTCTTGAAGTCTGTCAGACAGGAGGCCTATGGTCAACAGTTACACTTTTGCTAATCTTCCAAATTTGGCTAAATTCTAGGAGGATCAGTTCAATGTGTTTGAAACTATTAGCTTGTCTGACATCCTTTGTTGCAGCCTTGAATTCTCAAAAATAGTGATTTTTTTTTTTTTTTTTTTATATAAGCAAAATTGCAAAATTTTCTCATTAATTTTTGTTATCTGACAGATACTCTAGAGCCGCGTGGGCCTTGCCCAGATTCCTTTTTTACAACCAGAAATCCTGAAATTACTAAACCCTTTTGATGCAGTAAACTACACGATAGTGCCGTTTTTGTGCAATAGAACAAACCAGCATTGCAAGAAAATAGCTAGATCGCTGACTCCTGATTCAGCAATAATTCCTCTGATGTGCTTCAAACAGATATTGAAGAGACACTTAAATATTTTCTTTGATATTTACCAGTGAGAATATGAAACTATCCCCCATCTCATTTTCCATGTAGGCTGATGGAGAGCACTGTGGTAATTTCTGAGGGAAAGCAGAGGAGTTTTGTGCTCCACCTGGGGAGGAATAACCCCCTGCACCAGGACAGGTTGGGGGCTGACCTGCTGGAGAGCAGCTCTGAGGAGAAAGA
>JAOXNO010000063.1:2822333-2844387 GCA_028565335.1 Limnodromus scolopaceus
GGCAGAGCCCTGGAAGAAGCTGCCCAGAGAGGTGGTGGAGTCTCCTTCTCTGGAGACATTCAAAACCCACCTGGACAAGTTCCTGTGGGACCTGCTCTAGGTAGACCCGCTCTGGTGGAGGGGTTGGACTAGATGATCTCCAGAGGTCCCTTCCAACCCCATGTGACTCTGTTGGCTGAATGTTGTAACTTGCAATATTCTCTTCCCTTGGGCCGAAAGGTTTGCAGCTGGAAAATATTGTAGAGCCCATAGTTATGCTAAAGCGGATGTGGTCTGAAAAAATACAGATCAAAGTAGACATTGTCAGAGTTAACGTCTGTGTTCAGGTTGTATGTTTTGATTACAGTGAAATTTGCTGTTTAAAACTGTAGTTTGCTAGTTTGACAATAAAGCAGTAATTAAAATAAGTTGTTCCTCAGATGGCTTTTCTTCTCACAGAAAACACTGTCTCTCTTAGGTGGCATGTTCATTGCAACAGGTAGTACTGACCACGTGATAAGAATTTATTATTTGGGCTCAGAATCTCCAGAGAAAATGGCTGAGTTAGAATCTCATACGGTAAGAGACAAATCAGAAAGCATATATTTTTGTTCCCCGCTTTACCTTATTTCAGGAACTTGGGTTTTGTACATCCTGTACGACTTCTATTCTGTCTTTAGTTGGCTCTCAAGACTGTGGTGTTTAAATACCTGGAAATTTGTGGTATGTTTATTTTTAAATTCCTGTGGGGCAGGTGATGTGTGTAAAATATGCTTTATATATTTCATTCCCCCAGGAAGCTGAGGGACTAGGTAATTTTGGCATATTTTTGAAGAAAGTCTGTGTTGGAGTGAGGACTTAAAGCACTTTTTGTGCACAATGTCATTTTTCTTATTAAATTTACTGTTGCGTATTTAACTTTAGTTGTGACCACAAATCCATATAATAAAAAAAAGCGAAGTAATTTGGGTTTTAGAGTGTGCAGTCAAACTTTGGATCATGATGGTAATTTCATTTAGAAAATAAAGCTAGCCTAAAAGCATCCTTTCTCAGGTGATGCAGAAAGGTTCTCATAAAGATTCAAACTATTTAAAATCTCTACAGTGACTTCCAATGTTAATATTCAAGTTTGAGTCTTGATAGCTTTTATTAAAACTGTTCAATGTCTCAGTTTTAATGAAACCCCATAAGGAAGCGTCGCTAAACCAGTATCAGATCTTTCTTCATTTCTTACTTGTTACCGAGAGCAGGTGATGATTGCGTTATTTATTATGTGCATGGTAAACAATATATCAGAAAGGCAAGTTTATAGCAACACCGGTAGGGCTGTCACTTGTGAAGAGCTCGGAGCATTTATCTTTGAACCTTAATAGCCCCCTGCCCTCCTCAACAATATTTTATGGATTAAGGCTGAGGTCTAAATTGATTCACTGAACTTCGGTGGGAGTCGTGGGTCTCGCGTTTTAAGTCTCAGAGCTCCAAGCCAACAAATCTGACAAGTATTTTGCTTACAAAAGAATAAAATGTTTTCTATATTCAGCAGTTCAGGTCTGGAATAAACCGTATTTCCTCTAATTTTGGAAAGTCTACTCTTAATATCACAGACTGCTGTCAGACCACCTCTGAAAAAAAATCCCAAATTGGACACTTGATTATCAGGAGCGAGAGACTTCAGTGGGAGTAAAGCTAGCGAGTGCATGTGGCCAACACAAGTATTCAGCAGAATAAAAAATGGGGAAAACCACAAAGAAAACTTAGTATTTGTTTCTCAACAATTTAAAAGTGGGAATAAAGCCAAGATTTGGGGTTTGGTTTTTTTTTTTTTTTAAATATTTTGATGCTCTTTAAAGTTAGTTCTAAAAATTGGGAACCTGCTGTGATCATTTATTTGGTTGAGTCATTCTTTCTCCATCTTGTGGAGTGCTGTCCCTGCTCTGGCCTTGTGAGTTCCAAGGATACCTTATTCCTGCTGACTCTGGAGTGTGAAAAGTGCATGGTTTCCCAGCTGGAATTTACCCTGGGGTCTGTGTGGTCCCGCAGCCCTGTGCAGGAAGGTGTGCTCAGAAGAGCTGCTGCAGCTTTTCCTCCTCAACCTCTTAAGTGTCAGGGAGACCGAGTGGGAAATCGTTTCTGTTCCTGAGCTACTTCTGGAGCAACACGAAACGATCACCTCCCTGAAGTTTTCTATTTCAATGTCTAACACAGTATGTCTGGGGAAGTTTTAACTTCAAATATGACTCTTCCGTTCTTAAATTTGGAAGATAGTATGTTATAGGAAATGTATGGGAGTGTGCAATTTGCTGGATAGAAGCTCATCATTAAGATCTTTCTGGATGTGCAAGCTTACAAAGCTCTTACTACTTTTTTTTTTCCTCCCTCCTATTTAGGACAAAGTGGTTGCAGTCCAGTTCTGTAACAATGGTGACAGGTGAGTGCTTGGCCTGGGATTTTGACATGAGAAATATGGTATTTAATTTTCCAAATAACATCTCAGAGAAAATTTGGTGCAATTCCAGAGCACGTGGGCTCTGATTAATCTCAGACAAATTATTTAAAGTACATTGCAAGACGTGCATCATGTCCAGGAGCTTGGACTTGTCCTCTGCTGTAACAACAAAAACATTCTGTAACTACGCTTTTGCTTTGTATTTTTTTTTAAAAAGCAAATGGGGAACCCAATTTTTATATCCTTTCTGTGTAAGAGCGTCTTACGTCACGGGTAGCCTTATTAAGTTCAGAAGGGGTTACTTCTTGAGTAAGAGCATTATAATAAATGTAGTTCTAATCAAAAGTTAGTGCTGTTACACATTCACAGATGGTCAGAGAAGTCTGCAAGGAGCTGTGGTCTTCTGATGGATGTGAGAGCACAGGTCTCTGGGGGGTTATTAGGTCACATAGTCACTGAGAATGTTATGTCACAGCGATACTTTGAATGGAAAAGTGATAGCTTCCTTTTTATTTTAATATAAAAAAGTAGAAATAAAAATAAAATAAATGTCACAAGCAGCATGATGAAAAAAATCAGATCAGGGAAACTGAAGAGGTGACACAATCACTTAGTAAAATAAAATTGCATAGGCATGCCTTTTTATATGTAAATCTGTATATAAATTGAATATACTTTTAAAGAAATTTGCTGCCCTGTGAGAACGTGTTATTGGAGGAGCTTTCTTAAAAATTCTGGACAAAAATGATTTCTGTTACAATGATACCCAAAGCATTATGACATAGACAAATGCATTTGCTGGATGCTTGAATTTTTTAAATAAGGAGGAGTTTAAAAATGAAAACATTTGTTCAGCTTGACAGGCAGAGCTACCTACTTGTGTTCAACTTGGGTATTTCCCTTCTCTGTCTTCACCCTCTCCCTAAGTTAATGTATTATAATTTATGCTAGACTCCTGGCACGCAGTTTCTTTTTCTTTGCTGCCACTATGAACTGCACAAGAGATTTGCTGATGTCATTAAAAAGGGAATGTGCAGCTTGTATGAATTACGACATTGAAGTCATTCCAAGGCCATCTGCTAGCTGTAACCAAATGTAATTAATGTTGTGGGACACAAACTCTTTTGTACCGTACAATATCTGATATGAAAATTGTAACCTCACTCTCTTTTAATTACATTCCCTAGATCAGAGATGCACAAACAATGTAAAGAATAAGTGTTGAAAAAAAATTAAATACTTTCTAGCTTCTGTGCTGGTGTGAATGGGTGTGCTCTTGGCTTTCCAGCGTTTTGTAGCTGCCTGGTTCCTGTGGCAGGAGTTCAGGGGTATTTTATGAGTTGTTAAACACGCCTATATGCGGGCATATATAGAGTAAGACAAGTATATATACACAAGTATACACTTCCAAGTATATCTATACTTGCGTATACATGCGTGTGTGCATGTTTCTTGCAAAATAATGTAAAAGGAAGTGTTTGTAGTGACCTTTCCTGAGGTGAATAACAGTCCTCAGCCAAGCTCCTAAATATTCTTGCCACAGGATTTAGCGTGCCCACACTGTGGCTGAGGATGGAAAACTCCATAGCAAAGCTACTGAATAGCGAGAAAATAAGATCCTATGATGGGCATGTGGGTACTAGAGCAAAAGCAGCAGTGACTTTAATGATTTTTTTTTTTTTTCTCTTTTCCATAGCTTAAGATTTTCCAGAATTTAATGATTTTTTTCTCTTTTCCATAGCTTAAGATTTGTGAGTGGAAGCAGAGATGGAACAGCAAGAATATGGCACTATCAGCAGCAAGATTGGAAGAGTGTAGTCCTGGATATGGCTACTAAAATGACAGGGTAAATCAAACCGAAACAGAACACGCCCCACACCAACATTTACATGCAAAACAATGTCTTCCATCATATTGAAAACTATTTATTTACTTCCATTTTGAGTTAATTTCAGTGCATGTTTTTTGTGTATTGAAAATGCCATGGCTCTATCTGTTGTTACACAGCCCCTAAAAGAAAATACTAATACATTGGTAGTTCCCTGCTCTAGTGGTTGGGGAATATTTAGTATTTTACATATGGAGTGAGAATGTCAAATAGAATTCATCTGGCAGAAAGAGATTTTAATAGAACCTCACTGATCATATGCTGACCTGTGGTTTGTTTTTGTTTTTTTTTTTTTAAATATCCAAAAGAACTGTTGTTTTCTGTCATTTCTCAGCAAAGTTACATTAGCAACTGCCATAATCAACCTCCTCAGGTCATTAGTGGTTATTTTATGTTATATACTCTGCTATTTTGTATTTTGTGCTATGGAATACAGTTAAAATGATAATGAATAATAAAATAGAGAAAAATGAGTGAAATGTGTGATACAAATGCAAATATGGACGTGTTCAACAGTGTGTGGTATCACACAGCTGCTGTTAGAGGTAATTACAGCTTCTACTGTGATTCCAGTTATTATTCCAGTAAAGAAATATAGTAAATAATTTTACTTTAAAGAAAAATAAGTGTTGCCCATTACAGCTTATTTTACCCACCTGAGGGTAAGTGAAAATAAGCAGTTAATGAGAGCTGTGACATAGGTTCCTTTTCCTCACAACATTCATTTCTAAATACATTTTGGATTTTATTTCATTCTAAGGCCCGAGTTGCCTGGAAGAATTCTTGTAATATATATCCAGGAAGTTTCTTAACATTGTATTTTTCCTTAAGGTTTTGAAGCAAGAGATGAGATATGTTGATTTTGCTCTCAGGTTCAATTAGGGTTTTGAGTTTTTCTTTCCAAGATGCTCAAGAGACTTCTGTAAATGGCCTTGTAATTGAATATGCACAATAACAAAAAGCAGAGACGGAGAAATCCATTAGGCATTTTGCTTTATAGAATTCTCTATATTTCATACGGTTACGTTTTTAATAAATTAGCTGTCAAAAGTATGATTTGGATTTATTTAGCAAGTTTTTGCTTTTTATAGAGTTTACTTATATTGATCACTGATAAGAAAAATGCCTTGTAGGAAAAAACTTAATAGAACTGAGTATCTTGAAAGAAAAACTTACAGTAAGTGATGGTGATCGCTTAAGAAGAGAAACTTGTCCTTTTTAAGGAAATAAAACTCTATAAATCTTAGCGATACTGAATATTTTCTGTATTTACCACTGCAGAAGCCATCCTTCATTTGCCAGTAGCCACAGCGATGGCAGCTGTGCTCTCCCTGATTTCATACTGAATTAGTGTTGTTAAATGTTTCCATATGTAGTTACTGATTTTTTGCTTCTTTAAATTGTTCATTTCTTTAGAAACAGCGTAGCATCTGGGGAGGACAAGGTGACTAAGCTGAAGGTTACTATGGTGGCCTGGGATAGATACGATGCCACCGTCATCACTGCAGTCAACAATTTCCTTCTCAAAGTGTGGAACTCATCCACGGGGCAGCTTCTCCATAGTTTATCTGTGAGTAAAATTCAAGTGGGCAATCCCAAATGGTTCTAATTCAACTCTGAAGTTCGTGTGAACTGCATCATCGTTCTCCCTGACGAGGAGGGTTTTGTCCTGAAGTACGCTGTCTGTCTTATGCTTACTGGGAAGAGTATCTATAAGGGGAAGGGAGCTGATGAGCCAAGGGAGCCCTTCAGAGACCACCATTTGTGTCCAGATCAGAAGTTGTAGCTGTCCTGGCTGCTGCTTTCTCCTTCCTCCCATCCCTCTCCATCTCGACTGTGCTGAGCTGCAGTTCCAGGCACTTACAAAGCAGGCAGTGACGATGCCAAACCTCTGACAGAAATGTTGATTAAGTACAGACACAGTTCTAGTCCAAGATCCAGTAAATTGAGCTGTCCTGGATGACTACCTGAACTGAGATGTCCTCACACTAAATATTTTTATATTACTTGGAGATATTACATGGAGAACTATGGCTTTCTTTTTCACCCCGCTTTCATTGCAGGGTCACGATGATGAAGTTTTTGTTCTGGAGGCCCATCCGTTTGACCAAAGAATTGTACTGTCAGCGGGTCATGATGGAAATATTTTTGTTTGGGATATAGACAAAGGAACTAAAATTCGCAATTACTTTAATATGGTAAGAATGATCAGGGAAGGTGGTTGGTTGGTTTTTTGGGTTTTATTTTTTTCACCTTTGTGTAAAACTGATCTTGAGGCAAAAGCAGATTTCATTATGTACCTATTATGACCAATGTTACAACATTGGTCTTCTACATATTCTAGGGGAAAACTTGTACATATTAAAAAGAAAACTCTGTACTCTTCAGTAAGCAATACCAAAGTATGTTTTTTGCTTATTGTAAGTGTAGCAGCAAGTCTTTCACAGGGTCTGTTACATCTGAGTATGATTCATGTGTATGGGCATGGTTATACCATGCAAAAGATTTTAGTCACTCCCAATGTAGAGCAATGAAAACCAGTAAGCCAGAAAAAATTGTAGCACGATGCTGTGGGCTGGGAAATGGTATGGTTGGCTCTGTGCTGCGTTTAGCTTAATGTGTGCCCAGTGCTGGGTTTGCTGGTTTGGTTCCAGTGCTGAGCGAACGCAGCTGCGCGGCTCCAGGAACTTTGCTGGCTCCTGGCACTCGGGGCTGTGAAACCTGCTCGTACGGAGCCAATGCGTGTCTGAGATCCTTGGTGCAGGCTTGCCCTGTGTCTGCCATGAACATAAAATGTAAACTTCTCAGAACATACGTTAAAAGGTGCACTGAAGTTTTAGGACAAAGAGAAAATGCAAGGTTTTGTCTTTATTGCTCAGTGAAGCTTTAATAATTAAGTGGAAATAAATGTAATTGTAAATCAGTCTTGAGCAGGATGAGAATTTACACAGAATTGAGATTAAATACTTGATGGAGTACAGGTGAAATTTTTGTAAAACTGCTTTTATATAGAAGGTGTGATTGTGAAAGGGATGCTCTGTGCTTGTGTGCAGATTGAGGGCCAAGGCCATGGAGCTGTTTTTGATTGCAAGTTCTCACCAGATGGACAGCATTTTGCCTGCACAGACTCTCATGGACATCTGCTACTATTTGGTTTTGGATGCAATAAGTATTATGAGAAGGTGGGTTGAATGAATTTTAAACTCATCTGTATCTTGACCTGATTTTGTCTTAGAAGTATTTGTGTTACAGTTTATTCCCTCGCCCTCCCCCAGACAAAGTAGTAATTAGATCATGAAGCAGTTGCTGTTTACCTAAATCAAAAAGATTCAGACAAAAGAATCTCTAGACAGGGGAACAAAGCATTAGCTTCTACCTATTCACCTCTGTTGGCATATTTTACTATTCAATATTAACATCAGGCTTTGGTAATAAAAGACATTTGTGGTAGGAATCTGTTCTCTGTCATAACGTTTCTTCTGTTGATCCTAAGTGTAGGAGTTGAGGTTTATGGGTATGGAGCCATTCCAAAGCAGCAAGGCAGCTGCAAATGGCCATTGATTTATTTACTAAATTGCTTTTCTTGCAGATTCCAGATCAGATGTTCTTCCATACGGATTACCGACCACTGATCCGTGATGCAAATAACTATGTGTTGGATGAACAGACTCAACAGGCTCCGCATCTTATGCCTCCTCCGTTCTTGGTGGATGTGGATGGAAATCCTCATCCCACGAGATTCCAGCGGCTGGTACCAGGGAGGGAAAATTGCAAAGATGAACAGCTTATTCCTCAGCTGGGATATGTAGCTAATGGTATGCTGTCTAAAACTCATGCATAATACATGAATTGCCCAGAACTGAGCAGCAGATCAGCAGGATGGTACTGTAAGGATATGTTTGTTCCAATTGTCTTCTGAAACTAGTCCTTTAAATTCAGTGTAAAGTTAGGAGATGGGGTGGCTTTATGACATAAGGGAAGTATATGGGATCAACTTGACTGGAGGCAAGAAGAGGAGACAGCAGTATTCCAAAATCTGTGGGCTTCTAGCACGTATAGGATAGCTTAAGGAATTGTCACATAAAACTTGGTGTAACTATGTACATGAGTAAGGGAGCAGGAAGCTAAGAAAGAAATGGAAAAAGTAGCTTTTGTGTGTAAAACAGATTTTTTTTTTTCTTGTAGATATAAGCTTTTTGATAAAGAAATCATCCATTATTATCTACTCAAGCATAATACCTTTCTGTTGTTTTTAAGGGTTTGTGTTTATATTGTACGTGTGGTCTGTAATTTTAGGTTTTTATTGTCACTTCTCTTTTAAACTTTGCCTCCATTTATTACATGGGAGCAGAAGGCCAGCTGGTGATCAGATGTTTTGCAGAGCGAACAAATAATTGTGCACAATTTTAAGTTTGTTTCTGTGGTTTTAGTAAAACAGAAATTAATCATTTTATAAGCAGTTGTGGCTTTGTTCTTGTCAAGGTGATGGTGAAGTAGTTGAACAAGTCATTGGGCAGCAAACTAATGACCAGGACGAGAGTATCCTTGACGGAATGATCAGAGAGCTACAGAGGGAACAAGATCTGAGGCTAATTAATGAAGGAGAAACTCTTCCAAACCCTCCACTCAATAGATCCCACTCTGTTAATGGGGGTAAGTGTCCCTTCTTTAACTCCCTAATTTCTTTCCCTAAAGCATGGTAAAGTACTAATCAAAATGTGTCAATGTAAGTTCTGAGGCTGTATTTGAGGATGCTTTTCTCTCTTGTTTTTATACATACTGTTAACCTGCGTGGAGCAGCTGGATGTTCTGCTGATGCAGAGGAATTAAAAGTTGAAGTTGCAGCTGAGGGCACACGATGGTCTAACTCAGCTGTGTCTGATTACCTAGAACTATTAGACTGTAATTATTCCTGTTATAAACCTTTCCTAAAATACTAAATGTAAAATTCACTGTATTGTCTTGATGTCAGTCACTGCAGAGATGATACTTTGTAACTGCAGAATGTCAAGATAACAGTGTATAATTAGAGAATGCCAATGGAGTACGCTGTTGTGACAGACTAATGGCTTCCTGTTGCAGCATAAATGCTAAGGCTGAGCATCAGTGTTTATTTTATAAACATGTCTGCTCTGTCTTAGTGTTTCCTTAGAAAGCCTGAGATTATTCACCTGGTAAGTGTTCTGCTACTGTGATTTTATTTTTAGTACACAAAGTGATTAAAAATTTAAAACAGTCTCAAATCAGATGCAAACAGCTGACACTGAAGCAGCTGCCCGAGTTCAGTTGCTGTGAGAGAGCAGATGCTGGGGACCCGTTCTGCAAGTCATCCTCAGCTTTTAAAAAATTTACATCTGCTAATAAATTAGTTCGAGGTTAAATGACTGATTGCACATGTTTGAATTAGATTTCCTGGCAAAGCTCATTAGGATTGCTAGATTTGGAGTTGCTTGTCTTTAAATTGAAGAAGGAATAGGAAAAATAGGAATGAAAAATGCTGAAAATATACTTGCTTTGATCTAAATTGGTATTGTCAAGGTGGCCTAAAAGCCAGCTTCAACTCACAAGAAGTCTTTTCTGCTTCTTGTGGTGGGTTGATGTGTTGTGCAGTCCTGGTTCTCAACTTTATTTGTATGTCCTTGTGGTGGTGTGAAAGGGAATTTCCAGATATGAGTGGTATAGAAATTACAGTAGTTATCTTATAGAACTTGCATTGATCAGGGACTTTGCTACATGAACTGCCCATTTATGTAGATCAATTAGACTATGTATGAAGTACCTGATATTTAAGTAGCTGAATATTTTTAAATAGGTTTGCACAACTGTGAATGCAATATATTCATGTGGTTAAGCATATTTAAGTATATGGAAATTGTGTTGATGTGCTCCCAAATGATGAGATAAATTAAGGCAATGATGACAGTAATTCTGATACTATGAGCCTTTTTGTCTCACTTTGCTACCTGAAGTGTGCGTTTTCTCCTGAGTATGTAGCACTATGTTGTGCCACCTGATGAAAAGCCCAGGTGGGGAGCGGTGTTGGTGGCAGAGTAGATAAGTGTTACAAATATAGAACAAATGGAGGTACAACAGAAAACTTAAATCTTATAGCAGTCTATTGTCAACCTCATCTCTTCTTGTACCGTAGAATTTAAGATTCATGATGTCATAGGCTTTAAATAAGACTTTGATTTGAAGGAAGTACCTTTAAGACTTTTCTCATCGATTATATTCTTTGCTTGCCTCCGGTATCTCTAAGATACAGCAAGCCACAGTGATGTTACAGTAGCATATGTATCACCAGTGGTCCAAGGCCAATACACAAAAATGTTCATCTGAAGCAAAAGTGAAAGCCACTCAATGTAGAATAAGCAGTGTTTATTGCCAAAAAAAGAAACTCTGTGCAGTCCTTAAGCTTTGAATTCTAGAATTTGTTGATGGTTTGGAGAAGAGAAGAAAAAATCTTGTTCTTCCTTAGCTCTTCGAAGTCCAGGTTTGGATGTTGCATCTCCACCAAACGTTGGTCTCCGGAGGAGTGGTCAGATCGAAGGGGTCCGGCAGATGCATCACAACGCTCCCCGAAGTCAAATGGCAACAGAGAGAGATCTCATGGCGTGGAGCCGGAGAGTGGTGGTCAATGAGCTTCCTCCAGGCATCAGCAAGTAAGATGCTAAGTGAGACAGGGAAAAAAAGATTAATTTGTATGATGTTTAGTGATCCTTCCACCTATTACAAGTTTTAAAAAATGATTTTTCAGAAATGTGTTGGCTTTTTTTGATTTGTTTTGAAATTCAGACGTCGGGATTAGAGTGGTAGCCTCTGCTGGAGAGTTGAGAACAGTAATTCCTTCTCTTCATAATTAAGTCTTCGGCAGTTCAAATACCACATTTTCCTGAAGCTTTATTTAAAAAAACCTTGAAAATAATTTTTATACATTTCAGTTTACTTAATAATAATTATGCGTGCTCAACTAGCAAGTTTACTTCCACAACTTATGATTCCAGGAGTGAAGTATGCGTGGATGCTACTAGGAGCACTTCTGCACAGATTTCTTTTAGTGAGGAAACCATAAGTATTTTAATGTGTATATTAATGACACCGTCAACTTACATGGTGATTTATTGAATAAAATGGATGTTTCCTACTTATCATTAGGGTCCAGGAAGAATGTCGAGCTGCCAAAGGTGAAATTGAAATTAATTTATACACTGTTGAAAAGAAGAGAAAGCCATCCCACACCTTACAACGGGTGAGTTCTTTCACTGGAAGAGAAAACCTGGGTGTGAAGCTGAGCACTGAGAAAAAAGAGACAAACAAAAACCCAAACCCAATGTTATTAAATTATGTAGAAGACCAATAGGACTAATTGTTTCTCTGGATCTCTGACTTGCTTCTGGAACTGTAGTTTGTCTGTCTTTATATGCTAATATGTAAGTAGCAGTGGTAAATATCTTTAAGGCTTCAGTAGTGGGAGGATGCTGGGAAAGGAAAAGAGCAGAGCCACAGTGGGTGCTCAGTTTGACATGTGGAAACCAGGAGATATATTAAAGGTGCCACACTTATTAAAATGGCTAGGTAGTTTTAGAAAAAAATCTTATTTCTCCATAACTTCCTTTCCAAAGACTGCTACTTTAAAAAGTAGAATTGATACTGAACTAAAAAAAACACACCTTCACATGGACTGAAATGAACCACAAGTGTGTAAAAGAGATCTTTTAAGTTCTAATTGTAGATTTCCTAGTTGTCATTTGTAAACGGGATACAATGTACAGTCACTTTGAGGCATTTTTTAACTGTGCACCTTTTAACTGTTTAGTAATGAATTCATTATTAAATCTCCAATCTTTTTCTTTTTGTCCCTCCTGTCCTGTGATAAAAGAACGATTACCAAGTGGGAAGTGGCAGGTCTTTGAGAAGAAACCAACGCAAGCGCCAGCACGCCTACCAAACGCGCTCCACCATAGAGCACAACCAGCCAGGAGCGAGTCAGAACGCACGTGCCCGGGAGGAATCAGACAGTTCCTCAGAGGTCTCATACATCCAGCGATTCTTTTAATAGGTTCCCTGTTCAGAAATAGCATGGTTTGACAGCAGAAGTGGTGGGAGCCCATTAAGGCTCTTCCATCTGGGAAGGAACGCTCAAATCATTGAGTCGTTTGGATTTGGGGTGTTACTGTAGTTTGTTGATCTTGGAGAGGGAAGGATCATTTACCTCAGTTCCAGGGCAGTATTCAAAACTGGCTTAAAACAGGTTGTGTATTTTTGGAAATCTGAAACACCTTCAAGTAAATTTAACTGGGTTGTGTTAAACCACTTGCTATTTTGGGATTTCATACTGCACATACATTTTAGGTCACATCCAGTACTTTGATTTCTTTTACATCTGTAGACTGCTGTTGAAAGAGATTGAGTATTGGTATTAATCATTGATATTGGCAAGGGAAGAACTTAAAATATACCAGATTAAATATAACTTGTTCTTATTAAGGAAGCCTGCAAAGTAAAAAGAGACTGAACATTGTCACTTTGTAAATGCATCGAACATAGGGAATAGCTATAAAGCTGGTCACTTGACAGTAAATGTTATTAATCAGACAATTAAATAAGAACTCATTCTATGGTTCTAATACCATTAAAATTCACAGCTCCCTTTCTAGAAATTCTATAAGCATATATTATAATGTTAATTAAGTTACAGAAAGAAATTGTGGACTCACTTAAAACTAAACCAGTAAAAATTAAACCAATCCTTAAATACGAAGCTTTCCTCAGGTGAGGCAACTCGTATAACTTGCTTGCAAACAAAAATGATACATTTTAAACTGGGCCCAAAAGTGAAACCTTTTCTTTTTAATACAGGAAGATGAGACGGTTGGCACAAGCGATGCATCTATGGATGATCCTGTGGCAGCATGGCAAAGTGAAAGCAGTTCCAGGTAGCTTTACTGCTCTCTTAATTGTTAACAGTAGTTGATGATATACTTTAAGATGGTTGATACTGTGATACTATGGCTACAAATCAGTACAGATTTGTTACACCTTGTGACAGATTGAAGCAAAATGTTTAGTACCCTTCAGTAGTTTAAAACGGTAACCAACAAAAATTGTGGACTCTGTAAACAATTACTTTTATGTATTTGAGCTAATTATAGAATTTTTATAACAGTGTTTAACAGAAAACCAGTGTGAAAAATTCTTAATTTTGAAGCCTGACTTCCCCCCCGCAATTCTTCATGAAGCGTTTCATATTGTATTTTTGTGGGTTTTTTTTTCCAAAGTAAAGATCAAATTTGAAAGACCTTTTATAAGAAAGTGTTGTCTTTAATTAAGAACTGCTTGAAAAAATCAATGCCATTTAGTCATATGTGACAGAAATATTGATAGAAGCGCGTACATATCTTGTGTTCATACTTCAGTATTTCCTAATTTTCCTGTTGTCAATATGTATTTGTGTAGAATTTCTACAGTCTCTTATTTTTATGGCTGGAAGGGCCATGAGCTAATATAAATAGTGTATGTGTGTTATTTGAATATTAAAGAAGTCAGAACTGTATTTTTGGAAGAGTGCTCTAGTTTTCTAAACTTTTCATGCATTTTGTGCAGTCAGTTCCTGTGAAGTCAGCCTATGAATCAGTGAGATAATTAGTGTGAAAGTAGGTATCAGCCATAACTGTAGTTTTATTGGGAGTTTGTAATTGATAAAATAATTTGCTGAAATACGCTAACTAGATGGCACTTTGATTTTCCTTAAATTCACATTAGAATGCAATTTTGTGCTAATCCTGACATCTGTTCCACATAACCAGAAGAACAGGTTGAATGTTTGGACCTTTCACTCCATTGTGTGAAAACTGAGGTGCTGTTTTCTTTCTTACAACTTTTTATTATCTATAGTGATTCGTCAAGTGAATATTCTGACTGGACAGCAGATGCTGGGATTAATCTCCAGCCTCCAAAGAGACAAACCAGGCAGGCGGCTCGGAAAATCTGTAGCAGTTCTGAAGATGAAAATATGAAGGGAACAAAAGGACTGGAGCCAAAACGAAGGAAACTTAAACAGCCTAGAAAAAAGGTCAGCCTTTTTAATTTTTTAGGGTCTTTTTGACTTTATGAATACACATTTTTTTTGGAGTGGTTGTTTTCAAAGTAATTTTTTTCACAAACAAGTATACAGTAAGAAAGATCCTATAGATAGCACAATAATTGTAATACCAGAGTAATTTTTGTTTTGTTTTTGTGCTGTGGCGACATAGGTGTACTTCCATTTTCATACAGGTAGTTCTCCGTTACAGGTGGGATGTTTTCTCCTAGATTTGTGCTCTTCATTGCAGTTAAGATTTACTCCAGGGTGGTTTTGTTGTAAAATAATAATGCATCTGTATTATATCTACATTGTCAGATTTCTTTCCTTAGTATTTTTTAAAGAAGACATTTAGAATATTTCTAAGGAAAGAATACAATATCTGTATTTATGAACATTTTACATTTATAAAAAACGTGTCTTATTCCCTACTGTTTAGTCAAGGTTTTTGAAACGTTGACATTCCAGCATTTGCTTTGCTGTATATATATATCTATCTAATTGTCTTAAGTGGTGTATGAGCAGTTTTTCCTATGTTCTGACATGGTAATTATAGCTTGCATTCTAAATTTAATGTAATATATTTAAGAAACCAAGTGGACTGCTTTCGATGGAAGGTGAACCCAGTGAGGAGTGGCTGGCCCCACAGTGGATCTTGGATACTATACCCCGCCGCTCACCTTTTGTCCCACAAATGGGAGACGAGGTAATGAGTGTAGCAGTTCTCAAATTCCCACCCAGGTTGATGAACTGTTAAATATAGCAATATTTGCAGTGAATTGTGCTCAAGATGGGCTGAGTTTTGATAACTTTTTCCCCCCCCTTTTTTTTTTCTATTAACAGATAGCTGTCCTATATCTCTTTTTGTGTGTAACTTATGAGTAGCAGGAAGTGATTGTGCATTTTCAGACAAACCCGCATACTTTTCAATGATCCCAAGTTTGAAAACACACAGTGGGTGTCTCTTTGGGGGCTGATATAAATATTTTTAAGGAGAAGGGTGCTGTATAATGAAATAAAGAAGCGTGCAGTGTGCTCTGAAAGGGGTAGTGCCTGATGTGTTTGTTGAAATTTTAGAATAAGCAGGAAGAGAACAAAAAGTAAAATAAAATAAACTCTTTTTTTTTTTTTTATTTTAAGATCATATACTTTAGGCAAGGCCATGAAGCTTATGTGCGAGCAGTAAGGAAAGCAAAAATTTACAGTATCAACATGCAAAAACAACCATGGAACAAAATGGAACTCAGGGTAAGTTAAACAAATACTTCAAAGAGCTGCCGTATTTTTTTTTCTGCTTTACTCAGATTTCATATCAAGAGAAGAGCACATAATATGCACCAATATTCTCTTATGTGTATGCCAGTGGTTCTATTAATGAAATAATTGCTTTACTGGAAAAACATCCATTTGCTAGTCCTAGGTATTCAGTGATTCCAGCTGTAACCTTCAAAGGCATTATAACTTTGTAAGGTAAAGGAAATAGTATTTCATTTAGGATAAAGATCTTACTACCAGCTGATGTTTGACAGGACATGAACATAAAGGCTATTGTTGAATTTCCGTTGTAAGAGGAAGAATTTCCTTTGATTTCCCCTGTATGTCGCTGTGCAGGGGTGAGAGGCCCTGGGTTTAGTCAGGTTTAACCTTTGTGCCATCGGTGTGGTTAAAACCAGAGGGATATGTTCCTTAGAGCCTTACTACAAAAGTGAAATAATTTGTGGGTATCCTTTTCACAAATCTGCCAAGGGAATGAGCATCTCATATCTTTTACATTCTTTAGGTTACTGTGATTTGATATTTAGTATTTGGAAAAGAAAATTTTCATGGGTAAAATTACCTGGGCTCTAGAGTGGAAGCATATTTGTTTTTTATTAATATGTTTGATCTTTTAACATGGATGTTTTTGTTGTTAGCAAGTTAAAATAATACTGTTCCATGCTTATTGATAAATAGGAACAAGAATTTGTGAAGACTGTAGGAATTAAATATGAAGTTGGGCCTCCTACGCTCTGCTGCTTGAAGCTTGCATTCCTAGATCCAATCACGGGCAAAATGACAGGAGAATCATTTTCCATAAAGTAAGTTGCTGAGATGCTGATGCTACCCTTACTTGTTTTCTCCTGCAAGGCATGATGGTGGTATTAATTAGTTATTACGCCAATCTTGCGAACAAAATGCATGAAATGTTGTGTTTGGAGACTGTATTGTACATGTGGAACTGTGTGTATGGGTCCTAGAAGCAATTTTTTTTGTCTGTTTCATGAAGGTACCATGATATGCCAGATGTTATTGACTTCCTTGTGCTGCATCAGTTTTATAATGAAGCCAAAGAAAGGAACTGGCAAATAGGTGACTACTTTTTTTCCACTTCCATATGTTTTGCAACATTTCTGCAGCTGTTTAATAGGATACAGCATCTCTCTTACATGATGGAAAGGACTATAACAGTCATCATATTATAGCAATCATTGGACACTGTATTTGATGTTTGCTGTAATTCCTTTAGCAGAAAAAGAAATTAGAGAAACTGTTATGAGGCCTGTGATATCAGAAGAATCTACTGTTACATTGTGATTTGAGACATGGAGGCAGCTGTGACTAATTACTAGGGTCGTGAAAGTCGTCTCTTTAAGGGAAAGGCTTGATTCCTGTAGGGCAAAATTTAAGAATCGAAGTAGTGTGTTTATGAAAGATGAAGTTGATTCTCTAAAAAGAAGTATTTAACAATTATTTATGTTAGTCTTTTCCTGAATGCAATCTTTTTCCTTATAGGGGATAGATTTCGCAGTATAATAGATGACGCTTGGTGGTTTGGAACTGTGGAGAGTCAGCAGCCGTTCCAGGCAGAATATCCTGATAGTTCCTTCCAGTGCTACTGTGTTCAGTAAGTATTCACTTGTTTAAGTCTGGTAGAGAAAAGGCGTATTTTTATATTCAGCTCTAACTTACGCATTTGAATGTTTGATTTTTAATAGCTGGGACAATAATGAAAGAGAGAGGATGAGTCCATGGGACATGGAACCAATTCCAGAAGGAAGTAAGTGTGTGTTGAATTCCTGTCCATATACAAAGTAAATAGGGTGGGGTTTTTTTTTTGCCACTGCTAGTGCTTACTGTTGTTGAATTCTTCGTATTTAGCTGCTTATCCAGAGGAGGTTGGTGCTGGAGTTCCTGTGACTCCGGATGAGCTGACAGCTCTTCTCTACAAACCCCAGGAAGGAGAATGGGGGGCCCATTCCAGAGATGAAGAATGTGAACGAGTAATCCGGGGGATTGAGCAACTTCTTTCCCTTGGTAGGTTTGCGGGAAGAAAGGTGGAGGGAATTAAGAGTATCAGCATGGTGGCACCTGACTGAAGAGTAGATAGGAAGGAGTGTTGGGAGTTGGTGTGGAGTATTTGAAATGTGCTCAACTAAATCTTTGAAAAGAGCTTTTTAAATTTCATATGGTGTCCTTTTCAGTTATATTCCTTTTTGTTCTGAAGCTTGACCTGCTTCCTGTCAACTTAATGGGGATTCTCAATGGGTCATCTCTAAATAAGAATGATCAAAACATTGAATTAAAACCCTCAAAAAAACAACGAACAAGTCCTCACCAAACATCCTCACTGACAAATACCTTGTAACTAGTTTGTAGCAGTTTAATGACATGCTATGATTTAAATTCTATCCTATATTTATATACAGGACATGTCTGTACTCTTGGTTTATGTTGCTTGTTGTAGTATTCCTGTTGTCAGTGCATATGTCATGTTGCTTTTCAGCCATACGGTTGGCTGCTGGCATGCAAATCTCAGATGCAATACTTAAAAAAAAATGCTGTTTTAAGAGTAGTTAACAGATGGCACAAAAGGGAGAACCCTACCCTTTGGGTAACAACATATCCAGCCATAGATCTCTATTGCTTTTGCTGAATTCTCGAAAGAAAACCCAGAAACCATTATAAGGAGTCTAGTTATCTCATAACTTCCCTTCTGGTATCTTCTGAGGCATTTAAATGATTTTGATCTTTTGTCTTTCAGACATTTCTAATCCCTTTGCTGTTCCAGTGGACCTTAGTGCCTATCCCATGTATTGCACTGTTGTTGCTTATCCAACTGACCTCACCACAATCAGGAGGAGACTTGAAAACAGGTTTTATAGGTCAGTTAGATTTTTATTTGTTTGTAATCTACATTTGCTATAGCCCCGTTGAGTATAGGTTTAGTTGAATACTATGTAATGCCACTTCAGCAATATATCTCTTTGATGAGCCAACAGCATAAGATCAGATTCTATTTGGCCTTGGGCAAAGTGAGTCTTCCTGAATAATAATTTCTTTCGGCCACATTATTAAGGCAAAAGCTGGAATATCTGGATCCTGGAGAGTCTTTTTTGTTTAACGTACTGAGCCCTACTGTCTGGGTGCGTTGTAGGCAGAGCATATTTGCCTCGTCTGCAGCTCTACTGCCTTTGAACCAGATGCTTTGCTTGAATCGCAGTTGCCAGAAATGGGCTAAATAGTGCTGTAAACCAGAAATCTCCTTTTTTCCGGTTAGCCTGGGGTAAAAAATGTCCTGCTTTTTTTTTTTTTTTTTTTTTCTGTCTGAGGACCACTTTATCTCTAAGGCTTTCTGTAAGTGGGAGCAGTCAGCAGTTTCCTTAAGTGGGTTTGTTTCCTCTTTTCATTCCATTCATTTCTGATTTGAAGAGGGATGGTTTTTTTTCCACAAAGCTCTTGCGGAGAGACTGGGGCAGTCAGCAGTCTGTGAAGAGAAACCACTTACCTTGGTCTCTGGCAACCTGGTTACCTTGGACCTGGATTACCTTATTCCTTTATTTACTGAGAAATCCTACCGAACTCGGAACTAAAATAACCTACACCTTCTCCATCCCTTTCCTTTTTTTATTTTATTTTTATTTTAGGAGAATCTCTGCGCTGATGTGGGAGGTACGATACATTGAACATAATGCCAGGACTTTCAACGAGCCAGACAGTCCTATAGTCAAAGCAGCCAAAATTGTAACAGATGTCTTACTTCGCTTCATCGGGTAGGCATGCTTTTCACTTTATAGACCTGACTTCTTGAGTTTCTGAGATATTTGATTATGTATTTTTGGCTTTTGTTATTGTCCTGCAGGGATCAGAGTTGTACTGATATATTAGAAATATATAACAAGGTGAAAGCAGAAGACCTGAGTAGTACTGATGAAGAAGAGGAGGTAAGACCATTAAGTCTGATTGTCAGAACTTCCCTTTTTCAGTTCAGCACCTGGAAGACTTTGTTGAGATTTTATTTTACGGGTACTTGCACTGAGTTTTTGAGATGAGTCTATTTAGATCATTTGAGTTGCTCACCTGGGGCGATAAGCTCCCTTAAGTAAGTAAAAATGATTCTGGGAACTGCCTATCTTTAATCTTCTCTCAGTACACGATATTTTGTTGTGTGAGGAAGTATGAGTAAGTACAGGGAAAACAAACTGGAGCTATTACTCAGTCTGCTGAACCAGAAGGACAGCAGCTCTCCCATTGTCAGGGAGGCAGCAGAGCTGGTTTTCTTATGTAATTCTGTGTCATTTCCCATCACTTGTACCGTGGAGTGAAATAACAGGTAGAAACCAGGTTAGACATAGCTTCTTTTCACTTCTCTCTCCTTACACCTGCCCCCCTTAAATGCAGTTTGAAAACATTTTGAAATGTACTATAGTTCTGTTGCAAAGAGGTGACCTCTTGTAACCTACGTCACTTGGTTTTGTTTTACTTTTTCAGTGGTGCTTTCTAATACGTGAGCTAATACAAGATTTATCTTCCCTCCACCCTTCCCCCAGGCGTAGTCTGTTGTTGCAGTTTTGAAATATTTAAGTTAAACCTGATGCTGCTTGAACACCTATAGGCTTGTGCCTGGTGCTATTGTCTTGGATTTGTATTGAAACTTAAAATCTATACTACAATGTAATAATGTAATTAATGTTATAAAACTGAAGATGCAATAACAGCATCTATTTTCACAGACTATTAAAAGAGCATTTTGAAGAAAATGAGGGATTCCCAAGACTTAAATAATAGATTTCCCTTTCCCAGCTCAACCTTCTTGTGCCAGTTGTGAATTTCTTCTCTTCCATGTCAAGCAGTGATCAGGAGAGTCCAGAATTGCTACTAAAGCACCTTGCTTTCTCTCCAGCCTTTCAAAGAGCATGTCTTGCTTTATACTATGTCTTAAAATAAGAAAGAAATTACATTCAGATCCTTTGTAGGTACTCTCAAGCAATCACTTCTCCTCTCAAAATTAGTTATTCGTAATTAGTGGTAGAAATCTGTGTAAAAAGGAGTTTTTGTTCTAATTTCTAAATGCAGATTCTGAGAAGAGTATTAAAAATACTTAATGTAAGAAAGACACTACATGAAACCTGAGTAAACAGCTGGTCAGTACAGCTGCTCAGAGCGCAAATATTTTGGCAGGGGAATATAGGTCTGCAAGACCAGGACTTAGCTGAGTCTTTAGGACTGAAAATAAGCCATTCATATTTCTCACATATTTATATATAATTTATATGGAAGCAAACTTGGAAGAGAGATGAAAGAGCTTATCCACATCCACCTAATTAAAGTTATTTAAGTCCTAGTTTGAAGCTAGTTTCTGTTTTGCTTGAACCATTCATTGCATTTGAGGTGCTTCAGCTTGTGTTTGTGGTTGGCTGTTTGGTTTTAAACCCTTTTTCCATTGCTGAGGGTGTGTGTAATCGTTACCTTTGCCTTTAGGTGGCAGAAGTTGATGTAGATTCAGATGCTCCAGGAACTTCCTCTGGAAAAAGACGAGTGAGTAAATAATTCTGCTCATTCTTGCTTGTGAGAGGAGATAGACCAGCTACTGAAACGTTCCTTTAGGCCTGGAATGGTTTAAATTTGTCATAGCCTATAATCTGTAGGACTGGCTGAATTCAGCTGCATGTGTGTGTCAGTGGTGGCAGACCAAGGAAGTTATTATGCGGGAAAATTTACTGAAATGTTGAAGGATTATTTTTTTTTTTAATTTGATTTGAAAAATTCAATTTTCAATCAAAATTGGATGAAAGCTGACAAAATCAGCAAGCCTGGATGTGAAATATGTCATATCTCATGGGTTTCAGTGTTTATACATTACCAGAAAAGGCGTATTTCTGCAATTTGCATATTGTTGTGCCATCAATTATACTTTAATCTTACTGCAGTTCTCTTTTTAATTGTGAAAATCTGCTTTGAATCATAATACTAGTAAATTAATAGGAACGTAAAGGTAAAAGTCTGGATACTGTGAAAAATTATGAAATACATCTGTTTTCCTGTAGGTAAGACGACGAATAAAAAGACAGCCCACGAAAGCAAGTCCTGATGCTTGGAAAGAGCAATGCAAGCAGTTGTTAAACCTGATTTATGAAAGAGAGGACTCGGAGCCTTTTAGGCAGCCAGTTGATCTCTTCTCCTATCCTGTAAGTACAACTTCCATATTCAAAATTAAAAAAGCCTATTGTTCATCCTTTGGCAAAACAGCCATGCTGGCCACATTTCCAACCTCTCCCTTTCTGAGCTGGAACGCACCAGGTTCCGTGCACTGATATTTCAGGGAATTATAGAATCATAGAATGGTTAGAGTTGGAAGGGACCTTAAAGATCATCGAGTTCCAACCCCCCTGCCCTGGGCAGG
>JAOXNO010000063.1:2844487-2869459 GCA_028565335.1 Limnodromus scolopaceus
TTGTGCCTGGGATTGCCACGTCCCAGGTGCAGGACCCTGTACTTGGCTTGGTTGAACTTCATGCAATTTGCATGAGCAAATTATCTGCAGTAACTGTCAAGAAGAAATAATTACTTGAGAGCCACTGTTGTGGATGAACACTTAGATGTTATTATTGCTGTAAGATTTGACAGCCTTTATTATTTTCTTGTATATTCTTTTAGGATTATCGAGATATTGTAGACACTCCTATGGACTTCAGCACTGTGAAAGAAACCTTGGAAGCAGGAAACTACACTAGTCCCTTGGAATTCTACAAAGATATTCGTTTAATATTCTGCAACTCTAAGGCTTACACTCCTAATAAAAAGTCTCGAGTAAGTAATAAATTTTAATCCCTTCTTTACAGAGACCCTGGCCCTATGTGAATACAGTGCATGAAACAAGGTGTGTGTCTGGAGAGCAAAGCGCTGCATTGTGCAATAAAACCAAGTAGTGTATGTCAGTTCTGGGACCTGTGGTTATAAACTTGCTTTGTTCTGCTTACGCAGATCACTTCTGAATTTCATTTTCATCTGAACTTTCTGAGCTTAAAGCTTCTGAGAAATGGTATGGTAACCGTTGCAACTATTTCTTTGGATATTTGTAGCAGAAAACTGATCACCAGTTGCTTT
The DNA here is from genome assembly GCA_028565335.1 of Limnodromus scolopaceus. Classification (NCBI taxonomy): domain Eukaryota; kingdom Metazoa; phylum Chordata; class Aves; order Charadriiformes; family Scolopacidae; genus Limnodromus; species Limnodromus scolopaceus. The sequence goes on from JAOXNO010000063.1 coordinate 2,845,141, forward strand.
AATTTTTTTTCAATAATTTATTCCTGGAAACAAGGCTATCAGCTTGATAACTGCATATATATATATATATACACGTATAGTAGGATCCTTTTTCAGTCTGCTGGTAATGCAAATATTATGCAGTGTGTCTACTGAGAGCATTATGATACTTAATTTTTTTTCTAGTTTACTTAGTGCACTTGGCAAAACTTTCACACAGTGTTGCCCGTGTTTCTCAGGTGCCAATCTTGGGGTTTTTTCTGCAGGAGTCTACTTAGGCAGAAAAAGTGTATTGGATTGGAGCCCTAAACAGGATCTGGCAAGAGGGAAAGGGGAGATTGAAACGTTAGAATATAGATATTTTTATATAGGCTAGGTAAAGTGGCTGCTAAGTGTATGACCAATCATGTAAACGTGGCTCTGTCTGATATATTTCCTGTGCAGTATATTCCTGTCGGCTCTTCCTAAGGTGTAAAGTGATCAACTGATTTTAAAATTTCCAAATGTTTTGATAATATCTTGTTTATGCTCAAAAATTCACAAGTTGACAGGACGCAATTTTCACCACTGCTAATGCAAAATAGAAATTGAGTGGTTGATGTCTTCATCATATAAAAGTAGAAAGGATTTTGCCAGTGTTTCCAAACATTACATTGTAACGACCTTATTATTATTAGGAGAAGCTGCATATTAAATAAGATGCTTAAGTTGTGACAAAATCACATCTCTGAACCATGTCATTTAGCATAGATAAAGTGCTAGTCACAAAGTCGCTGATTATTTCTTGTGTAGAAACAGGAGCACTTATATTAGGAATATTAGGAAAAATTTTTACACTGAAAGGGTTGTTAAGCATTGGAAGAGGCTGCCCAGGGAAGTGGTGGAGTCCCCATCCCTGGTGGTGTTTAAAAGCCAGGCAGATGTGGTGCTGAGAGACATGGGTTAGTGATGGGCTTTGTCAGTGTTGGGTTGATGGTTGGACTCGGTGGTCTGAAAGGTCCCTTCTGACCCAGACAGTTCTATGATTCTATGATAAACCATTAAGAAATGCATGCCTTTTGGGATTAAACTGAAATACTATTACTAAAAGCACAATAATACATAGAATTTAATACTTTGTAAAATTTAGATGCGACACCTAGCATGGTGTGACACAAGATTTTGTTGTGTGAGGTGCTGACAAGCAGGAGAAGGAGCTTTGAGTGCACGTGCAAACGGTGCTGGATGGGAGCAAGCAGGGGGTTGGGTGATGTTACTCGTCACTTGAGGAGTAATAAATAGTCTTAGCTCATCAGCAGAATTAACAACTCCTGTGATTTGTGTAGGCAGGATGATGACAGTAAGCTTGAAGTAGGATGATGCCGTGGATGAGGGGAACTCCAGCCAAGTGTTAGCAAATGTGAGAGAGGGCACAAAATTGCCGTCGCTGAAGGTAGATTGAATAAGAGCTGTGAAGTAAAGCTCTGTGGGCAAGAGAGAAGTAAGCTCTTCTGTGTGGGTAAGCTCTGAAGATAAAGACCAGTAACTCTTGCTTGCTTTAATTGAAAGGGAGTCAGCAGAGGATTGCAAGAAGAGAAGTGATTGGAAGGTGTTTTATGCGTGCTTCACATCAGAGTAAACTTGGCGAGTTATTTACTGCTGCACTCTCCCTGGGAACTTCCCTGTGTATTAATAACTGAACAGCTTGTGAGTCAACTCCCAAATTACTTTAATAGAGTGGCCCATCAATATCTGTTTGCTTAAATGCTGTGAAGTGCCTGGGTGAGGTGATCCTTGCTGGAGGGCTGGGGCCTTCTGCCACTGCAGGTTCCTCTGCTGCCAAATGTGGGCCAACATCCTGAGGTTTTCTGGCCCATTTTACTGTCTTTGAATTAGCATCTTCAGTGGAGGCAAGAAGGGCAGGGTCCTACATACCAGAGCTAAAGAAAGAGACGTTGCTAAAATATAAGAGTCTGGGTGAAAATTAAGTTCTATGAATGTAAAGAAAACTCTACATCAAAGAGATTTTATATTCCAACAGACTGCAAGAAATTGGAAGAAGTCTGAGATGATGGTAACGTCTTCTTGATGGTGTTAACATAATTTTCAGAAGACTGGATGCAGCAGAAGGCTAGGGGTATGAGGAAGGAATCGTGAACTTTGTTTTATTTATGCTGAACTTGGACAATGAGTTTGTCATAACTCAAATGGTAAAATCTTGAACAGAAGTAAATACAGTTGGAAAGATGGTGAAATACCCACGAGTGAATCTGTGCCTGAGGCTACACAGAGGCAAGGCCTAGAAAGAGGACAGGAAAATGGTTTAAGGATTTTGACATCTGGCTTACAGAAATTAGGATTGAGGACGTTTAGCTGGCTCTGTGTGTGGCTCTGTAGGGGTCGTGTAAGGGCTTGTCACTTGGAAATTAAAGCAAAAAACAAAGGTGAGGGGGCAGCGAAGTTCAATTGTTTTTCCCTTGGTACTTCAAGTTACCTTATGGCGTGCTTCCATGCTTCATGGAGATTAAAAAAGGAGGCTATATTTCAATAATCTAGGTATCAGTTTTCCATTAACTCTGTAAATCTTTTGTATGGTTAGTAATTACATCCTTTTATGAAGACACTTTCTGTTGTGAGAATACGCAGGTACCACGGAGAGGAATTACCTGTAAAGAACCTCATAGTTGAATGTCACCATGAATTTTTCTTTTGTGCTACAAGGTCTTCCTGATTTTTTTTTTAATTTTATTTTTTTTTGGCCAACCTTCTAGTTAGTCAACTTCTAATAAGCATGACCATCCATGCTTTCTCACTCCAGATTTACAGCATGACGCTTCGACTATCTGCCTTATTTGAAAATCATATGAAAAATATCATCTCTGAGTATAAGTCAGCGATGCAATGTCAGAAGAGGAAAAGGCCACGGTACCGAAAACGGCTAAGAAGCAGTAGCAGTTCCCCATCCACTAGCAGAGCATCCAGGTACTGTAGTGATGGTGGGACTTGCTATTGGTGTCATTGGAGATGACATTTCAGAGACAGGGCTTCCTGATCGCACAGTCAGTGACAGTGTTGCTCGTTTCCTGATTGCTCTTGTGGGTGATAAAATCATGAGCTCAGATTCCATGTTCAATTTGTAGCTTGTGCATAATTGTGGTAAGTGAAAGACTATATAATTAGACGTATTCCCTCTGGAGGAAATGGAATAGCAAGTTTCTTCTGCCTTTGTTTAGTCACTGTTGAAAAAAGTGTTGTATAGCACTTTTCTGACTTCCATTATCTAAGTAAACTGAGTATTCATTTCAAAAGGTGAGATAGTTTTGTTCTTTCATATTCATATTCCTTGATCAAACAGAATGATATTGGCACTATTTTTAGTATTACTACACCTGTGCAAGCACCGGGGAGAGATCATTTGTGTTACGTGTTTGCTGCAAAAAGCAAGACACTTTGCACAGGAAATAGGTTTTGCGTTAGAGTCTTTTGGTACTAACAGTTTTCTCTCTTTGGGATATTTTGTGTCTTCAGCCCAAAAGGGAAACAGAAGCAAATGAAGATTCAACCTAAACCCAACCAGAATACCTCACTGCCTTTGACCAGGACGAGTTCTTCAGTTTCATCTCATGGTGAGGAGACGGTTTCTAAAACGTGTGCTTTCTCTTGCAGCAGCTTGTATGTGCAGAATGATGAAAAAGGTGAAGGATATTTATTGTTCAGTTTAAATCTTTTATTCATTCGTGAGATGTGCAAAACCCACTTGGTGAAAGAGCAAGTAGCAAGGTCCTGTAAATACATTGTCTATAGGCTGTGTTAGATGAAGTTGGCCCTCCAGCTGTTGGTAAGTTAATGGTCACAGAATAGGAAACCTGGGGCTGTCCTTGGTAAGAATGAATCTAGTGACAAGAGCCTGGATTTCCTGTATACGGGCATTTCTCATACAGCAATTACACATTCATTAAGCTAATTTTGGATTACACCCTGGAGGGATTATGTCTCTTCATGACTGCAGAGGCAGCTTGGCGAGATGAACCTCCTGACTTGGGCTGGTAAATCAGGTGATACAAAACTTCCCCAAAATGCCTTGCGTTACAACCCTGTAAATGGAGGATAAAAATGAGTCTGTCACGTTAGCGGTGTGCTGTCTAAAGTTTCAGATACAGCAGAAGAACCTCTGGGTTCCGTCACTGGTGAAGAGATGGAAGGCCAGCCATCTTCCTCAGGCTCGAATGCACAGAACCGAAGTGGAAGTACCATTGATCCAGGGAAAAGTAGACCAATGAGGAGTAAATCTACCCCAGTGAAACAAGGTGAGAAAGAACAAGTATTCTGTTCTTCAAATGACTGATTTCACTAGAAATGAAAGATGTTGCTTCTGTACGGTGCTTATGATATTCTTGCCTGAGTCTAGCATTTTACTGTATCCCCAAACCATATGAAAGAATTGAATTTACCTTACTTCTTACAGTTCTGGGATCTCCTGTCTGACGTGTGGCACGCATGTGATGTCACATGCACTTGAGCGAAGTCCTTTAAAATTTCTCTGGATGGTAAAGCGTGATTGCTCTTAAATTTCTTGAGAATTACAGTTCCTTCAGGAGTTACAAAAAGGGCAAACCAAACCAAAAGAATCCCCACCCCAAACCCTTATCCTTTTATTAATCAAGCTGAAACCAAAGATAAAAAAAAAAGTTTTAAAAAGTTTAAATATTTTTACCATAATCAAGACTAAGTGGTTATGATTAGAAGGGAAACACTGTTTGAAAACTGTGGTATTTAGTCTCTGGGACGTGTTAATGAGACTTTCCTCTGAGGTAGGCACTGAGTGAGCGTTGGCTGAAGCCCTGAAGCCTTTGTCAAGTCCATGCTGCTGGGCAGTAGCAGATCAGTTCCAGCTGAGCTTTTTGTATCCCATGGTAAAGAAGATATTTCACCTTCATTGTCAGATTCGTAACTCTGAAAACATGTAGTATTTTGGGTCCTAAGTCAGCATGATACTTCATGTATTTTTAAGTTAAGGTGTTCAGGAACTAGAGTGAGTTATTTGGGTTATTTTCTGTCTTGAAATTGTGCTCGCCACAAGTGTTCCCTGGACTAATCCTTTTGAGAACATGCATTTGATGGGGAATAAATACTGCTTGCAGAGTGTTATTTTAATGTATACAGATTTGAAATGGATTTTAGAGGGGTTTTTTCTGCCTTGGCACCTTAGGTAGGATTCATCTGACTGTATGTTAGATGTTTGTGTCTAACTTAGTCCCTCTGAGCTCCTTGTATTGACTGGATCTTCACTGGACTCTTAGTCAAGAGACTTTGCAGTCCTTGCCTCCAGATAAGATGAACCGATACCGTACTTCGATAAATTTTCCCCTTAGAGCACCTGTTTGTCTCCACAACATATAAAGGTCCTCTGTGGTGAGTAGCTGGGAGCTGGATCAGCTGCAGAACGTTCCTCAAAAGCAGATGAGGCAAATCCCACTTTTTGTATCCTGTTTGGCTCAGGCGTGATGCTGATAACCGAGAGGGTTATTTTGTGTTTGCTTAGATCACTCTCCCGATGGACCACTTACAAACGGCGATGGCAGAGAACCTCGGGCAGGAGTCAAGAGGAAATTACTAAGTGCATCAGAAGAAGATGAGCATCTGGAGGAGGTGGAGGAAGAGGAGAAGAAGAAGAGAGAACTAAAGGAAAAATCTGGTTTATCTTCATCAGAAAGTGGGGAATCGGGATCCAGTTCCAGCTCTGAAAGCAGAAGTGGCTCTGATTCAGACTCTGAATCAACATCTAGAACAGATCAGGATTACATTGACGGAGACCATGACTACAGCAAAGTTGTGCAATCCAAAAAACCCAAAAGAAAAATCAAAAGAAAAATCACCGGTGGGAAACGGAATTGGCAGGGCAGAGGGACGGGGAGGAGAGGTAGATGGGGGCGGTGGGGGCGATGGAGTAGGGGGGGAAGAGGTGGTAGAGGTGGAAGAGGCTGTGGCAGAGGAAGAGGTGGTGGCAGGGGAGGAAGAAGAGGCCGAGGAGGCCGAGGAGCCTCGCGAGGAGCCACCAGAGCCAAACGTGCCCGAATTACAGACGATGAATTTGAAAACCTGTTTGGGGGACAGTTTGGTGAAAACGTGTTTGGAGGGCGATTCAGCAGACCACCTCGAATCAAAACAAGGAACGAAGGCAGGAGAACTGTCTTGTACAATGACGATTCTGACAATGACAATTTTGTGCACACCGAGGATCCTTTGAACCTTGGTACTTCCAGGTCAGGCAGGGTGCGGAAAATGACAGAAAAAGCCAGGGTCAGCCATCTCATGGGATGGAATTATTGACAGATGAAAAACTTTGGAACAATTTTAAAAGAACTTCAATGGCCTTCTACTGCAGGGATTTTACCAGAAAAATCTACCAAGCAAGTTGTGCGGGGACTCCACTCACGTTTCACAGTGGTGCTTTTCCATTATGTCAGTTTGCGTTCGTTTTAAAACTTCAGATCGCCACACTTCATTGGTCAAAACAAGCCTTATTCATTAGGCCTTAAATTACAGAAATTCTTCCCCACACACTACAAGTTCATCACATTAAAGAGGCTTCCAGCTTCTCAGTAAGAACATGACATTTTGAGTCACGGTTATGACTTCTCTCCCTTGTTTTCTTTTTGTATTATAGAAATAGCACCTTCTTACAGAGTTTTTATGTGGTTTCTGCCATAAATCCTTATACACAGTAATAATTATAACTTTTGCACAATACACCAATCCTAAAGGCAGCTATAAAATGTTTACAGTTTCTATATTGTAAGAAGGATCTGGATTATTTTAATCTTCCCAGGCCAAACGTTCATGAATTGTGCTGAACTGAAGTATGTCTATACTACAGTTTCGGGGGTCCTGATGTGCTTTCTATCGGTTCTTTATTCATGTAAAAAGTGACAAAGGGTTGGTGCCTTGTAAATATGTAGCAAACCTTTGATGTGGTGTGTCCTATGTGTGCATTAACTTTATTAAAAAGAGAATACTTGAGAAGTATGAATATCTAGACAAAAGGTGCCAAATGCAAAAGTTACTTGCATCTATTTTCTTTTTGTCCTCTCATATTTTTATAGTATTAATAGAGATTGTGCAGCTAAGGGGTAACTTCAACATTTGAAAGGTTCCTCCTCTTCAAAGCGTAACATGATTTTTAATAGTAGCTTGGCTACCTCTATTTACAACTACTGGAAACTTAAAAGAAAATAGATGCTGTTATTCAGTACATGTTTGAAGAAGAGGCCAGAAGGAGCGTAGAGGGATGGAATTGCTGGTGAAGTTGCAGGGTAACTGTATCTTCATTATATTGACACAATGAAAGCAATTCTAAGTATCGCTCAGAGTTTTCATCAGCATAACGTTTTCAGCAGACGATGATTTGGTTGTGCAGACAGGGCGACTGTTTCCCACGCGTTTCTGCTGCCGCTTGCTCGGTGCAAATCCGTGTTTGGCTTAATTTGCCCCTCGAAGCTGCTGAGGGAGATGAGTTGATGAGAACTGGTACCTCTGGTGGCTGGCACTTCGGATAAGCTCCCTTTCGCATCCTCCAGACGGACTCTTGTATCTCAAACTTCCAGAAGAGAATTCGTGTTGCACTGTACTCTTGTTATCCTGAAAAATGCTGACTTGAAAACAGAAATCATTTTGGTAGTGATAGTACAGTATGTGATGACATCTGTGGGCTCGCTCCTGGGTGAAGAGAAGTTGGTGTTTGGCGTGGGCTGAGCTGGGGACGTGCAGCCTCTTACTCTGTAGGGTCTGGCTGGAATATATATGGGACTCCAGTTTTCTCCCGTTGTCTCGGTGGATTGGACAGTTCTAGCTTGGTTAAGAGAGTGAGTTTGGTTACACAGAGAGAACAAATGAGAAAAAAAAAAAAAAGACACTAGAAAGGTTTGGTGGAGTTTTTAAATCTTATTTTCTTTTTAAACTTTCATCCAATATCCTTAAGTTCTTCTGTGCACAGCTTGGTCAATAATTCTGGAAAACCTCAGGCAGCAAAAGAGTGACCCATGTATATTCTCAGATGCAGAAGGAATTTAATTTTTGACTTTCTATATTAAGCACTGGCTATTTTATCTCGCTTTCCAAAAAATTCTAGTTAGATGCAAAATGACTTGAAAAAAAAATGCAGAGGTTTAGTTTTTTGATGAAGGAGAGTATATCCTAAATTGCTCAGAGCATTAATACGAGTTTATGGTACAGTACAAAAATCACACTTTAAAATTTTTTAAGGAATGTTTTGAATCGGCTGGAATCCATTTCTGGGCTTGGTTCAGTTGTGGTTTGATGGGGGGGGGAGAAAAAAAGCAGTGCAGAGGCTCTCCTAGTTCTGTGTCAGGCTTTAAAATATAAACACGTGTCCTATCATCTCGCTCATATATATGTATATATATATACACACATATATATTTATAAGAAATGTATTATTTCTTTGACTGATCGGTCCTTCTCCATGTGGTAATCAGGAATAGCATGTATGCATCCCCTCATAGTCAGAATCATACCCCTTTGAGATGAGTCCTGTTGAGCTGATGTAAACACTATGGTTTCTGTTCTAAAGCCTGAAAATCTTGAAATGCAAAAGAAATGCTTTTCATGTATTTCTGACTGGCCGAAGATCCACTTATTTATTTTGTGTAGGGGTTGGGGAGAGATAAAACACGTGGATTCCAGAGAAATCATTTTATAAGTTTGTGTATTTTAGCAGCAATTAGAATAATATTAAATATGTTCTTACCTGTATCTTTTCTATGTAATGAAGTACTGTGAAGATAACAGTGAAGCATCACTTTGCTGTGGCGTAAGTATTAATCAAACATGTTACACGATTAAGAGCTAGACAGCAGGGTGTGCTACAACAACAGAACTATTGCTTATTGTGTAAAAAAAAAAAAAAAACAAAAAAAAAAGCTTTTTTTTGTGCATGAGAACCTTTTTATAAGCATGAAAGAAATAACTTGGTTTTAGAGATGTTATTTTTACTTGGTTTTGCATCTTTCTCTGAGTTAGGCAATTGATTTCTCATAGCCTCATTCTGTGGAATAATTACAATTTCATCATAACTTGGACATTTTCTCTCAAAACCCAGATCCTATTAGGAGCCACTTACGGTTGCAGAAAACTTAGTACCAACCCAAGAGGTGCAGCAGAAGCAGTAAAATGATTTAAACCTTGTACCGTCTCGCTCCCTGATCCCAACCCCCGGGGGTGCTCAGCCAGCAGCGCATGAAGTTGCCAAGGCTGAAGGCTGCGCTGCGGAGTCAGGAGTGTAGTCTCACTCCTTGCACTTTTAACAAAAACCTCCAAAACTCTGCCTAAAAAAAAAAAAAAAAGTTTGAAGGTCCAATGATGTATCAGGTTCCTGAAGGCTGAGAAGGCGTGCAGGCAGGCCAGGGCTTCCTCTGCTGCTCCAGGGTTAATTCTCGGGATGTGGATCCTGTGTGATCCCTCTCCCGAGTTGCCCCAGGGCACTCAAGGAGACATTTGGAGACCCCTTGGAAAACAGGGATTGCACCTGGAGGGGCTCAACCCCCCTGCCCTCCATCCTCTGCGGAGATGGGCCTGAAAGTCTTGTGTACATCCGTGTTCCCAGGTTTCTCCTGGCTGGAAATCTGCCATCTCTGTAGCGCTCCCGTTGCTTCCCGGACCAGGGTGTGAACGACGCTCATTTTGCAGTTGTGATGTGCTCTTGTCTCAGTTCAGCCCAAACTTTGCCTGCTTTCTGTTTTCTCTTGTCACCTTCTGTTTTTCTCTTTGCCGTGCTCTTCTTCAGCTTCCTTTTGTTGCCCCTGTAGGTTATTTAGGATACTCTTTTGGAAACTTGTATCTTGGTGAATGTTATTTTGGCTAAACTGTAAGATTTAATTCTTTCTACGCTTCTTTTTTTTCCCCCAAGACTTTCCATATTTTTTTTTATATCCGCCTTACTTTGCTGGCAACATTCCCAAATTGTTGGAGGTGGATTTAACGAAGATGGAAAGTTGGAGGGTTGGAGTCTCGGCCGCTCTGCGCCTCCGTGGCCCCCCGTACCCCGAGATGTGCCTGTGCCTTCCCGTGCCCTGATGTTGGCTCCCGATGCGCTCCCTCACATGCAGCGACGTCAAACACCACTTAGTTCCACCTGGCATCCCTTAACACCTGTTTGCTGAATTACTCCTTTTTTCCCCCTTGCAGTGAGCGTAACCCTTGTAGAAGTCGGGTGCTTCCAGCCTCAGCAGATATTTCTGTTCTAAATAAACCATGAAACTTTCACGTCGCTGCTTGAGCTTAGATGGGTTTGTGCAGTTTTATCGCTCCTCCCCGTCTTAATATCACTTCTTTCTCCATAAACTAAGCAGAGGCCAGCCCCTTATCCCAATCCCTCCCCACCCTGCAGATAAACGAGCTGGAGATAATCATGAAGAAATAATTTGTGGAGAGTTTTTTGGCTGCTTAAAATTTTGCGTCCTGTTGCGGATCTTAATTTTCCCTGAATGTTTTCTTAAACGTACACCTCGGCCGCTTCTCCCGCACGAGAGCAGAGAGACTGTGTAGCACGTAGAGCACTGAAAAGACCTGGCACCGGGGGCTTAGTAAAAAGAGTTTTCAAGTAATTTAAAAAATGTGGAAAGACCGACTCCAGTGTGTTGCTTTTGACAATGTTTGGGGGCTCTTTTGACCGCAAAAAAAAGAAGGCAGGATGAACCTTGGCCAGGGATTGAAAAGGCTGCCCCTGGGTGTCTCTGGAGTGTTTCTGACAACTGTTCACAATCACGCAGTATTAACAGGAGAAAATAAGTTCAAATCACTAATTTTTGCTAGGAGCTTGATTAATACTTCATCTTTAATCTGAGCGGTGAATGGCAGGGAAAACTTGAATAGCTGTAGGTTTAAGGATGTCTCGTCAGCCCTGACTTGGAATGTCCTGGCTATCGTTGGTCTGTGTCATGAATTCAATGTCTTTAAAAATGTATTTATGTGTTTACATTTCTTGATTTTATTATTATTTTTTTTTTTAAACCATCATGCAAAGTTTTATAAAATGCTAATTATTTACATGATAGACTGAAGGAGCAGTTAACAATCCAAGGATAAATCTATATTTAGTATTGTAGGGAGCTGTCATTGTGTTCTTACAAGTATGTATTATAGAAAATTACTGCGCATGTGCGATAGATAATTTTCAACTATTAGTATATCAAGAGGTTTACACATTGAAAAGAAAAAAAACCCAACTCTTTATGTACAGTAAGTAACAGCCTGCAAAATTTAGTCTCAAAGTTGTCTTTTTTAGTATTAGAAATGCAAAGACCTGTTGGAAGCTTGTACATTTTTAATATGTCCTGTTCAGCCCACAGCGAACTTACACAACTGTGCTCTGAATCCCTGAAAAAATTAGATTGCCAGTGGAATTGCTGTCACAGCCTTAACTCTAGTATTATACAAATGGTGCTTAAATACATTTACGTGCATGGATGTGGGTACCTGATAAGAGTTTGTGAGAATTTAAAGTAAAACCGAGCAGCGTAGTGCTGCTCTTGCGAGTTAAAACTCCTCCTCGATAACTGCAGCCACGTTTGGGAATTGACAAATTGTGTAAATATTTGGAAAATATTTAAGCTGGTGGACAATTAAGCGCAGATTCCCAGTTTTTGTTTTGTTTTGGGCTTTTCTTTTTTTCTTTTTTTAATTGGCAAGAACTGCATATCTTCCCGATTTCTGGGTCTGTGGGAAGCAGAGGGGATGGATGGGGAGAGGAGCTGCTCCAGGGGCCGGGGGGAGCCCGGGTCCCACCTGGATGTTCACAGGAGGGGTCAGTGTCCCCCCCCGGCCCGCGGCTCCACCGCTCCTTGGAAGATAAAATCAAAATTCTCCGTTTTTCTTCTTAAAATTGCCGCCTCAGAGAGTGGTGACTGCTGGCATATACTCAGAAATCAAAGTCTGGTAATTATTTTTCTGTAGAAATACTAATATAGGCTATTCCTTCCTCCATGAGTCATTATAGCAGACTTCATTTAGAAATACCCGTTAATGTTTGAGCAACGAAATTCACGTGATTTAGGCTCTCCAGTTCATGTTCTGCATGATTTAAAATACTCCCAAAATGCACAAAACTATTAGAATTATGTCTCCTTTCTATATTGATTATTTTTTTTTTCCAGGTGATATTTATGCCCATATCTTCACATCCGCTATCTCAGGTCCCTTTAAATGAATACTTCAGGGATTTTGATGCCACTTGTTGGCAGACCAAATGTAATATTTATATGCAATGAGCTGTTAGTTTTTGTATTGTACAAATGTAAATTTGTAAAGATTTTTTTCTAGAGTTTTTTTGAAGTCACTTATGTAATCTAGGATGTTTCATTTTCCAGCTGTGGGATTGTCTTAATAAAAAACAAAGATAAACTCTTACTTTGGTTTTGCATTGCTTACTAAATAGTTTAGACATTAAAAAGACCAAAAAAATAAAAAAGAATTTGATTTTTTAAACGTAAAAAGGAAATAACTTTTTTCATTCAACTGGATAATTTTATACTTATAAAAATGGAAAATTTTATAAACTGAATATAGAAACTTCGATAAACCCTGCAGATCTCGAGCTGGATGGGATGGAGACCCTCACCTCAGCCAAAGGTGAGGGCTCGCTGGGGGTCTGTCACCCAAATCGTCATCCAACCTGGCTCCAAAATACCATTTTCCTGGCGAACGGAGAGGAACAGTTAATGCTTCTTTGGGAAACTACGTGAGAAGCGCTGTCTGGGGCGATAGGTGTGTGCAGAGCCCCCCCAGGAAGCACTGGCGCAGGAGACGAGGAGAAGGTTCCTGGATGAGGTCCCTCCTGCTGCTGTGGGACATGGGTCGGTTCAGGTGTGAGATTCAGCTTGAGGATGAGACCGTACCTATTTTTAAGGGGTACTTAATGCAAAACAAAGAACTACTCCTTTTTCATCACCGTTCTTGCCCTTTTGTTAAATAGCAGTGACAGTATTTGTTTAAACAGGGCTTTTCCTACACAAGCAGCGCCTGCATCCAGGGGTTGGAGGGTGCTGGGTTTGGCTTAAAGCTGCCCTGGCGTGGTGACCAGCGCAGGCTGGGGCTGGGGGCAGGTAAATTGTGAAGTTTGATAAGGCCGAGGCTCTGCTGTCCCAAATACGAGCGGGGAGGGGCTGGGGACTGTCACGGGGCTGCCTTTCCCACACGCTGCACCAAAGGCTTTAAAGCCCTTGCATCCCACCAGGCACAGAGGGTTTAATACTTAAAAATAGCTATTACAAGGTATTCAGTTAAGGGCAACCTCCCTGTGGTTAACCTGTCCCTTGCCATTCCTCCAGCTCGCTCTCAAGCCTATCCTGCCACGTCTTGCTCTCAAATCCAGTATTTTGGCTTTTCCCCTCTTTAATCTCTTGACTTATCTGACATTTCATTTTATTCCAATGATTCAAATGGGCTGAATGGAAATTCCTGTCAGATGTGAATGAATATCTTCTTTTTAATGCAACACTCATACTCCAGAAGGAACAGAAGGCCGCTTTTTTTTTTTCTTTTTTTTCTTGGCCTTGCTGGTTACAGAGAACAAAATCAAACTTGTGTTGCACAGACGCTGAAGGTCCCCTGCTAAGAACATCCATCAAATGGCATTAGCGAGAAGAAATTACTCTCCCGTCAGAGCTGCTTTACCTCCGGCAAACCAGCCTTCCCCCTCGCTCCCGGAGATATTCTATCAGAGGTGTTATTTTATATACTTTATATCAGTATATGTTTAGATCGTATATGATGCTACATGTTATATATGAGGTAAAATATCAATATGGTAGAGAAGAATTCAGTTAGTGTTCGCAAAGCTCTTTGGAAATACATTTTGTAGAAGTATTTTTCTTTTTTTGGCAGGTGTTTTAGAATGAAATGGTGATTTTTATGCGTTTCAGCAGTGTGTGGACTAAACGCTAACTTGCAGGACAGATGGGTCATCCCAAGGCTCGTTTCCAGCCTGGAAAACCCCGAAGCACCTTCCTCTGTCCACCCATCGCTGCTGGTGCCATGCTCCCCGTGGACAGGCCATGGAACCCTCCAGCTCTGGGAGCTTTGCCGGCCTTCCCGGGAGGGGAAACAAAGCCAAGCTTTGCCTCCATCCCACCTTTTCAGTTCAAAATAGGCACCGCAGTAGGATGATTTGCCCTTCAGTTGTTACATCCTCATCGACGCTGCTTTTCAAGGCCTCGATAAGAGGTCTGGAAAGGAGCACAGTGTAGGTTTGCCTGTCTTTCACCTTATTTCTATCCCCCCTTTCTTCGTTTGAAGGCCATTTTAGGGGTGCAGGATGGAGGTGCCACCACGGGGCCCTGCGGCCGGAGGGGAGGCTGGGGGGAGCGCCGGGCAGGCGTCCCCTCTCCTTCTCCCCCTGGCATCCTGGACTTTTGGGTTTCTTTGTTTCTCAGTGAATAAAAGCCCTTTGTGTTAAACCCCGGAGGATCGGGTGTTGAGCCAGGAGAGACTCTCCCGTGACGCCGGCCGTGGCGCTGGCAGCCATCCCACCCCAGGCCACCTGCCTCTGGGCGAAACCCCTTTCCCCTCCCCGCCGGCGGCTGACGCAGGCCGGCCTGCCCGCCTCCATCAATATTTGCTCGGGCTCCGGGAGGGAAGGATTCACAGCTCCGGCTGACACAGGGAGCCCCGGCCTCGCGCCTTGCCCTCCCCAGGGCTGACGTGCTGCCCCATGGTGCCGGTGGCTGGCGCCGAGCATGAGGGACCGGCTGGCCGAGCTGAGACAGCGAGCGGCGGCCGAGGGGGACCCGGATGAGGACACCCTGTGCTTCGACAACCCGGCCTTCGGCGGGGATGACGCCAGCCCTGTTGGCCGGGCGCTGCAGGAGGCGGCCGAGCTCTGGCGGGCGCTGGATGGGCTGGAGCAGCTCTCCGAGAGCATCGACAGGATGCAGCAGAGGGTGCTGAGCTGCACCTCCGAGGAGAGCATGGCCCGGGAGAAGCAGGGGCTCGGCGCTGCCAGAGCCGCCTTCGCCCGTCAGGCCGTAGCCCTGCAGCCCCGGCTGGGTGCCCTGCCGGCAGCACCGGAGGTGGGGACGGGGCGAGCGGGCCCCCGCGTCCGCCAGACCCAGCTGTGGCTGCTGCTGCGGCGGTACCGGGCCCTCCTCGCCCGCCATTACGCCCGGGAGAGCCGCTACCGGCAGCGGCTGAAGGAGCAGATCGAGAGGCAGGCGGAGCTGGCGGGCATCGAGCTGGGGGGTGAGGACCTGGACCGGCTGGCTGAGAGCCCCCAGGCACCTCGCCTTGTGGGCCGGGACCTGGAGGAGCTCAAGGCCAAGCAGCACCTGGCCTTGGCCCAGGCCCGCCAGCGGCAGCTCCTCGACCTGGAAGCCCAGATGGCGGAGCTGCACGGGCTCTTCCTGCGGCTGGAGGGGCTGCAGGCCGAGCAGCTTGGGGCTGCTGACAGCGTGGAGCACTACGTCCTGCACACTCTCGACTACGTCGCCCAGACCAGTGGCGAGGTGAAGAAAGCCTTCGCCTGCCAGCAGCCGTCGCGGCTCTCGGCCCTGCTTGCGGCCCTGCTCAGCCTCTGCGCCTGCTGCTCCTGCCTGCCCTGCCTCGGCGGGACCCTCCGGTGAGACGGAGCGGCTCCAGCAGGATTCTACAGCATCCCTCATGGATTCCCCTCTATCTGTGCAAGAAATGGGGCCCTGAGGGGCTGCTGCTGTCCTGCAGTTCTTGCACGGTGGTGCAGGGACTATGCAGACCGTGCATGATGACAATGGGACCACACACACCTCGTATGATGGCATGGGGACCATGTAAGCCTTGCACAATGGCACTGGAGCCATGTACACCTTGCACAATGGTGCTCGGACCATGTATGCCTTGCACAATGGCATGGGGACCACGGACACCACGTATGACATCCTGGGGACCGTGCATACCATACACAATGGCACTGAGACCACGCACACCTTGTGTAGCAGCGTGGAGACCACATTTACACAGCAGGACAGGTACACAGAGCACTGCAGCGTCCGACAAGGAAAAGCACTTTTAATACTATGCAAACTAACTTAAAAACATTTATGTTTCCTTTTTTTATTTATTTAAGGCGGGGGGGGGAGGGAAGAAAACCCCTTGAAGTTTTGAGTATCTTTGTTGTGATGTGTGAGGGAAGCCAATGGCTTGGTGCTGCCATGGGGCAGCATGTGTGAAGGCTCCTCCACCACATCTGAGTCTTTATTCTTCCCACTTCTCCAATTTCTACTTCTGAGGTGGTTTTTTATGTGCATTAATGTCACTTTTTCCCCGTTGCTGATTTGCAAACAGGTGGTCACTTTTGGGCCAGGTGGTTTGGTGTCCCACTTGGCCCACCCCGTGGTGTGACACCGGGAGGGTTTATGCAATTGATGCAGTTTTGGGGAGACTGCAGGAAAAGGACTCTTATTTCAAGCTGCATGTTGACAAACTGGCCACTATCACACGTGTGCTGGAAACTCCCTGTGACCATTTCCTCTGTTCCCTGCGATATCGTCTGAATTTCCCAAAGCCTCTCAAATTTAAGGCACGGCAACAGAACTGGTTAAGTTTCTCAGAACTCTTTGTAGAAGGCCCCTTTGTGTCCTGGCAGTTTCTGGGGTCAGGTCCCAGCTGTTTCAGCCACCCTTTGGTTTATTTTTGTCTTCTGGCTGAGCCTTAATAAAACAATTTCTCAATAACCGCTTGAATGTGGATGGGTGAGTTATTTCTTTGCACCAGGTAATCCAAAGCTAACAAAGGGCAGAAATGGAATGACTTCTTAGTGTGTCTATTGGGTTAAATTCTTCTAAATCTAGAAAACTTAATTTTCAGGCTGATGAGTGCACCTCTTTTCCCTATATGGGCATTTTTTGATGACTTGGAAGACTCCCAGCATCAGGAATGTCCATCCTTGTGAGAGCAGTGGTGCCCTGGGGAGCCAGGCTGAGCCATCCCTGCTCCTGCCCGCTTTTCCTTTCTTTTCTTTGTGAGGTCTAAATGAATAATCCTTTTTTGTTTGAATCTTGTTGAATGGAAGTTACCTCTTTACTTAATTTTAAAAAAACCCACAAATTTTTACCTGAGAGAAGAAACAGCCTTTTTTTTCTATAGAAAATTAACTGTAATGGAAATCCAGGAGGGCAAGCACAGCAAGGGTTTGTGATTTAAACACCTGAACTTTGTGTTTCCCTGGAATTTGTAGGAAACACAAGTCAAACAGCACTGCAGCTGTGGGAGCGCTGTGGGGCATGTGTATGGGTGACGGGAGGACGTAGCTGGGATATCCCCGCATCCCGGGGTGCTTTCACTGCTGGGCTCCCTGGGAGCTGCATCCCCCTTTCTCCAACATATCATTCCCAGGCAGCGCTAAGAAGCCCACAAAACCTGTGGTGTTTTGTGGCTGGACCATCATTTCGGTGTTACTTCCCGGTTCTGAGGCTGGGGATGTGCTTGGCTTGGGGCTGAGCTCCCGTAACCGCACTGCCTGGAGCACCCTCTGAGCACCCCGCAGTGGGGAAGAGGGGGGACCCTGGGAAGCAAAGCAAAGTGCTGTGGAGCTGCATTGAAGGAGGCCAGAGATCGTGTTCGTTGCTAAAAACTAGATGCAATCATGTGATTAAAGATGATATGAAAATGGAACCTTAATTATTCCATTTCCTAAGGACTGAGTTTGGGCTCAGCGTCCCGAACGGTGTACAATGAAGATGAGAATAACGATTCTGTCAACAAAGCTTCACAGAGAAGTGGCCTTCTCTTGGTTCACTTCTCTCTTGTGTGTCCAACAACCCCAGAGGAAGTTTCCCAACGTGGAAATCAAATAAAAACAGCAAGCAGAAAGACGTGCTTTATCCACACTTGCTGTGGTACGGCGCGGTGCTGTGGTGGCTCCTGCTCCCAACCAGCCTCTCCAGCAGGGACCGCCTGCCCTGTCCCTTCTCATGTGGCCAGACCATGAGAAACATCATCTACAGCTTATGTTAAAACTCACATTTGATGTGCAGGTGCAAAAGCAGCCTCCTGGGCAGCGCTGAAGACTCTTTGCAGACATCTAGGACATACAGAGAAGGGAAAAACCTCAGGGGGGTAGGGGAGGTGGCAAATCTAAACACAACGTAACTCATATTTAACCATGATTTATGCAACACCAGGATGGCTCCGTGCAAACAACCTCTCTGTAGAGTGAGAATCAGCCTCAGGAGAGCCCTGGCTTGGGTCACTGGGCAGCATCCAGCGCTGGCAGCCCTGCAGAACTGGTTGAGCTGCTCAGTAAATGATTATCCATAAAGCGCAGGGAAAAAAACCCGTGTTTTCGTCATTGCCAGGGCATATTCACAGGGGTTTTCACGGAGCACAACCTCCTCCGGAGCCTGACGTGGAGGTGACAGTCCCTGAGCGCTGGCTCCTTTGCTGGCAGCAGCAGCCGGTGGCACACTCTGTCTTTCCTACAGGGATTTCTGGTTAATCTGAATTAACAAGAAAATAGCCCTGATTTGTGCTACAAGGACTAATGAGAAGTTAAAGAAGTAAGTGAAAAAGATGAGAAGCTTTGCACCTCGGAGCAGATCTCTCCACTGATGGCTTCAGCGATTCACGTGACTTTATGAGTTTATTCATTGAGGTTTTTTTCTGATGCTTCGTTGCCTTTCACTAAATATTGACCTCACATTGAGACTGATTACTGTATAGCAAAGTAATTAATAACATTGTAATGTGGGCATGAACATCAGCCAGGATAAGGAAGTTTCCTTTCCCTTCTGAGTAAAGGTTGGGACTCCATTTGGAGCACATTTAGTTTATGAATATTCCCGGGGATGATGAAGCCAAGGTGGAGGACCTTCTTTAATGATTCAAAGAATATACATGAGGAGGCTGCTCTAATTATTTCCCAAATGGGCATCATGAATTTAGGAAGTTCACATTTAAGGGGGAAATTAAAAGAAAGCCAAACATGTTAAGTTAAAATCAGGCTGCCCAAACCCCTTAGCTCTGTTCTGTAACTACATGCCCAGAATGAGTTTCATTAAAAGAGGAACTTTTAATGAGCTGACCTAAAAGTACAAACTGTTTGGCCAGACCTATAGACATATAGTTATTGGCAAAAGTGGAGGGGAAAGTTGCACCAGTGTTTAGGACTGAAATTCCATTTTGCTGAACTCCAGTTGCCTCTGAATAACACACCCTGGCACGAGAGCAAGGATAAATTCTTAGTTCAAAATATTTATGTATTTTAATTCAAGATGAGAGATTTAATGAATTATATCTTCATTTTCCTCAAACTATTTCAATTGAAAACCATCACTTAATATTTCTATTTCCAGAATTTTTCCAAAAAGCTGGGTTTTTTTGTTCATAAAGTCTTTGTATACCAAATCACACTTGGTATTTTTATTCTGAGTATACTTAACGCCAAATCAGAAATTCATTCTTCTTTGTGGGCTACCAAGTTACTGCGATGCTTCAAAACACTTGTTACGTTTCATTCACCAAAACAAAAATGTGTCAGCGGTTTAAATTGACTTGATTTGTTTTTCCCATGTTTTCCAGTGAATCAACAGCTCTATTCATAGAGCGCGTCAAATATCTTCTGCTGCTGCCTGTCTTTGAAAAACGCAGAGATGTCTCTCACAA
Source organism: Limnodromus scolopaceus (assembly GCA_028565335.1). NCBI lineage: Eukaryota > Metazoa > Chordata > Aves > Charadriiformes > Scolopacidae > Limnodromus > Limnodromus scolopaceus. The sequence continues at coordinate 2,864,746 of JAOXNO010000063.1, forward strand.
GCCTTTCTGCAGGAGCAGGGAATCTGCCAAGGAATTCGGGGGAGCCACTTGTCTTTCTAGCAACAAGTTGGAAACTCCATCCTTGGTTTTTATTGGCAAATTGGGCTAATTTCAGTTGTTTTGGTGCTTGCTCCAATGGGGTGTCTTTGGTATTCCAGCAGCCTGATCTGCGTGGGCAGCACGGAGCAAGTCGCTTCCCAGTTTTAGATCTTCTTTAAGTGTGTTTCTCAGACAGGCATGAAATAAGTTGTATTTTCCAGTATTAAAATATTGCTGTTGGATTTCCCTGACAGCGATGAAGTTTGATGTCCGTGCCTCTTCCTGCAGCCAACTCATGCAAAATCTACCAGAAATAACATAGGATGAAGCTGTTCATGTTTTTTACAGGGATCCCAATCTCAGAAAATCCACCCCTTTGGTTTGTTGACCTGCAGCTTTCAGGAGAAGTTTCTATGAAGTTTTCTCCAACACTGCCTTCTAGTGGGTCTTCATGGATGTGTTGCTACAACTTACCGGTGCAGAGGGAAGCACTGCATGTATCAGCATTTCAGACCCGAGTTTGGGGGAATAAGCCAGGCCTTGCACAAAATTGCTTTGACTGAGCAACATCAAGCAGTCTTCTTCCAGAGAAGAGCAAATTTGAAAATTTGAAGAAAGGGAGATACCTCAAATTCCTGCCAAGGCAGTGTCTAGTTGAGAGCTACATCCCTGGTGGGGAGAAGGGAAAGAAAAGAACACACCAATCAATAATGCTCACTGAGATGCTCACTGAGATACCCCAGGTGTGGGATTTGGCACAAAAGGTCAAGTTTCAATGTATTTTTTTTTTGTGATTTTCTTTGTATTCAGCACCTTTTCAGCTTTTTTTTAATTATTAACAATGAACCTTCTCCCATTCATTTGGTAAGATTGCACCGGCAGAGCCCAAGCGGTTTTGCATGAAAAAGCTGCACAATGAGCTGCTGTGAGAGGAGTCGTGAAATAATCATCTTGTGAGCGCTGAATTCAGGCTCCAGATTGGGAAAAACATGGACCCATGGAGAGCGGAGTCCTGTCAGGTCCTCTTGTCAATTAACCCCTGAAAGCAGGGGAGCTTTGCCCTGCTCTGTAAGCCCAGGCTGCGGGAGACGGTTCCCCTGGGGATGGGGAATCCAAGGGCTGAGCCTGCCTCCACCCACGTCCAGGAGGTCTCCGAAGGTCCCTTCCCACCCTGTGCTCCCAAATATATCCATCTCCGCAGCTCGGATGTGGTTGTTCCCAAGGGGAGACACTTGGTGCTTCCTGAGTTCCCCAATAAATCCATTTATTACCTATTACAAAATCAGAACAGGGGTATTTTCCTTTGTTCTTGCTTTCTTCCCTGTTGAACATTTCCTTTCATTTTGTGTGTGGATCTTGGCATGCAAAGCACATTTTTTTACCATTTTCTTGAGCGAGGCTGTGGCAAGAACATACATTTTTATAATTCTTAGGGGAAAAAAATCTCCACAGCTCCACTGACATAAATGATGAACTGAAATATTTCAAACTGATAACTAACAAACACAATTTTTGCTTAATTTCCTATGCTGTCTTGAAATGGCTGTGTCACTCATTAATTTTAAGTGGTGAAAACAAGTCTGGAATTTGTGGCAGGATTTATTCTAAGTTTAAGGTAAGGTGAAACTCGTAAAATCTTGTATTAACATTGAGTAGGCTGACGAGGTATTTTTTATACTGACGGCAATGGCTTCTTTTCAAGTTACTCAATCTGTACTTCTCATAGGAATGCGGACATTTAAAATTCTGTATTTGGCAATTCTTCATTTAAGAGGGTGTTGCATACGTGAACAAGAGGGTCGCTCCCACGGGCAATAATAATGCAAGGCATAAACATGCGCGTTCACAGCCTCTTCCGGTCCTTCTGCTTCTTTGTAAAATCGGAGGAATAAATCAAATCTGGGATTTCACTGGGGCAACGCAGTGTCGGGGACGCGCTGAAGCCAAGGAGGACCAGATGCTTGTACCAGCGTCGCCCTGCTTGGCTCAGGCTGGATCAAACCATCCCGCAGACAGCACGACGGGCAGTTCAGGCTGGAAATTCCTCTTTACCAGAGCTTGTTTGCAGAAATCTTTTTGTTTGTTTGTTTTTTCCAAGCAGACACGCAAGAAGTTCTTCAGTGGGGCTGATTTACAGCCTCTGCTCGGCTGGGAGGCCAAAGTACTCGTGATGGGAGAGAGAGAATTTGGATTTGGGACAATTTATTGTACTCACAACCCTCCCATCGCACCACTTCTGAATGGAGACAACGGATGTGCATCGCGGTCTGCCAGGATCTCACATTAGCATCAGATGATGAGGCGAGGAGATAATAGCTTCTCTGGGGATGATTTGGTTCTTAACTGCTATTTCTAAAGCTTCAAGACGGGTCCAGAGGGCAGTTTGATAGTGTCACCAGCAATCTGCATTACTGAAGCCCGTGGAGGCTCAGGAGTGAGTCACTCACGGGGACAGGACAGTGGCTGTGGTGTGACATACACACGAGGGCATCGCCATGGCTTTTCTTTGAAATGGGGGCACAGAGCTGCCTTTGCTGCCCCGGGAGTGCGCAATATTACCCAGGGCTTTAAATGGCCCCTAAATTAAAGTTTTGGTGCAATATTAACTTCACACGTATTATTTCACTCGGCTTTTCACGACAAAGCAACCCCTCTGGGCTTTGTAATTCAGATCAATGTCTGGTTCTCTGAAAATGAGGTTTGCTTTAGTAGTTTTGTCAAAGCGTATGCAGTCTGGGTAGCCAACCGCTACAAGATTTCCATTAATAATAGAAGTCTTAAATAAAGCCTTTCAGTCATTCTGAATAAGTAATTTTTCGGGTTGGATTAGCAGTGAGAGAAAAAAGTTGGCTACAAATTTCCTCTGGAAAATTGCGTTCCTGTTCTCTGACATTCAATTGCACAAGGTTTTGGGGCAATTTTTTTTCACCTGGAGCCCCCGTGTCCTGTCCTGGTGTGTGGATTCTTCTTGCTGGAGCAGAGTAAGGACAAGCACCATCTCTTTAGTGCAGCTGGTAGCTGGTGGGGCTGCATCCCTGGTACCCCCCGAAATGGCACTGGCTGCATGTGTGAGGCTCCCAGCTCAAGGGGACACGGTCCTGCTCCCTCCTGTAGGACCCAGCACCTGCTGCCTTTCAGCCCTCTGGAAATTGTCCTTTCTAAGCTATCGTCTCCCCAGTTCTGCCTGGGTTCCTTGCCTGCTCTGAACAGAATTGAAATTCAGTGCTTCGCTCCCGGCCAATTTCTCTTTGAAACCTTCCTCGGCTTTGCTCCTCACTGTTTGTACACAACCCGCTTTCTGTCTTTGACGGGTATAAATCAAGCGCAGACAAAGCAGAGTAAATGCCACGGTTCTCGGCTGAACCCCCGGTGATTTGCCATTGTAACTCATTGCAAAACATTATTGAAAGGGCTTTCTATTTAGTCACGTTATGCCGCGTGCTGGAGTGGGGCAAGGAGGACAAGAAACATCTAACAGGCGATGTTTGCTGGGGGAGCTGCATTGCATCAGTGCTTTTTGGGGTTAATTAAAGGATCAGAGCTGCTTTCCACCTGAGCCTTTTTTTTTTTGAAGTGTAGAGGAGCTGCATGAATGGCTTGCAGCTCATCCTTAAAGGTTTCTATCCATTTAATATGTATTTCTCTGTGCTGTTTTATAGTGCAGCATAAGCTATTTCTATAGCCTATGGGAAAACACATTTTTGGGAGCACGGGCATGGGATGTAAGGTTGGCAGAAGCTGAAAGAGAACATCAAGTGCCACTGTGGTTTTCCCCACAAAAGATCACCAGCAGCTTTAAAGGCAGATTTTATTTAAGGGGAGGAGTCTAACAAGGTACAGCAGACACAGAACAGACGAAAACCTGAATAAAGAGGTCCCATGGAGCGCGTACCTTGAAACCCAAGCACCAGAACAACTCACTCCTGACGTCGGCGTTTTATTAGCGAGAGTAAACAGGAAAGCGGCTGGAGCCGACAGGTACAAATGATCTACATCACAGAAAACCATTCCCCATCTCAGGCAGAGGCTGGATATTCTGGTACCTTAAAATAGAGCCGGGTGAAGGCATGAGTCACTTCAGCCACTGGGCAGGAGAGCATTAACAGCCGGTGGGATGGGGGAGAAGTACCTGGTACTGGGCTTCTTGGAAACCCACTGTCCTTTTTCTATCAGTTACTTTATTTAGCTACACTGCTTTAAATACATGCATTTCCTAAGAAAGATAACTGACGCAGGAATAAATAAAAGTTTTCCAGTAATATTTTCAGATCCTGACATAATGTGAAATAACGTAGCTCCGTTGACTTCTATGCATGCTGCTTCAAAACTGTAACAAATGATAGTTAAGAAAAAAAAAATCCCCCCCTAAAAATGTCAACTACAAACCTCCTCTGAGCCATGGTACAAATATACAATATTTGCTGTACCTGTGTGTGAAACATGAATATTTCAGGGCATGGTGAGGCAGCAGGGGATGGTGGTACTGTCGTGGGAGTTATTCGAGGCTCATGGCTCACCATCCTCAGCCGCAGGGAAGAGACTTGCTCCCTAATTCCAATTTCATAGAATCATAGAATCATAGAATCATCTGGGCCGGGAGGGACCTCCAAAGGTCATCTAGTCCGACCCCCCCGCAGTCACAGGGACACCCCCAACTAGACCAGGTTGCCCAGGG